>CM053605.1:1012851-1030913 GCA_028646535.1 Procyon lotor | reverse complement strand
GCAGCCTGGATTGTGGCGGTGGTTGGCGGCGCAGGTGGGCTGACCCTAGAATTGCTTAGGGAGTCAGACCTTCTGGTGTCGGTGACTGCTCAGATGATGAGTGGTAAGGCGGAGGAAGGGGTCAAGGACCGGGCCTCGATATCTACCTCATGCAACTGGACGGAATCTTGTCTTTCTCCCATGTGGAAGCTACTAGACCAGGTTTGGTCTTGGAAATGTTCAGGCCGAGGTATCTTGGAGACGTGGAGCAGGGCTAGTTGGATGTACAGCTGTGGAGTTCAGAGTTGAGGTCTGGCCCCATTCCTTTCACCTTTTCCTGCGTCTACCTGACCACCACGGGACTTCCAGTTCTGCCGTTGAGAGTGAGAGTAAACTTCCCTGACCCTTGACTGGAGGCTCAGTTCTCTTCCATAAACCCCACCCCCCAACGCTTCTCAATCCCTCATTTCCCTGCAGCTGTACCCACCGGACCCTTTTCTTCCGAGGCACGGTTCACACTCCTCCGAGTGTGCCGCACTCACCGTGGGGCTCTGTAGATCCCAAGTTCTGGGTGGTGTTCCTCTCTATCTTCAGATCCACGAAACTGGAGCTAAGTTATCTGCCCCAACATCTGATGCACAGGGGGGTGACCAGCATGGCATAAAGTCACTATACATGGTCCTCTTTAAAGAGGGGGAAATGGGGGTGTAAACGAGTCGCTGGTCCATAGCAATTCCCTCATCCAGCCGGGCACATGTTGGAGGTGCCTTGATTAGGCCTCCAGGCCCAGAAATGATTCTCAGAGTGCTTGGCTCTGTCCTTTGGCCTCTTGGCTCCACCCTCCGAGTCATCCTTTTGGTAAGAAAGATGGTGCGTATCTGCAGTGGAGTCGTTTTCACAGTCTTGTTCCTGTCAGTGGAATTTTGGGATCAAATGATTCATCTATTTTCCCTCTATTTATGTAATTATTTACTTTATATATATTATATATATGTATTTTAATTTATTTATTTTTAGAGAGTGAAAGTGTGAATGGGGGAGGGGCCAAGCAGGGGGAAAGAGAGAAAGAGAATGAGAGTGAGAGAGAGGAGGAGACTCCCCGCTAAGCACAGAGCCTTACTCGGGGCTGGATCTCACGACCCTGAGATCACTTGAGCCGAAACCAAGAGCTGGAAGTGTAACTGACTGAACCACCCAGGCATCCTAATTTGCTTTATATATTTTAAGCCTATATTACTAGGTGCATGTAAATTTGGAATTGTCAACACTTCCTGACTCTTTTATTATTATGAAAGATCCCTCTTCATTTATGCTTCTTGCTTTTGAGTTTAATTTGATATTAGTAAACTTCACTAGATTTCCTTTCATTAGTGTTTGCATAGTACATCTTTTTGAACACTCCTTTTACTTTTACATTCTCTGTATTCTTATATTTGAGATGTGTCTCTTGTAAGTTTCAAGCTTCATCGAGTTGAACTTTGTATTTTTATCTAATTTGATAGTTTGTCTTTTAATTGGTATATTTAACAAAATTGCATTTATTATAATTGCTGATATATTTGGGCTCAGATCTACCTACCACGTTGTAATTTTTTCTTTGTTCACATATTAAGTGTTCTTTGTCCCAGATTTCCCTTAAAATGATTTCCTGTATTTTCATCTGTATTTTTCTTTCTGTATTTAATTTTCTACTGACTTACCTTCCAGTTCTTTAATTCTCTCTTCAGCTGTATATAATCTGCTTAAAAAGTCATGTATTGAGTTCTATTTTTTTTTTGAAATATTATTTCCCTTTTTTTTTTTTCCAGTGAGGTATAATTTAGGGGCATCTGGATGGCTAAGTCAGTTAGGCAGCTGCCTTTGGCTCAGGTCATGATCCCAGAGTCCTGGGATCGAGCACCATGTCAGGCTCTCTGCTCAGCAGGGAGCCTGCCTCTCCCTTTCCCTCTGCCTGCCACTCCGCCTGCTTATGCTCTCTTTCTTTCTCTCAAATAAATAAATAAAATCATCAATGAGGTGTAAATTGTATATGATAAAGTACACAACTCCTGTGGTTGCCTGAATTGTTACACACACATGCACACACACACACACATCCCTCTCTGTCTCAACCTCTATCTCTATATAATCATTTACCAATACTCATATCCAAATAATCACCTGTATCAGGATATTTTATCTTCCTAGCACCCCAGAGTCTCGCTCATGTCCCTTGCATATGATATTTCCCTCTGAGACAACCAGTTTTTTTTTTACCTCTATCATTATGGATTAGTTTTGTTTATTTTTGAATTGCCCATAAATGGATTCCTTAGTATGTATTCTTTTTTCCCTGAGTTGTTTACTCACCATTATGTCTGAATTCATCCATGTTGTTTTGTTTAGCAGTAGTTTTTTATTATTTTGTAGAAATCCATTACACAAATATACTACATTTTATTTGTTTATTCTGTTAATGGATATTCGAATTATTTCTACACCATTATTCTCTTGTGACTTTTTCTCTTGATCCTATGTCCAATGTGTCTGGTAATTTTTGATTGAATGTTGGGCATTGTATCATAAATTGATGCAGTTCTGAATGATATTATCTTCCTTTAGAGAGGGTTTTCTTTTGCTTATGACAGGCAGTTAGATTGGGGGCAGACTGATTGAACTTAATCAGGTAGTGAACTGATTTGAGGTGGTTTTTAGTCTTTTTAGGCCAAATCAATTCCTGGGTCATCTTTACTCACAGGTAAGCTCCTCGAGGCACCCTGAACGCCAATTACTCAGTAGTGATAATGCCTGAAGCTCTGCTTGGCTTTTCAGACTCTTGGCTTTTGTTTTCTCCAGGGCCTGTCAGCCCGTGGGCTGCTGTTTGCACAAAATCAGTCACTCTGAGGAGATAAGTGGTGAAGAGTGTTGGGCTCACTTCTGTGTATTCTCCTTGGCTCTTAAGGTCCTCACGTTTTGACTGAATTGGTACCTTGAACTGTAGTTGTTTTTTGCTCTTAGACCTTTGAGATGTTGAGAATCTGCTTTTCTCACCATAGCCACTTTCTGCCTGGCTTCTGATCCTCTCAAATCCATGCTGCGCAGGAATTTCCAAATACCTGGAGGGTGGGAGCAGCACTCGTGTCAGACTCGCGTCAGTCAGTTTTCTTCTCTGTGGGATCTTTGTGTTTTGTCCGGCTTTTCTTGTTCTTTGTGGCAGGGCATTTGGTCTGGTGCAAGCCATTCTGTCGAGCTAGAGCAGATTGGTGGAATAGCTCCAGACCACTTGCGTCTGGAGCAGTTTGCATTTTGTCACACGATTTTTGATTTTGATTTGCATAGTTGTCCCATGAAGTAGTTAAGCAGAGTTATTGTCACAACTTTACAAATGGGGGGCACTGCGGCTCAGAGGGCTAACGTGGTTGCGGGAGCTTCTGCAGTTACGGTGCGGTGGGCCATCCCTAACCCTTACTCCACACCGGAGGCCCACTTGCACTGTACCTGACACCCTTTAATAGAACCCCAACCGCTCAGGGAACAGGAAACGGCTGTAATCGAAGAAGGGGAACCTGGTGGGTGGTGGTTCAGTCACCGAGTTAAAAGGAAGGTACTCAGTGAAACATGAGTGAAATTCTCTATAAACAAATGCCATGTGGATGCAATTATTTTCACTCTAAGTGACTGGAAAGTCCCAGCAGCAAATAAACCTGCTCCATGTGCAGCGAACGGGGCCGTCACCACCTCCTCTGAGCGGAGGTGCTGAGGAGCAGAGCTGGAGACACCGGCCCCCCTTGGACAGAGCTTTGGGGACCGTGGGGCGCCCTCTGCTGGCTGGCTGCTTCGGGATCCCCTCTTCGAAGGCAAAGGGCAGCACTGCGGGGCGGGCAAATCACGGGTTTTCCTTGCCCGCGGTTGGTGGTTGGCACAAGGATTTCAGGAGCCGAGTACCATCTGCTCATCTTTTCAGAGAGAAGTACTGACCCACAGGCGAGGAAGTGGGGGGTCGGCAAGGGTGCGGCGCCCCTGAGACACAGAGCCTGGTCTGAGCCACGTGGAGCATCCTCTAGGGAAAGGCAGCCGAGGGGAGGGACTGCCGTTACTGTCTTTGTACATCCATGAGGGAACGTAAGCCCCCCCCCCACCTCGGGGCCTCCTGGGAGTCCTCTGAGCTTAGCATACTCCAGTGTGGCATGAGGAACAGTCTGGAGGCTCTGGAGGCTGCTCTGGACCCGGCCCCCGGAGTGTTGGATGAGAGCCCGAGAACACGGGTGGACAGCGACTGTGGGATCGTCCTCTCAGGACAGGGCGTTAGGTCCCCTAGTCACCACGCCTCGCCTGGAGTCCCCTTGGCTCTGGGCCTCCATGAGTCTGTGTGGTCTCGTGTGAACCCCTCCTTCAGCCCCTCGGCGCGTGGTACCGAGGTCCCCAGGAATCCTGTGAGGGACACTGGGGTGCTGCTTCCCTGTCAGGCGCTTACTCGCCACACCCCTCGGGGGAGCTCCCGGGTCCCCCTCAGGGAGCCAGGGAAGCACCACGTGTTCCCAGTGGGTGCGGACTCAGGGGGCCCGCTTCTGTGGCCTCACTGGCTGTTCCCGGGGCCCCTCCCGAGCCGGTCACACTTGCTGCCTCACGCCTCAGGCTCGAGGTGAGGACGTGCCCTGTACCGCATCCTTTCAGCACCGCTCAGGTGTCCTCTCTCCTTGGTGCTTTAGGTCCTTCCAGAGAGAAGTGTTGGCACTCATATCTATTTGCTCGTATTACGTCTTACTATGGACTGAATTGTGTTCCTCAAAATTCAAATGTCGAAACCCTAAACCCCCAGCATCTGCCGCTAGTGCTTCTAAGGAGGTCACTGAGGCTACAAGAGGTCACGAGGGTGGCGCTGGTCTAATCTCACTGAGGTCCTTCCAGCCAGAGCAGGAGGCGGCAGGGGTCTCGCGCTCTCTGCCAGCGCACACGGGAGAGACCTTGAGAGCCCGCAGCAAGAGGGTGGCTGCCTGCAAGCCGGGAAGAGCCCTCACCAGCAGCTAACCCTCACGGCCCTTGGTCTTGGACTTGCTGGAGCCCCCGTCATGTGGCCCTTGGTTAGAGTGGCCTGAGCTAATACTCCTGCCCGTTTACTACCGACTGCAGCCAGAAAAACACCATTTCTCCCACCTCCCGGCCCCACCAGGGAAACTTCCCTGGTTTCTTGGAAACATTTTTGTCTAATGAAGGACATCAAGTCCATGAAACCTCTCAAGGTACCTTCGGCTGTCCACACACACCCACACCCGTGTCACATACAGACCTCACATCTCACGCGCGCACACACACACACACACCCCCCACCCCCCACACTCACGTACTAACCCCCACGCCTGTATTCCCACCACCGTGGTGGGGTGTGTGTGGGGCGGTTAGGGTTATGATTAGTGTGACTCAGGACTCGCTTCCGTGTTTGGGTTGCAGGTACGGGGACTGGACGGCCCCCTCCCTGGGCAGCACTGACGGTCCCCGGTCTCACACACTCACCTTTCTGGGGGCAGGAAGTGCTCGCTGTCGAAAGCCTGGGAAAGTGCAGGGAGCTGGGACTGACCTCCCCTCGGGCGTTGCCTCGGTGCAGTGAATCGTGTCCTGTCCTAACCCTACCACCCATGGATGTTGGCCTGCATTGGACGTCGGGGCTCTGCACATATAAACAAGTTAAGATGAGATCATACTGGAACAAGAGTGGCCCTAAATCCAATGACCAGTATCCTTAAGAGAGGAAGGAGAGGGAGTTTGGACATGGAGACTTGGAGGAGACCCAGAGAGAGGGAGGCCACGTGAAGAGGGAGGCAGAAGTTGGCCTCATGCAGCCTCAAGGAGCGCCAAGGTTGCTGGAGCCCTCGCGGGCCGGAGGGAGGCCTGCCAGAGTCTCCCTCACAGGCTCCGGAAGGGACCAGCTCCAGCCGGGACTCCATCCCGGACGCGGGGCCTCCTGACCTGTGAGGGGTGCATCTCCGTCGTGCCCAGTCCCCCAGTCCGTGGTTCTCCGGGACGGCAGCCCCAGGGGACAGACTCCATTCCATGAGCATCTCTCGAGCACCAGTCCCGTGGCCCCCACCGCCCTGGGTGGGGCCAACAGGATGGCCTGGCCCTGCCCTCCTGGGACCTTCAGCCTGGTGACCCAAGGAAAAAAATGGGGAAAAGCGTCTTGCTGGTTGTCATGTGGGCCCCAGAGGAGGGATTCTGGCTTCCGTGGTGATGTCTGGGGTCTAGGGATCTCTCGAGGAGGGAGTTTTTCCAGAAAAATCTAGTAGATTAGGGATGGGGGAGGGTAGACGAACGGCGGCCTGTGCAAAGGCCCAGCGGGGTGAAAGGGCATGGTTTAAGGTTCAAGTTTAACGAGGGCATCCCGGCCCTGGTCTGAATCAGCTTTCACAGGGCCCTGGCCCCCCAGGTGCTGCTCGGCGTCGGGGCCTTCCTCCCCCAGCTGCACCTCGGCTTCTCGCCTCCACCCTCACATTCCAGAGGTGGCTCTAATTAGCCTCACCTTTGGCCTACGTAGCCCGAGGCCCGAGGTGGAATCCACGTTCTTCTAAAGTGTTGAGAATTATTCCAAAGCAGGAGAGGCCGCCCTTTGATCCCAGTTTGAGCGCCTCGCTGTGTTCTGGTAATCATCAGTCTCGACAGACTCGCCCTCCCGCCCGCGCCCATGTGGCGGGGAGGCGGTGCCCCCTCCCCCAGAAAGTCCCCGGGTGGAGTGACCTCAGCCCACGTGGCTCCCGCCGCAGCCTCGCTGCAGTCGGGCCTCCCCCTGGCCGAGCGCCGTTCCTAGCCGCTAGCGGGAGAACCCCACTTTCCACTTGCACTGACCCCCCTTGGCAGGGCCTGTCCCCCAGGGGCAACATTTAGAACTGTCCTGGTTCCTCTCAAAGGAAAAATGCTCCAGCTGCCAGCAGCATTTTATAGGACTTTGAAATGAGGAATTCCTCTGTCCCGGGGTTGCCGCCCCTCCGAATGGCGTGACCCCCTTCTGGGGGCCGAGCCAGCCGTGGGCTTGTGTCGGTGCTGGGGCCCTGGAATGTTCTCTCTGATTCCGATGACTCGGTTTTGTTTCTCTGCCTCTGCTCTCTGTGGAGCCAGGAGGGCTGTGAATCACGAGGGAATGAAACCTTCCTTCAAAGTCCTTGAAACCTTTCTTCAAAGGCTTTGACCACAGGCTTTGGCGAGGACTCTGGTTGGGCGGCTCGGAGGGGATTTTAGGACGACTTTAGGGCCCGCCACTGCGTTCCCAGTACCTGGTGCCTTGAGTGAAGTTCTCCACATTCTCACCCCCTTCTGGCTGTCTCTGGGGGTCTGAGGGATGTGCTATCTCCTGGGACCCAGGTGACAGCGAGGTCGTGTGGTCAGGCTCCCCGAGCTGCTGTCTCCGGGCAGAGGCTGGCAGGCTCCCTGCAGCCTCCCGGGAAGCAGGGACGATCTGCTAAGGCCTGCCCGGCATCCATCTCAGGCCTTGTCCTCACAACACGTGGCCAGAAAGGTAGAAGGCCATGGCCTTGTGCCCGTCACATGGGGTCCTGCTCGGGCCTCCCGACTCGTGGGGCCCTTGTTCTGAGGTATCTATTCATTTGTACCTCTGGGCTGCTGGCTTTCTGTGGGATGTGTGTGTGTGTGTGTGTGTCTGTTTTATAAAGAAAACAAAAGTGGTTTGGAAGAAAGTAGCTGAAAACCAAATCCTGAATGTGACTGAAGTGGTTCCAGAGTGGTGGTCTCGCCCCCTTGGACAAGTGGCCGTGGCTGGAAACACTTCTAGGTGCCACACGTGAGGGGGTCGCCGCCAGTGCGTAGGGAACAGAGATGCGGCCCACAGCCTGCCAAGGACAGGAGAGCCCCTCGATGCAGAATGGCGTAGCTCAGGGTGTCGTCAGACTGTGGACAGAGCCCGACCTGCAGCTGGCTGCCCTGGGCACCGGCAGCCGGGTCTCCGGGGGGACGATCGCTTCCTTCTCCTCTGTTTCTCTCTAAAGGGCAGGCGGGCGCTGCCAGAGAGCTTACTGCGGGGCACCCCCACACTAGGAAGGGCACAAACCGCTCGGGGCCCTTCTACCCCCCGCCCCCCCCAGATGCTCGGAGAGGTTTGGAGCCCGCAGTTCTGCACCTTCTTCAGCCCCCGTGGAGCTGGTCCTCACGACGCTGGGGGAGCAGGCGCCCAGGGTGCAGCAGGAGGAGGCAGGCAGGGGCTTCCTGTGGCTTTCCCGGTGGTCACACACACACACAACCTTCTCAGCAGGGGTGGGTGACAGCACGTGCGGAGTGCTGCCAACTGAGGAAACCTGCCGAGGCTTTTACTGGGGCCGCTCACAGAGGCCGGCAGTGTCCATCTGAGCCCAGGCCCCAGAGCTGAGACGGGCACTCCCACTAAGCACCTGGCTGGCACGGACGAGCTGCTGGCCTGGCTTGCGCTCTGGGTCTCTCCGCTCCCCACTCGCCTTCCACCTCTCTGTCCCTGAGACCGGGGTTTAGAGATCGCCTCTCTGATGGCAAGGTGGTGCTCTTGTTTTGCACACAAGCTGGCTGGTGTTTGGGGGCCCTGTGCCTGCTCTCTTTCCCACAGGGGGGAGCTCCGTGCTCTCTAGCTACCCATGCTCTGGGACCCCGTCCTCATGATTACTCTGGAATCCCTGTAAGACACCTGCGCCCCTCATACCGTCCTTCCTCATCTTGATGGGGGGCATTCTCCCATTCTTGTTTTTCCTCTGGATTACTGGTCCACGTTGGCAGCACCCGCACAGGGTAGACTCCATCGGGCTGTGCCCTGATCCTCTACCGTGGCCTCAGCCGAGGGGTGTGGGAATGTACAGGGCCAGACAGCTCCGATGAGTCCAGACAGCAATTGCTAGTAGTGATAGGTTAATATAACACTCACACGGGTCCCGTTGATGACAGGAGCCCAAACCTCCTTTGCATGGGTCCCCAGTCATTCCTAAGACAGGCCCAGCCCTTCAGAGCAGAGGGCAGTTTCAAGTCACGCCGATCTCTGCAGGTGACATTCAGCAAGAGGCATATGGCTTCCCATCTGGTTGCAAGAGGAGGTGGAAAGGATAGCCCTCTGCCAGGAAAGGAGAGTCAGCCCAGCAGCCTCCCCTGGTGGACAGGGGCCAAGGAGCCCCTTGGGTGCAGACGTTCACCCCTAGTGCAGTCTAGCAGGGGGCACTGGTGCCCTAGAGGCATGTTTTGGATGAGGTTAATGGGGGTCCCTCTCTGCTGAATGGAATTAAGTAGAGAAATCTCACCTCTCTTTATGTCCCTTTACTGTACCCCATTGACGATATCATTGTTTTAAATATTTACTCTAAATATATTTAGAGCCACATCACACAGTGTTATAATGGTAAACATCAAACATAATCTCAAAATCTCGGGAGGAGAAGGAAAGCCTGTGGCCGTTCTCTCTGTCTTTTTCTTATGTGTATTCTTCCTTTCTGATGTCCCAGGCTCCTTCTTCTACTGTCTGCTTTCTGCTCAGAAAGCCCCCACGAGGCATTCTTTAGGACACGTCTGCTGGCGACAGATTCTCTTCTTAGCCTTCCTTCATCTGAGGGTATCTTGTTGTCCCCCTCACTGCTACCCAGGGCAATGATTTTGGGCAGACGGTTCTCTCATCAGCATGTGAACCATTGTGCTGCGTCCTCTGGACCCCAGTTTCTCATGAGAAATCCACAGCCATTTGCATCGTTCTTTTCTCTGTAGTACGATGTTGTTTTTCTCCAGCTACTTTCAGGATCTTTTCCTTGTCTTACTTTTAGACCTTAGTTACGATGCTTCTTTGCAGATTTCTTTGGGTTTGTTCTCTTGGGAGCCTCCTCGGCTTCTTGAATCTGCAGGTTTGCATCTCCTGTCAAGTTGGTGAAGTTTCCAGCCACTATATTTCTGAATGTTTTTCAGCCCCTTCTTTCTCTTCTCCTTCCAGGACTCCGATGACATGGACATTTGATCTTTTGTTGGAGCCTAACAAGTCCCTGAGACTCTGTAATGTCTCTTCCTAGAACATTTTCTCTCCATGTTCGGTTTGGACAATGCCTGCTGCTTTGTCTCCTGGTTTTTCGTGTCTTTCCCCTTCCCATCCATTTTGCTGCTGAGCTTGTCCACCAAGCTGTCTACCAAACATTTTAGTTCTTAAATTTCCATCTAGAATGTATTCAGTTTCTTTGCTGAGGCTTTCAGTTTTTTCATTTGTTGCAATCATTTTTGTAATTGCTTGTTGAAGCTTTTTTGTTATGGCTGCTTTAGAATCTCTGCCAGATAATTCTAACGCCTCTGCCACTCGGCTGTCAACATCTCCTGGTTGTCTTTTTTCACTCAGTGTGAGATCTGCCTGGTTCTTGGTGTGATGAGTGATTTTGGCCTGAAGCCTGCAACACTCTGCTGGCAGGGAAAGGTGGAAGTAGAGGTCTGGGCTCCACTTGCCCTTGCTCTTATGCATGAGAAGGGGCCACGGCTTTCTCCGTTGTGTTTGGCTGGAGTAGAAAGTGATTGTCTAATACCTTTCTGCCCAGCCAGGCGGCCTCTTTTCTGATCCCCTGGCTAAAGGGAGCAGGCTTTTGTTGGGGCTTTTTTGGGTCTTTGCCCATTGGCCTTTCTGGGTTGCATCCTCATCGATCCCTTGTTTGGAATATACCAGGCAAGAGCAAAGCCAGGGACTCCCCCACCCCTGCCCCCACAACGTGTCTCCCTCGGGTCCCTGGGGCCCTCCCTGGCCTACCGCCTTTCAGGGTGTTTTGTGTTTGTTTTGCATACAATGTCCAGGGTTTTCAGCTATACTTAGTGAGGAAAAGAGGGGAAAAGTGGGTCCACTTCATCTTCCCAGAAGCAGAAGGAACATGAGTCCTTTTTACAATCAGAAAAAATAAAATGCCAGAGTGTTTGATCAACTGTTACATGTTAATTGAGTTGAAGGCATTAGAGAATGAACAGAAGACTGCCTTCAAGCTGAAATAAATCAGCAAAAACTCAGGGGGCTGGTTGTAACAGAACTGAATAATAAAATCACTCTTTTGCTCATAAATTTTTCTATTTAAATATTTTGACCAGAATTGCCAATGAAATTTTGTGTGTTTACATTCATCCATGACAAAGGAAGTTTGCTGCAAGGAGAGACTGCAACCCTGTGTAGTTCATAAAATTAATAACTGAGACCTTGGACTTTTGCTTCCCTGTTCTTATTTCTCTCTGGCTTTTAGCTGCACCAGTGATTACTCTTTGTACCAGAAGTCCTTCCCCAAAGGTCTGCTTAAGCGTTCCAGCAGAGCAGGGAGGCCGCGGAGGGGGAGCGTGCGGGCAGTCCCCACTAGCCCAAACTGTCTCCTTCAGAAAGGAGAGCACGGATGGGGTTTCCAGATTCAAAGGGAGGCTGAAAACGACCGTAGTCCTTTCTCCGGGCCTCCTTTTTCTGGGCAGCACCTGAGGGAGAGAGTCCGTGGGTCTGAGGATGGAGGGGGAAGGCCGCAAGCCCCTGTTGTGTCCCCCGAGCCCCCAGCCCTCCCTGGGCTTCAGCGACACCACCCCCAGTCTCTCGGACCTCAGCTGTACCTTATGGATTCTGGTCAAGGGAAGGATTTCTGTTTTCCTCTTGTCATTACCACAGTCACAAGGACAGGTGGTGTCCTAGCATTTGGTCCTAGCAGTCTATGGTATAGTTTGTGTCCTTGGATGCCCGCCCTTCCTTCCTCCCTCCCTCCCTCCCTCCCTCCCTTCCTTCCTTCCTTCCTTCCTTCCTTTCTTCCTCCCTCCCTCCCTCCATCCCCCCTCCTCCCTCCCTCCCTCTGCCCCCAAATGTGCTCAGAGAGCTGACTCTCAGATCGTGTGTCTCATTGCACCCTCTGGTGATACCTTGGTGGGGAAACCCACAGTTGCCCCCTTAGTGTGCACATGCAGGGCTGCTCATAGCTTGGTGGCCGCAGGGAGGCTGAGACTATGTTATGTAATGGCCCAGGTGAACACCTGCTCGGACTGGGCTATTCGGGCCAACACTGGTTTCCATCCTGCATGGCACAGATCCTTTGCCTCCCCATTGCTTGTCGTACCGCTTGTTTCAAAATCGGCCAACTGTGTGGCTGGATCGCACCCCCAGCCCCACATCTGTATACACTGAAGATCTAGGTTATATTTTGCACTGAAGGATGTCCTCTTCCTTCCCCTTCTTCTCTGTCTCCTTCTCCAAGAGGAATAAAAGCAGATTAGCATAATATCCCATTTTCTTCCATCTTTTTTTGCACCCACATAACTTAAAAATTCTAATACACTAGGGGAAAAAGGTGAGTCACCCTGGACCTCAGCTGTAATTTCTATTCTTCTGTGAGCCAGCTGTGTCACTTGGGGAATGCCAGTCACCTTTCCAGAACTTCAGTTCCTGATCGTCCTCCCTGAGGGGCTGGGTCCTATGGCAACACCTCAAAAGGGCACTTGCTTCGGGCATCGGCCCAGACCTTGTTCTTTTCACTGGGGCTCAGAGGGGAAGTCGAGGAGAATCCTTTTCGTATGCATAGAATGTCTTTGGATCGCTTAGATTCACTTCAAAGGGAGAATTGCCTTCTGCTGCTCCAAAGGGCGGGGGTTGGAATTCCCAGGGCCAGAGCTGTTCTGGATGGGAGGTGGGGCTGTCTGGACGGAAGGTGCTGGAGCCTCCTGGCCGGGGCCTGGCAGGAAACAGTCTCCTCCACGTAGAATCTCAGTCCTGGGGCAGCCTGAGCTTACGGGGAGGACCGGCCCAGGAGACAAGTCTTCTTGGTCTAGTCACTTCCCCGGCCCTGAGATACAGAGAGGCTTGTTTCTTAATCCTTCTTAAAATGTGGCTACGAAATTTAACTCTGTGTCTCTGCCACGCTAAATAGGAAGAAGAAACAAGTGACAGTCATTTTAATATATTTTTTAATCTACTCTTTGTAAAACATTCCCACTTGCAAACCATATAAATCTCACCAGTGAGATAGTGCGTGTCCTTGCCTTGTGCGGACTCTCCGACACCAGGGCGTATTTGACGTGAACCGCACACCTCAGTGGCCTCCTGTGTCCTGTGGCCACTGTTCGGGGGGCACAGGTCTAGGGGATGAAACGGGGATGGGCAGGGGGCTTGGTGCTTGGCTGGCTCCGTGGGAGGGTCAGGTCCCCTCGAAGGGAGGGAGGGTCTCCCTTGGGCGGATTCTCTCTGGACAGGAAGGTGAGTGTGGGGGTGGGGGGCTTGCCTCTGGGAGGACGACCCCCCCCCACTTCCTGGGCTGTTCAGCGACCGAATCACAGCCCCTCAGACGTGCGCTCAGTCTCTGGGGAGATGGGCCGACGCGAGGGAGCTACCTCAGCGGGCCCACCGCTTCCCCATCAGGCCGGGGCCGCTGGATGAGGGTCCTGGGGCCTCCTCTGGGGTCCCGGTCAGCGTGTCATGGGGAGGGAAGGACTGTCCTTTCACTCCCGCGGGGAGGAGAGGAAGGCTGGTCAGAAGTCAGGGAGGTGGGGTTGGGCCGAGGGCCGCGTGCCCGGGGAGGCTACGCTCCACCAGCGAGGGCACCGCGAGGACACCCGGACTCCTGCTGGATGTCCCCAACTCCCAACTCCACCAACTCGTGCGGTGCTGGGCGTTTCCCAGCATCTGCTGTCACCGTTCAGCCGTGCCGATCGCGTCACGAGGTGCTGCTTTCCGACCAAACCCAGAGGAGACTCAGGGCAGATTGGGAGCTTCGGTGATGTCACCTTCTGGCTCGGGTCCCTCGTGTGTACTGGTGAGCCCTCTCTCGAAAGCCTGGCTTCCTGGCCAGCCCTACTGGCACGTCTAGTTCCTTTGCTCAGTGCTTCGCCTCTGTCTTCCTTTGGCACAACGAGGGTCAGAGCGAGGACAGAAGTACCTGCCTGATGGGGCGGCCAGCGCAGCCAGGACACCGAGGGGCCGCCCTGGGCCTGGACGAGTCCTGGGGACCAGGAACGGGGGTGGCCTCACTTTCCCTCCCTGGACGTGCACGGCTCCCAAGCCCAGGGCCGTGGGGACCTCAGGGGCAGCTCACCTGGGGCTGGCGGCAGGACAGAGGCTGCGGCTGGAGCCCCGAGGGCGGGCTGAATGGGCTGTCTGTGCTCTGACCCGCCTGGTCCCCCCGCAGGGGAAGGAACCAAGCCGAGAGCTGAGAAATCATAATAAAACACCACTCCCGGGAAACCACTTAAATGAATCACTGCTAAGGTAATAATAACCCTTTTGGCAAATGCATTTTCTCTGCCCCAAGCCAAAATATATTCAGCCCTACAAAGGGCCCTGTGACAGGCGGTGGGGCGGGCCCACCAAGTGGACGCTCTCGCGGCTCTTAAATTCTGTGCTTTTCACAGGGCCGGGCCTGATGAGGAATTTAGAGGGCTCCGACGCTTAATGAAACATTCCGGGGCTGTATGTATTTAACAGATAGATGTATTCACTGGGGTCCCCGCCGGAGCACAATAAGCTTTAAAAAATATCTTTATATTGATCTCATTTATAGTTTCATAATAAGTGATTTTTGTCAGGGGGGGCAAGAGAATTGAAAATACTCTGAAGAGTGCCGCGTAGGCCGCTCAAGTAGGTTGAGGCTATCGGAAGACTTATTGATCATTTTTCTCCCTGGTAAACTCAACCCCCACTGGCTGGTGGAAAGGCCAAAGGCTAAGAAAAATCAGTTTTTCTTGATTTGCCTCTTCTGCGCGTGCTGAGCTTAGATTGGAGCTGCAGGGAGCAGCTCAGGACTGGGATGCGGGTCCCCCCTCCCCACCAGCTGCCGCTCTGGCCAAGTGACAGGCCTTGGCGTCAGGACTCTGTTGCAGGAGGCTTCCCGGGCAGGGTCAGGCCACACACTCTCCGTCCCCTCTGACTCAAACCCACCTGGGGCGGGGGCTGGTGCCACCTTGAGGACCTCACGCTCCTCTCTCTCCTCCTGGCCTCATTCCCTTACCTTTAAAATCAAGGACCCCCTCCCCCATGGACTCGCTTTCCCAGCGCGTTAGCAGGCAGTGGGCCCTTTCCTGGCCCCCAGTGTCACCACCCCAACAGCGGCACATTCCCTCTACCTCCAGGGAGGACCCTGGGCACTAGCTCGGGCGGCTGTATAATTTGCAGGCTCCGGTGCCAAAAGAAAACACAGGGCCCCTTGTTCAAAAAGCAGGAACAAAGCTTTTCCTGTGGTTTCTCTTTTGACCTGTCGTGGTGTGTTTTTATTTGCTATTTCATGTTGTGCAAGTGCAGACTCTCCCAGGAGCCCGGGCCCACCCTGTGACTTGGTGCCTGCCCCCAGCCCTCTGGAGCAGGTCCCTGGGTGGGGAGGTGGCACGCGCCATTGTGCCATCGCCTTCATTTACCAAACCCAAATATATGAAGAATCTCAAGAAAGTGACCTCCAGGGGCAGGACCCCCCGGCCCTGGTCCCGAGCGTGGGGGCTGTGGGCCTTTGTGCCTTTGTGGGCTGTGTGCCCAGGGGCTGCCCAGTGGCTGAGGGGGGTATGCTGCCCCCAGGAACTCCGGCCGTCGGGCTGACCCCTGTGTGGGTCTCTTGCTGGCGTGGGCTCAGGCCTCTGACCTGAAGGGGGGGTCACGGAGGCCCCTCAAGTCGAGCTTCTCCCACTGGCCTGAGGTGAGGCCCTATTCCAATATGGCGCCCAAGCCAAGCAAATTCTCCCGAAACATGTGGGGTTCCCTGCCGGTCATTTTATTAGGCTAGTCTGCCCTTTTATTGTTACTTTTTAAAATCACGTTTGCAAAACTGTAGAGTATAATCCTGGAAGGAAGGAGGGGTGACGTTTGGTATAAATCTCTCCCTTTGTCCAGAGTCGTGTTACTCTTGCCTGTCATCTGCAGGGGGCGTTAGAAATACCTACGGCTGCACACAGTTAACCCCGGGGTTCAGCCGGCGGATGTGACAGATGAGCCTTCCTGCTAAATCTGCTAAATTTAAAAGACCCAAGAGAGTGCGGTCCCAAGGGGAGGTCCAGCCGGGCCCCGGGACCCCCATATTTATCACAAAGCTGTTTAAAAGAAAACGCCTCGGGCACACCTAGCTCCCAGGGAGGAAAACAGCCGGTGGGGAAATGCGGGCGAGGGGGACACAGATAGGAAACACCTGCTCCCGCAGTGCCGCGACTGGCCAGGCATTGTTTCACGTGTGTGTGTGTTTTCTTTCAGTTCGTTCAAACTCAATATAGCGGTGAAATTAAGTACATCAGCAACCTAAAGCTACCAAGCCCGATGCATAAATGGTAGGATTTGAAAAATATGTCATAACGGGGGTGAGTCTGGCCCCTGGCCAGCCGGGGGCTGGCGTACAATGGGGTAGTGTGTGCTCTGCCCCCCGGTGCTGGCGGGACCCCAGGCAGGAGGGCGAGTTTCCTCCCCGGGTGGCCCGGCCAAAGGATCAGGTCCGAGGAAGGCTCCGGGGGGGCCCCCGGGGAGCAGGAGGGCTGCGGAGGGCTCTAACCTGCAGACGTGAGCCCCTGAAGCCTGCTGTCATCAGGGGGGCGCGGGCTGAGCAATGCGGTGTGGGGAGCAGGGGCGCGGGGACCCGGAGGGGGAAGGTGTGGAAATCCGACACAAACGCGAATGTTTTACCTTCTAAATCACCTTGGTCTTCACAGCTGAAATTCATCCTGAACTTCCCACCCCAGTGTCTCAGGTCGGGGGGCCGGGGCGGGGGCTGCTCCTCGCTTTCCTCCTTCACAAGCCCTAACTCTTTCTCCTCGCGGCAGCCGAGCTCCGCGCACACCGCTGAGACGCGTGAAAACCTCGAGAACATCCTGCGGCCCTCCGCCCCACCCCCGTGCCCCCGGCTCTGCCCTCGCCGACGGGGGGCCGAGCCCCAGGCAGGCTTCCCAGGGCAGTTCTGTTTGGGGTTTTGCTTCTCGGGGGGTCACCTCCGGCCACAAGAGCCCACAGCTTGTGTCACCCCGGGTGTGATTCCCGACCACTGTGCACCTAACCCCCCGGCTTGTCGACCTGGCCCTCCAGCCTGTCCCCTGATTCCCCCTTTGCTCCCAGTCCTCTGCTCGTGTCCACGCCGAGGGCCGCAAGCCCGCCCCCAGGAGCGGCGCGTCAGCTTCCTAGGGCTGCTGGGGCAGTGGGGCAGTGACGGGTCAGTCACCGCTATTCCCGCATCGGCCGTGTCACTCCCGACGTCCCCGTGTGGCGGTGAGTCACAGGGCCAGACTCACGCCCCGAGCCGTGCGTCTTCACGGCAAACCAGCTGTCGTGGGCGCACGGTTGTCCTGACCGCTGACCCACAGGGGACGCCTTCCGCGGCTCCTTCCTGCCGCCGTGACCACAAAGGTGCCGCCCGGGGCCTCCGTCCGCTTCCTGACCCCGGTGTGGGGCCGGCTCCGCGGGCGCGTGTGGGGCTCTGCGTCTCTGTCTCTGGGGCTCGGGGAGGGCTGGACCTTCTTTCAAGGGCACGAGCCGTCAGTGCCACTTACTGATCTATTCTTGGCACCTTCTGCTTCTCCCGTCCCTGTGGATTCAGGCCATTGAAATCACTTTGCTGCCGTCTGTGTTTCTGTCTGTCATGCTGTCTTTGACAGGAGCTCACCCCATGCTCATTCCCGAGGCGGTCTGCCCCTTCCAGGGGGTGTGCGTCCGTCCCCTCCAAACAACAGTTAACAGTGGTCACTCGGCACCTAAAAACTGCCATTTGGTGCCAGGCTCTGTCGTGGGCACTTGGGACAGGCTCGCACGGCTTTGCTTTACGCAGCCACCCTGGGCGGTGCCCTTGGGTCTCTAGTTCTAAGGATAAGTGGCCTCCGTGGGTGAGTGGCTTGCGTCACACCCAGGGTCCCACGGCCGATGGGCGAGCTGGGAGCTGGCCGTGCCCTTGAACCCTGACTTAACACCTCTCAGAATTCCTTCCTCTTAGTACCTCCTGCTGCGGCGCTGGGTCTGTGCGTGTGGGGGGCACGGTGGTGGACTGGAGTGCCCCCTCCACCAGTTAGAAAGGGGTCTCTGCACTGAGGCCCCTCCTGGTCACTTGCTCCTGGCTGGGGGGGGGTCCAGCTCTTGGGATCCCGGAAGCTGCCCCCGCCTGCCTGCCTGCCTTTGTGCATTTCTTTATTTAATTTTTAAAGGGAAGTCCAGATACTTTTTTTTTTTTTTT
>CM053605.1:981707-1012351 GCA_028646535.1 Procyon lotor | reverse complement strand
TCGTAAAGCTGCCACGGCGAGTTTGTGGGGCTCAGGCAGGCACGGAGGGCTGCAGGGCTGGGGCTGCGGGGGGCCCCCACTTCCGCTGCTCAGGGCCTGCCTGGGAGGGGAGAGGTGATTCCAGCCCCCCTCCCAGACCCAGAGGGTCAGGAGCTGCGAAGAACCCACGCGAGGCTGCAGGGAGAGTTCCCGGAAAGTCCTAGCGTGCGTGTCTCATCCCAGCAGAGGGGCCCTGCAGAAGACGGGAGGGGGGAAGCTAAAGAAGGTGGGCTGCACCTTTGCCGCGTTGTCCCTTAGCCGCAGCAATGTCCCTCAGTCCTCCTGGGGCTGCTGGGAGACAGTCCCTTCAGGCTACACAGAGTCAGGCTGGCAGTCCGCCCCCCTGATGGCAAAGGCCACTTGCTGCGGCCTCCGGCGCCCCTGATGGGTGCAGATGCTCGGCCACATTGTTGTAGTGGGAGAGGTGTGGTCCCTGCTCCGAGGAGCTACGGTCTCGGCCTCCGAGGGAGCCGGACGTTCCACACGGGGTTACACGATGATTTACTGGTGAGTGAGAAAGGGCTGGGAAGGTCACAGGGGTGAGGATGGGGAACAGGGGTGCTCTGTGTGGACTGGCCAGAGGGAGAAGGGGCCTCCAGGGAAGCGAAGGAAGAGTGCTGGAGGTTGAGTGCACCAAGAGCTTGGTGCAGTCCAGGAAGCGAAGAAAGGCCAGAGGGGTCAGGGGCAGCAGAGGACGGGCTCAGGGTGGGGAGAAATGAGACCCAAATGCTCGGCAGGGGACGGAATGTGAAGGCCCCGCCAGGAGCATCACACTTAAGAACAACCGAGAGATGATGGCTTGGTGATATTCCTGTTCTGTGGGGCTCCTGCTGACTCCAGTGCTGCATTGAGTGGGCTGAGCAGACCAGACGGAAGGCTACTGCACTAGTCCAAACCTCCTGTGGATCTTGAGAGAGGCACGGAGCATTCCTGGAGAGCAGAGGGAGCAAACACCAGTCTGGGTCAGTCCCTTCTTCCAGGATGAATAAATAAGTGGAGAATCCAACAGGGGACCTGTAATGAGAACCCGTAGCTCACACGACCTTGAAGAGAAGGAGGAGAAAGCAAGTGTCTCTGAATATACCAGTACTTTGCCTCATGTAGTTCCCACTGTCTTGGAGTCTACCTGGAGGGTATGCCATTTTCATTTTAATAGCAGTTACCACTGTGCTTCCTCCAAGGCCAGAATATTTCACATTTCCACCAACAGTGTAGCAGAGGACATTTTCTCCACAGCTCTACCTGCTATGTGTTTTTAAGTTTTTTCTATTTTTGTGATCTGAAGGGTGGAGTGGTACCTCTCTGTGGTTCTGATTTGTACTTCCCCAACTTCTGGTGACTTTGAGCCTCTTCTCATGTTTGCTGGGCATTCATTCATTTGCCCCGATTCCCTTCTTTTGCCCATTTATATCTTCTGTCCACATTTCTTTGGGATATTTGACTTTTTCTTATGAGTTGATGCTTACAGTATGTTTCAGGCATTTCCCTGTTCTTGAAAATATATTTTTCACATTTCTTCTTCTTCTTTCTCTTATTTGTGGTATCTTTGGCCATATATATGTGTTTTTTTTTTTTTAAGTGAGCTTAAACTTTCAAGTAGATGTACATAGTCACGAGTCCACACATCATAAATGCTTGGTGAATCTTGACAAGGGGAATAGGTCCGTGGGATCACCCCCAGATCGAGACGTAAAATGCTCCTGGAAGGTCAGACCCCTCCTCCTGCGCATCGGGGCCCCCGCCCTTGCTCCCGGGTGCCTGCAGCCGTCCTGCGGCTTCGTGCAAGTGAGTCCTCGCAGTCCGCGCGCTCCTTGGATGAAGAAAGACGGCTACTTACAGAACCGAGAAAACAGAGTGAGCTCCAGAGAAGAAACACTGGTTACTGTTTGGGGTTTGATGCCCTTTTGACATTTATTGGCCATTTTGACGTTTTTCTTCGGTGAATTGCTGGTGAGGACTCTAATGTGTTTTCCCTTGGAAACTCGCCTTTTACAGAAATAACTGCGTCAGAACACGCTTTCCAGGGTAAGGGTGCTAACCTCTGTCCTCGTTGCCCATAGTTTTCTCGATTCATCGTTTGCTCAGTTTTATCATCTGAGGTACAGATACTCGTGCATTTTAGGTGAAAATTCCCTTATCGTGAAGTCAGTTAAATATACAACTATATTTTCTTTTAAAAACATTTATGGCTTCTTTTTTTACATTTAGCTTTTGGAATTTATTTCGGGATATGGGTTGGAGCGAGGCTCTGACTTGGATTTTTTCCCAAGGAGGCAATTTCTTAAGCAGCTACGGTGGGCAGTTCGTGCGCTCTGCCTCCGGCCGGGGACACTCCGCACTGACGTCGTCTCTGTCTCCTGCTGCCTGTGTGGAGACCCTGCGGGGCAGAGAGCCTTCAGGGCTCCTCCTCCCCAGAACTCTCGGTTTTTATTCCCGTCGGTTTATCCTTTCAGATCATCTGTGGGGCCATTGAGTCAAATCTTTGCGGGAGCATTAAACTCAAGATAATTTGGGAGAATCTGGCTTATTTAGAGGATAGCTTCCCAGAAACACGGCGTATCTCCCCGAGACTCGTCGCTGCTCTGAGTGCCAAGATAAGATCACACTCGTTGGTTTCATCCGCAGAAACAGACACGGCCCTGGCACGTTGCGGGACTCACGCACAGCTCACGGGTGGATAACGTCGGGGTGTGTTGGCAGCTGATGCCCTGAGCCGCCCTCTGTCCCTCGGGGGGGCTGGGCGTTTCCTTCAGCCCCCGTGGGTGTCGGGCAGCACGCTCCTGAGCTCCAGGGGCCTGCGGACTACCTGGGCCCTTCCAGGGCTAAAAGGAGGCTCCAGGCCCACTGTAGCCCCGAGAAGTCCTCCGTACCTTATTCTGTAAATTGGGCTACTATATAAGATTTCATTTTACAAAGGATTCTTCTGCTTAAAAATGTTTGAAAACTGTACCTTAGGGCCAGAGGCTAAACCTTCAATAGCGAGACGAGTCCCCAGATCCAGGAAGGGAGCTATGTGGACGCTGGGAATTTTTCTGGCCAACCCCAGCGTCCACGACGTGGGTGGCCTTGGGATCCCCTTACACACAAACCCTAAGTGACGCTGAGCTATTTTAAAGGGAAGTGGGAATGCTGTAGGTGGAAGCGATGGCGAAACGTCTCTTTTCATCCAGAACATTCCAGCTGAGCGGCCTCCCATCTGTGAGCAGCAAGGTGAAGGCAGCCACGGTGGGCCCATGGTCTGGACGGCGTGAGGTCACCCAGAGGGCTCCCCCGCCAGCTGCCGTCGCCGGAGACCCCGGCTGCCCTTCCCCAGAAGCAGCAGATGGAGAATATTCTTTCTGTGATGGCGTCGGAGGGCGTGTGTGTTTCCTGGGCAGCGAGGCCAATTCGCTGGCGGTACTTGATCCCTGTTCCTTCTGCCAGAGGAATTCCCGCTCTTTATCTGCTATTGGGGCCGAGTTCATTTCCAGCGCTGCATGTCTGAGAGCTGAAGCCGTGGCCCCGTGGGCGTTGATGGGTCCCGCTCGGGAGGGGAAGGCCGCCGTTTCCTTCGCTCCCCTTCACCCGCACTGATCGTCACTGGCCGTGGCCTCTTAGGATTTCTCCAGAGAAATGGAAATTGCAGCTCAGGGTCTTAAAACAGAGTCCTTTGATCTACACGTTCCAGGAAATAAAACACCTTGGCAATTCTGGAGTCCAGACAGGGACGCGTTTTCAGGGAGTCCCTGCACCACGCTTGTCCAGAGCAGCACCCCCAGGCCTAACGGGCGCGCTGAGGCCCCTCGTGTGTGCAGCCTGGTCCCCTCTGGCGTCCACAGGTGTCTGCAGACGTTCCGTGGCCCCCGCGGAGGCAGATGTCCTAATGCCCTGTTGCCAGGACTGTCGACCCCTGGCCCCTGCCCCCCGCCCCCCTTTCCTGCTCAACCCCACCCTCCCCCAGCAGCAGCCACGCTTGTTGCCTGAAACCGCTGTGCAGTCAGGACGCCCCACCAGGGTCTGCGGCGTGGACAGCTGGGGCGGGGGTCGCTCCCCAGGGTCTGGCCCTCTGGGGACCTGAGGCCCAGCTCTCAGTAGGGCTCCTCCAACGGCATGTTCTAGTCCCCCGAAGACAGAGTCTGGGGCAGGTCCCCCCAGGCGTCTCTGCGGGTCAGGCAGGATGTGTCCGGCTGAGATGTACAGGCTTGTGTCCTGCCCCAAGGGGAATAAGTCCCTGGACCTCGAGCGTGACTGTCTTTGGAGACAGGGTCTTTAAAGGGGTAGTAGTTGAAAATGAGGTTTTTTGGGTGCATCTTGACCCAGTCTGACCGGCGTC
The DNA here is from genome assembly GCA_028646535.1 of Procyon lotor. Lineage (NCBI taxonomy): Eukaryota > Metazoa > Chordata > Mammalia > Carnivora > Procyonidae > Procyon > Procyon lotor. Next base: position 1,008,000 of record CM053605.1, on the reverse strand, counting down.
CTTATGAGGAGAGGAGACTAGGACACAGACAGATACAGAGGGAGCCCTGTGGCCACCCTGGGGAGGAGACAGCCATCTACAAGCCAAGGAGCCAGGCCTTGGAAGAAATCGGCAGGGACCTTGGTCTTGGGCGCCCCGCCTCCAGAGGCGTGAGGAACCGAGCTTCTGCTGTGAGCGGCCCGGTGCGTGGGGTGCGGTACTTGCTGCAGTTGCCCGAGCAGACAAGCACACTGGCCACCTGGCCCTCGAGGGGTCCTTCAATTTCCAAACGCGACAGATGGCTCTTTGAGATTCTCTGACCGCGCCCGGTGGGTGGTGTGGGAAGTGGGGACCACATGCTCACAGCAGCTACAGGGATTGTAGAAGGGCCCCCACATCGGGGCTGGGGTCCACACACAGCAGGCCGGGGCCGCAGGCCCAGCCTGAGAGGGTCGGGCTGATCGGCTGGGGGGCACCCTGGGGACGCAGATGAGATGAGCAGCCGGGGAGGGGGCATTGCTGCTCCATGGGGCACATGCCCGCGCTCCGCACCAGCCCTGGGTCTCCCCATCAAGGATCCACCATCCGCACTAGGCTGACAAGGTCCCCTCCACCTTTCCTTGAGACGGGGGCCTCCCTGGGTGGTGTGTGTCCGTGAGGGGTGCCTGCGGGGGGAGTTAAAACCCTTGTTGGCAGGAAGACTCATTTCCTGTGCGTGGGGAACAATATTCTCAGAGGCCACACGCACAAAGTGTAAGAAATGACTATTTTATTGGGCATCTCCAGTTTGTGAAAAATTCACTGAGCTCCCTGCTTACCATATGCATACTTTTCTGTCTGTGTAGTAGGCCTTAATGAAAAGTTTCAAAAAAGGATTCTTATTTTTTTTTTATAACCAAATCTATTCTAGGAATCAAGGCTATGCATCGCCTGATAACAGAAATGAAAGATAATGTTTTCCAGATCAACCCCATTGTCTAAACGGTCAATTCAGGGATTCTTCCTCCCATGTCCCGGGGCCGGGTCTGGGCTTGGTGGGGGCAGGGGCGGGGAGGTGTCCCGTCTGACTCTCGGGTCCCTGCCTGCCTCTGCCACGGCCTCTGTCTGCTGGCATTGGTCCTGTCTGGGCTGCGGTCAGTCCCGCTGACGGTCCAGGCACTGGCGTCACCGGCCCAGGGGTCAGGGGTCAGGCCTCTCATCCTCACCTATGACCTCCGCTGAGCCAAAGCTGCCGACAGGGCGCCCCTGAGCTCGGCTGAGCTGCTGCTGGTTTGAAAGCTCCTGGCTGAAGGGAAGGCAGAAGGAGGGGGCGCGGGGGCGGAGCTGAGGGGACAAATGTCCGGAGGAAGGTGCCAGTGAGGGTTGCAGAGACCCCTTGTCCCCGCCCCCGCCCCCAGGGGACCAGGGTTGCAGAGTGGGGACAGGTGTGGGAGAATGCAGGGGAGGGGTGGGGGGAAGCAGGCTCTCCCTTGCTCTGCTGGGCTGGTGGGGGACTTGGTGGGTCTGGCCTGAGCTGGGGGGGAGAAGCCGTAGACGGGACGGAAGTTCAAGTTTGAATTTCGATCAGACCAGAGTAGGTGGGGAAGGGGATCCCACAGCGCGGAGCGAGGACAGCTGTGGGAGGTCGGGCTGGCCCCTCCCGGGTCGGCTCTTCCAGAGTCCAGGAGCGTCCGTGCCTCCGTGCTGGTCTGCTGGGCCCCTGTCCTGCTGGGTCCAGGCTCAGAGACTGCTGCTGACCACCCGGCCTCTGAAGTCCAGAGGGGACTCCCGAAGTCCCGCAGCTGCCCCCGTGTCCCCCGAGAACGTGCTCCCTGCAGTGCGTGAGCGTGGAGACCTTCTTGGGAACAGAGGATGGCGTGCGTCGCCGCAGACACCCCCTGGCAGGCCCCTCTGCTGTCCCAGGGCTCGCCTGGCTCCCGGCTTGTCCCTCGCCCTGGGTCCTGCTGACGTCAAGGTGGGACACCGAGACATCCTCTGGGCAAGCGGTCCTCGTGGAGGAGGAGCCCCTGAGACCTGCCCCGGCTCTGCCCCTTCCCTGCAACAGGTGGGGAGGGACTCTGCTAGGGGCTGAGGAGCCTCCAGGGGGCAGATAGCAAGACCCAGACCCTCGACACAAGTTGCGCGTCTGGCCTCCCAACTCCTTAATCCTTGCTAAATTACTTACAAGACCAGCCACTCTCCCGAGCACAATGGAAATGAAACAGACTTTGGAGCCAAGAATCGACCTATAATCCCAGCTTTCCCACTTTCCTGCTTTGTTAGTTGGCACCAGTTACTCGGTGTCTCTGAGCCTGTCTCTGGACCTGCCTCACGGTGTGGCTGGGGGGGCAGGACTCAATCACATGTCCGGGCGCTGAGCGGGGCTGGGGGGCACGCGGGGGCAGGACTCGATCACATGTCGGGGCACTGAGCGGGGCAAGGGGGGGGCATGTGGGGGCAGTGTGGGCACGGGCATCCTCATTGCTACCAGAAGCAGGGGCTAAGCGCACGTACTGGGCTGCTCTTGGGTCTTCAAGGACCATAACAATGTGGGGGGCATTTGCGCTTGAGGGATAATTTCTTCTCAGCAGAAACGGTGTGTGGAGCCAAATGGAGGGAGACCTCCCTTTCCAGAAGCGTCACCGAGCTGCGGTTCCAGCAAGGCTCCCACCCGGCGCTGCTGGCCTCCCATGGAGCGCCCCCCTTCAGAGCCTCGCCTCGCCCCCCACTTCCCCACCGACCACGCACTCGAGAGGGAGGAAGCCAGCGCAGTTAGTTGTAAGACTTTCTTTTTGGAAAAATAAGAATTATGGGGAATGACATTAATTTAAAAGCTTTTAAGGAGCCAATTCACCTGTGAAAGTGCTCCCCAGGTGAGAGCCTTCCTGTGCGGAAAGCAACCCGGTCTTTAAAAGGATTTTAATTAATGTTGCTGAGAAACAGACCGATGGCATTTAAGGCTGAAAGCTAGGCGCAAAGGTGCCAGCCAAGAGTTTTATGACGTGGAGCTAGTTTTCTTAAAGGCCATTGAAATAATATTCCCGTGCACTTAGCCTCAGCCTTCAGCCCTGATCCTGGCCAAAAACGAGCGCAGGAATCCTCAGCGGCCTAACTCTCAGCCCTCCCGACGGAGGGCAGGTGTTGCCCGCAAGGACCTACTTGGTTGAACTCGAGAGGAATTTTCAGGAAGGCGGCCTCCTCAACGCCCCCGTTGGGCACACACCTTGCCGGGGGGACACCAGGCTCTTACGGCAGGCCCATCCAGTGCGGCTCAAACCCGGGAGAACGTGCCAAAGCTGGAGGCTGGATGGAGGGTGATGGTGCCCGGGTCCCCAGCAGCCCCATCTGGGCCGCGGGTTTGGAACGGCAGGCTCTGGAGTCGCCCGGGGCCGGAGACGGGACTGTAGGAGACGGAGACAGGAGACCAGTGTCAGGACGCGTCCTGGGGGCTGGTGAGGCCCCCGGGGCCGGCGTCGGGGAGCGTTTTATCAATGGCAGGGAACAGGGTAGAAGGTGGACGGGGACGGACGGCTAGCAGCAAGGGAAGAGGCAGAGCCACTGAGCAGGAGTTTGAGAAGGAATCTAACACGTGGGGTGGCGGTGGGGTGCGCGTGTCCTCGTAAGGACACGTCCACCCGGAATCACAGCGCGTGACCTTATTTGGAATAAAGGCATTCGAGCATAGAACGAAGGTCAGGATTTTGAGATGAGATCATTCTGGGTCGGGAGTGGGGGGTGAGACCCCAGGGCAGGGGTCCTTAGAAGTGACAGAAAGGACACACGGGGACACAGAGGAGAGGCCACGTGGAGACAGGCAGACTGGAGGGACAGGGCTATGAGTCCAGAGACGGGGAGCCCCAGGAGCTGGGAGAGGTGGGCATGAGGCTCCCCGGGCTCTGCCCGCTCCCGGATTTCAGGCTCCCGACCTTGAACCGAGACAACAGAGTCATGTATGACGTCCTGGTTGTGGCCACTTACTATGACAGCCGCAGGTGACTCAGGGGGACCGTCCCCCAGAATCGGCTTTACCATGGTGGGTCCTGGAGCCCTGTTCGAGGGCTCTTCCTAAAGGTCACATCAGTCCATGAGTCTGGGGGATGCTGGGTCAGCCCAAGGTCATACGCTCGCATGGGCCGCGATCTCCAGCTGGCGCGGGAAGGTAGGTTTTCAAACACTCATACTAGTATAACTGTTCACGGTGCGTCTCCTCATCTTCTCCCCAAATGCGCTTTGGGAAGTGCTGGTCCCCCACACTGGGGTGTCGGGTCTTGGGGAGGTTGGGCGCCGCAGCAGAACCAGCCAGGATGGGGACGGGGAGAGGGGGCAGCGACTTCGGCTGAGTTTCTTCACCATGTCCGAGGCCTTGTTCCCTGTCTTTGCCACGAGGACGAGAACAGCACCCCCTTCACAGTGGTGACCATGGAATGAGTCGCACAAGAAAAGCCCCTAAAACAATACCCAGAAAGGGGCTCACGACATTCTGAACGCTCGCTACGGAAATCCCGCTAAGAGCACGGTCTGGAGAAACACGTCACGTGACAGCTCCGGCAGCGGCTCCTCCCGTGGCCGAGTGACAGGGCACGTCACGGTCAGGGACGGGCTTGGTCACGTGTGGTAACAAACACGCCTCAGGTCTCAGCGGCTCAGCAACACACGTCTGTCTGCCGCTGGGCGGGACCTGGGAGAGCTAGGGAGTCATTCCTCGCCTTGCCAGTGCCACCTCGGGGGGTGACACAGGGCACTCTGCCCACATCTGACTGGTCAAGGGGGTCACGTGGGCACTCCCGCCGTCCAGGTGGGTCCTCGGCTCCTGTCCCGTCTGCTCAGAGTCCACGTGAGTGTGTTTTACCGGATGTACTTTGGGGTGTCCCTGGGGCTTTCGGTGTGGCCCAGTTTACGCCCGAGGAAGGCCACTGTGTCCAGACAGACGGCCCGTTGGGGAGGGGACTGGGAGAGCAGGGGGGGCTGCTGGCCGCCCAGGGGCTAGCTAGGGCACGGGGCTAGCTAGCCTGAGGGCTGGGGTGCAGGGGCTATGCCTTCCTGGCAATGACCCTTCTCTCAAAACTGCAGACAATAGAGCCCAAAGGAGATTATTCTCAGCTTTGAGGTTCGGAATAATGCTTTGAAACTTCCCAGATGAGACTGTACTCTGAGAAAACGTCTTTGTAGTTTTAAAAGGCTGAATTTGGGGGCACAGTGTTAGAGACATATTTGTGCCATGAAGAACAGATTTGGGAAGTCGGCAGAGTGAATGTGTAGACGGTTTTCCACCCTCAGCCCAATAAACACCCCATAGGCTGGGAGGGAGGGAGGTGAGTCGGAAGGAGAGCCAACGAGCCGGGCTGTGGGAACGGACTCCGTTCCACCCAGGGCGCCGGTGGCGACACCGTCTTCCATGGAGCTTTGGGCTGGGGGTGGGGGTGGAGGGGGAGAGGGGCAAGAGGGTGGGAGAAAACTGGACCAGCCATTTCCAGCATCTGAGAGGGGTGGGGAAGCCACGGAAAGGGTCGTTTGGAGGTCAGAAGGGACACCTTTAGGGCGAGCTGTTTTGGGAGCCCTTCCTGGAAGAGAAGGGGGTGAGAGGTGGTGTCTCGTTCTGACCCCGGCCTTGGTGAGGACAGCTTTTAGGGTGTCACTGGGGAGACTTGATCTGGATATTCTGTGCTTGGGGGTCTCTGACTTCCTGCAGGGGTGGGAGGCTGTGGGAGGCGCTGTAGCGGCAGAGTCCAGACTCGGGAAACAGCTGCTCCCCCAGAGGGCCATGGGGTCGGTGAGGAGAGCATGTGTGGGCTCCACCCCACGCGAGGGCCTCTGGGGGCCCACTGTCCCTCCCTCCCCTGCCCCTGCCCTAGACCCAGCCTGATTACAGGGCAGCCAGTGCAGGGAGGAAGCCCCTTTTCACCTCCATCATGTTCCTCATCCCTGCACACCCACCAGGTCCTGCGGAATTGATGCTCATCCCTTGGGACTTAGCTTGGATGTCCCTCCTCAAAGACCTTTTCTGACCTCTCAAGGGCCAGGTGTTTCCTCCAAGGGCTCCCCAAGACCCCTGCTCTTGCCCTAGTATTTCACAGTGTAACGCCATTGTCCGTGGACTTGAGTGTGTCCCTCACTAGAGGCAGCCCCTGGGGCCAGGCGCTGTGCCTTGTGGCTGGAACTCGGGGGCGGCAGCAACACTTACTTGTTACGAGGGAGTGGTTGGGGGGAAGTGGTCAAATGAATTACGGAGCTTTTATACCCATAACCGTCTGTAGCCGACCCAAATCATGCATTAGACTGATATTTAGAGGCATGAGGAAAGCCTCAGTATGTATAGAAATGTTGAAAGTGGCTACATCTGTACCAGTACACGTTTACCAGAAGGGCTAAAATTAAGAAGTCTGACAATACTAAATGTTGACAAGGTTGGGGGGCAACTGGAATACAGCGTGGGAATGTACATGAGACAAGAACTTTGGAGAAGTTCTGGTTGTTTCTTACACTATGACTCAGCAATTCCCTCTAGGTATGGATCCAAGAGCGGTAAAAAGACACACTCACAAAAGGACTTGTGCAAACACATCCACAGTCATTTGGACAACAAGAGTCCCCAAAGGGGAGCAGCCCAGGTGCCCCAGTAGGAGGCTGGGTGGACCAGTTGTGGTCCAGCCAAACAATGGGTTGCCCCCCTGGCAGATAAAGGTCTGGGCTACTGATGCATGCGACGTGGAGGAAACTCAAAAAATCATGCCGAAGGAAAGAAGTTTTGCGAGAAATGATAATGATTCCATTTCCATGAAATTCCAGAATAGCCAAAACTACTCTTTGGTTAAAAAAAACAAAAAAGACCAGGTTGCTTTTGTGGACTGTGGGAGAGGGTTGGTTGGGAAGGGTGGTAGTGATATTCTTTACTTGATAGGAGGTTGGATCCCACATTTGTCCAAGCGCAGCAAATATACCCGTAAGATTTGCGCACTGTCTATAAGTTTTACATCAAAAGAAAAAGCCATTATTGAATTCCAGTTAACGGTAAGTATGTTGAGGTATTTAGAGGGAAACATACTAGTATTTGCGATTTACTTTGAGCTGCATAAAAAAGCCAAGATAGATTAACGGATGGACAGAGGGGAGGATAGTGGGGCGGATATAGGACTGAGTGTGGTAAGATGTGAGCGGTCAAACCAGATGGCAACTGTCTGGGCACCCACTGGATATTAGCTTCCTGTGGCTGCTGGAATAAATTACTACCAATTGGGGGCTTAAAACAACATAAATTTATTTTGTCCCAGTTCTGGAGGCCAGAAGTCTGAAAGGCCCTGCTTACTCTGAAGGCTTGCTGCCTCTCCCATCTTCTCGGGGCTCCTTAGCTTGTGTTCACAGAGGCAGAGGTGGGGGTGGCCATTCTCTGCTTCTCTCTTACAAGGACGCATGTGATTGCATTTAGGGCCTGCCCTGATAATGAGGACACCACCCCGCCCCCCACCCCATCTCAACATCCTTAACTTAACCAATAACTGCAAGAACATTTTCCCCAAACAAGACAAGATTTACTGGGATTCCGGGATTAGGACCAGATATCTTTGGGGGCCGTTATTCAGCTTTCAGTTTTGCTTAAACATTTTTATGATAAAGTGTTGAGGAAAAAGTGGTTATTTCTGGAAGATAAATTACCATTGACATTATTACTATTATTTTTTTTTTATTAGAAAAACATTTCTTTTTAAAAGAGTGGTTTTAGGTTCACAGCAAAATTGAGGGGAAGGTACAGAGATTTCCCTCATACCCCTTGTGCCCACATACCCACAGCCTCCCCCACTATCAAAATTCTGCACCAGAGGGATATTATTACAACTGACACACCTACATTGACATGTCTTTATCATCCAAAGTTCAGAGTTCGTGTTAGGGTTCACTCTTGGTGCTGTCCGTTCTGTGGCTGTGGACGAATGGGAAGGACATGTCTCTACCATTACAGAACCATACAGAGTGTCTCCACTGCCCCGAGTGCCCCGTGCTCAGCCTACTTACTCTCCCCTCCTGCTAAGGCCTGGTGGCCACCAATCCTTTTACTGTCTTCCTTGTTTTACCTTCTCCAGAATGGTCCAGCTTCATTCTTCCGCAAGTGGAGTCCACTTTTCCCAACACTATTTGTTGAATAGACCATCCTTTCCCCATTGGCTATTCTCACTTAAATATGAACTGACTGTGTATGGAAGGGTTTACTTCTGGGCTTTTAGTTCTGTTCCATTGGCTGGTGTATCTGTTTTTAATGCCTGTATATGAGTTTTGTTACTGGCTTTGTAATATAGTTTGAAATCAGAAAGTGTGATGCCCCCAGCTGTTTTCTTTCTCAGGATTCTGTCGACTATTCAGTCTTTTGTGGTTCCATATGAGTTCTAGGATTGTTTTTGCATTTCTGTGAAAAATGTCATTGGAATTTTGATGGAGGTTGCATTGAATCTATAGATAGCTTTGAGTAGTGTAGCCATTTTAACAATATTAATTCTTCTGATTCTTCAACATGGGCTTTCCTTTGATTTATTGGTGTCTTATTCAATCTCTTTCATCGGTCTTATAGTTTGGCATATAAATCTTTCTTCTCCTTGGTTAGATTGATTCCTCAGTGTTATGTTATTTATCCTGCTATTGTAAATGGGATTTTCTTTATTGCATTTTCAGAGTTCACTACTAGTGATGAAGAATGCAACTCATTTCTGTTGCCAGTAGACCTCTTGATTTTGTATCCTGCAACCTTACTGAATTGGTTTATTAGTTCTAACAGTGTTTCAGTGGTGTCTTTAGGATTCTCTGTATAAGATCATGCCATTTGTTAACAGAGGAAATTTTCCTTCTTCCTACAAAATTGGACGACCTAGAGGAAATGGATACATTCATTTCATTCATAGACATATGCAAGCTATGAAGACTGAATCATGAAGAAATAGAAAATATGAACAAATCAATAGTGAGTAAAGAGATGAATCAGTAATCAAAAAACTCCCAAATAAAGAAAATCCCAGAATCAGAAGGCATCATGGCAAATTCTATTTTAAAAGAATTAATGTTAGCCCTCCTCAAACTTTGCCAAAAAATTGAAGAGGAGGGAACACTTCTAGACTTACATTAAAAGGCCAACATTACTCTGATACCAAAGCCAGATAAGGACACTACAAGAAAACTATAGATCAATATCCCTGATATATATAGAGGCAAAAATACTCAACAAAATACTGGTAAGTTGAATTCAAAAGCACCATGATGAAGGAACAAGAATGGTTTATTCCAGGGATTTGAGAATGGTTCTATATACACGAATCAATAAATGTGATATACCACTTAATAGAATGAAAGATAAAAATCATAATTATCTCAATAGGCACAGAAAAAGGATTTGACAAAATCCAACAGCCTTCCATGATAAAAGCTCTCAATGATGTGTATATAGAAGGAATGTACCTCTACATAAAGCCTATGGCTAATGTCATACTCCACGGCGAAAGGTCGATTTCACCATTGATATAATCACTCAGCGGTGATGATATATATGCATACACAATGTGACACATGGTTACTATTATTATAGTAACAAATTATCTATCAGTTTAGTTGGGAATAAGAAAAATAATTTTTTTTTGTTTTACCTTTACTTATCCATTCACTGATAACCTTCCTTTCTTTATGCAGACCTGTTTCTGACCTACAGCATTTCCTTCTCTCTGTAAAACTTCCTTTTGGAATTTCTTGGAAGTCAGGTCTACTGGCAACAAATTCCCTCAATTTTTGTTTGTGAAAATCTTTACTTCTCCTTCATTTTGGAAGGATAATTTTGTAGGATATACAATTCTAGATTGGTGGGTTTTTCCCCCCTCAACACTCTCTCCACTCTCTTTTTTTTCATAATAAAAATGTGTATTTCTGAGGCTGTAGAGATGCTGATTCAGTACAACTGAAGTTTTCAACAGGCATCACAAGTGATAATGAAGATCACATTTTGAGGAGCACCGCTAGTATCCTTAAGCTTCATTCATTTACCAAATCACATCATCAGAGAATCTACATAAGGACTAATTACTGTGATTTACCATGGAAGTGGCTTCACAGGATTATAATGCATTTTTCTTTCCTGATTTTTCTTGATGATTATTATGTGAAATATGCTCCACTTCTTGGTCATACGTTTTTTTGAGAAGTCAGATAAAATTCTTAGCTTTGCTTCTCTGTAGGTAAGGTTTTTTTCCCTTCTGGATTTATGCAAGATATTTTCTTTATCTGTGATTTTATGAAGTTTGAATAGATGTACCTAGGTGTTTTTTTGCTTTTAAGATTTACTTCTTTATTTTAGAGAGAAGGGGGGTTAGAAGGAAGAGAGAGAAGGAGAGGGAGAGACTGTCAAGCAGACTTCCTGCTGAGCATGGAGACTGATGCGGGGCTTCAGCCCACAGCCCTGAGGTCATGTCCTGAGCCAAAATCAAGAGTTGGATGCTCAACCAACTGAGCCATCCAGGTAGGTGCTCCCAGGTGTGGGTTTCTTGAGCATTTGTCTTTCTTCGTGTTCTCTGTGCTGCCTGGAATGTGGTTTGGTGTTTGACATTAATTTGGGGGAAATTCCCGGTCATCGTTCCCCTTCAAATATTCCTTCTGTTCCTTCTGTCTTTCTCCTTCTGGTATTCCCACTAGGCATGTATTATGCATACTTTTTTTAGTTGTCCCACAGTTGAAAGTTGGGACTCGAACATCCCAGACTTGGATGCTCTGTTCTGTTTTTCTCAGTCTTTTTTTTTTCCTTTAGTTTTTTTGCTCAGAAGTTTCTGTTTACATATTCTCAAGCTCAGAGATTCTGTTTTTAGCCATGTCCAGTCTACTAAAACGTCTATCAAAGGCATCATTCATTTCTATTACAGTGTTTTTGGTCTCTGGCATTTCTTTTGGTTTCTGTCTTAGAATTTCCATCTTGGGGGCACCTGGGTGGCTCAGTGGGTTAAAGCCTCTGCCTTCAGCTCAGGTCATGATCTCAGGGTCCTGGGATCAAGCCCACATCGGGCTCTCTGCTCAGCAGGGAGCCTGCTTCCCCCGATCCTCTCTCTGCCTACTTGTGGTCTTTCTCTTTCTCTCTCTGTCAAATAAATAAATAAAATCTTTAAAAAAAAAAAAAAAGAATTTCCATCTTGCTGTTTCCTGCTCTTGCATGCTGTCCACTTTCCCTGCCTGATCCTTAGCATGTTAATCATTCTTGTTTCAAATTCCCAGTTTGATAATTCCAACACCTCCGCCATATCTGGTTCTGATGCTTGATCTATCTTCAAATGGTGCTTTTTGGCTGTTAGTTCACCTTGTAACTGTTTCTTGGCAGCTAGATGTGATGGGCTGGATAAAAGGAACTCTGGTAGGCCTTCAGTGATGTGGTGGTGAGGACTGGGGAGGAAGTGTTCTCTAGTCCTTTATTAGGTCTCAGCCTTTCCGTCAGCCCATGACTCCGGACTGTGACCCATACAGATGTTTCTCAGGTTTTCCTTCCCGTAGAACAGAATAGCCAGGGTTGAGTGGAATTGGCTATTTCCTTTCTCCCATTTGGAAGGCTAGAATGGATTGGAGGTGGGCCTTTTCCTTCCGACCAGGACATTCGGGGTCTGATAATATCCCATCCCGTTAGGCTCTTAAGTGGTTTTTCCTCAGGTCAGGCCTTGTTAAGAAGCACAGAACCCTCTTCCATATTACAAAATGGCTCCTCTCCTCTCCCCCTGCCAGAAGCATGAGGAGATTTACCTCCCATCTTCACTGTGAGAACACGATCCAACTGCTAGAGGTAAGACTCACAAAAGTACGGGGGCCTCTGATGACTGGGTCTCCCTGGAGTTTTTACCCTCAGGCTTGTCCACACCGATCCTCCAGAAATTCCTATTACGGTTGAGGTTTCTCTACCCTGGCACGGGTTCCCAAGGAAGTTTCTGCTGATGGGGTTCTGCCCTGTGTCTCTCGGTTGGTCTCTCTAATTTTGTGAGCGGTGGTTTGCCCTGTGACCTCACTTCTCTGCAGGCTCCAGGGAGAATTGCTACTTTTTCAGTTTTTTTTTTTTTCTTTTCAGCTTTGTACTTGTTTTTAGGGTGGAGTTAAGACTTCCAAGCCCCTTGCGTGCTAGATTGGAAACTGGAAGTCCAATGTATCTTTTCACTTAAGTATCTTTTTCTTTGATGAGAATGTGTTATTTTTATAACAAAATTATTTTCCATATTAAATTTTAAAGGAGTCATACCTTTGACCCAGTGCCTGTGTTTTTGGGTAAAGGGAGTCAAACTTTAGGAACAAAGACGTCTGTGGTGGTTGTCCTGAGTAATCCGGGAATAACGTAAGTGTCCAAGGGCAGGAGAATGCTGCAGAAATCATGCTGTAACGGTCACGGCACGCAAATGCAAAAAGTAGGTTTAAAAAGGGTTTTCAAGCAACATGAAAAGGCACGGCTTGTAATTTCAGTGTTTCAAAAGTTTTATAGATTCCAAATTTTCCATAATATAAATGCTTGTTAGTTTATATTTAGAAAAAAGGTTATAAAATGTCACATCTTGGAAGGCCTTCCCAGTCCGCTGGCCCTCCCCCACGGTCCCCCGCAGTGGCTGCCTTATTGTGGCCAGGCCTCCCTGCCTTTGAGGTCTTTGCTGGGCCGAACGCCCCCCGAGAAGTGCACTCTTGCCGCCTCCCAGCTAAGCCGTATGTAGTAGGTAAGAGATTTTCGGTCAGTCCATCTACTTGGGGGGAACGTGGTTTCTGTGGGTGCCGCAGGTTCCGTTCAGGTTGGCAAATTTCCTCCTTTCCTGTCACCATGCTCTCGGCCCAGGCTTCTGTCTGATCCACGGCTCTTACATTCTTCCAACAAAAAGCCGAAGACGGCAATCGGCTGGTTTTCAGAATGACGGAAAGGTCGTGGGGCTCTGTGGCCAAGACAAACAGGCCGGTGGGGCTGTCCGTGTCGGACTGCTTTGGCCAGCAGGCCCGGCGTGGGCACTCAGGGGACAGGCAGCAGACAGCGGCGTGGCGGCCCCGGGGGAACCAGAGCGTGTCTTGTCGGCGGGCTCGGGGGAGGCACAGCTGGTCCGAGAGGCTCTTTCCACTGGCAGGCACGGCCCCCTCTTCCATCTGGGTCCAAGGCGCTCCCCCTGTAGCAGCGTTCCCGCTTTGATGACCGTTTCCCAGCTGGAAGGAAATCAACCCGTGAAAACCCGCCTGTGACTCCTGTTCTCTTCCCAAAGCACAGCAGCCGCGGAACCAGCTGGATCTTGGGCAGATCACGGAGCCCACGGGCCGTCCCCGTGAAGGCTTCCAAACATAAAAAGGAGGCAGACCGGCCTCTGGCTTGTGTCTCAAGCCTTTGAATTAGCGACTCACCCGCCAAGAACGTGTTCCGAACGGCCGGTTTGCGCGGCAGGGTAGGGTTCTTTGCAGGCTCAAACTCTAGATTACTACCAGAAAATGTAAAGCGTCTGGTGATGTGGGAAGTCAACCCTTTCCAGATTTAACTGAGAACCCGCGTGACTCCCCGACCCACAAAGAGCACATGCTAGCTATCGAGTGAGAGCGTGGCTAATGGCGCGCCATTGCCGTAGGTTAGTCTGGGCGGCCCAGCAAGCAGAGCCTGGTGCCACTCACCGATTGGGAAGGGAGTCAGAGGAGCACCGGGGCAGGGAGGGGCGCTGATAAGCCCTTAGTGAGCTGGGCCCTCCTGTGGACTTTGGGGCGCAGCCTGGAAACCCTCTGAGGAACTTCTGGGTGTCCACTGACTGACTCCCATCCCTCACCACCCTGGCTGTAAATTCTGGGCTGCCCGACCTAGAGCTAAGTGAGCTCCCATGGCCAGGAAAAGCCCGCAGGGAGGGAACAGAGAGACCCTTCCCTCTGCACCTGAGGGCCCCAGGGACCGTCCTCTGCTCAGTGGGTAGAGCGTGTGTGGGAGCGTGTCCTTCTTCCCTCAGAAGCAGCAAGAGCCTGGAGATGTAGCAGACAACTGAGCTCTAGATGATTCCCCCACTCGAACTCAATCCGTGAGTTGTGGAGTACTAGCCGGGTGGGGGGCAGGGTCCTGAGGGCTGGAGTGAGGAGTGCCCTCACTCCTTGGTGTCCACGCACGTGATCAGTATGTGAACCGTTATAGCCTGTGATTGTCTGATCACGAGGGAGACAGGAAAGAGAAGAAACCAGGCTTGGCCAGGAGCAGGATACACGGGGGCTGGGGCCCTCAGCAGGGGCACTTGAGCCAACACAGGATGCTTCACCACGGGCAGATCTGGGGGCCATTTGAGCCGCGGCCACTGGCCATGAGGATTGCAGTCAGTGAGGCATCTCCTAGAACACTCGGTGGCCCCTGGCCTGGTGGCAGGACAGCCCATCGGTGGGGCTTCCTGCTGCACGTGGGGCGGGGAGGAGATGGGACCTCACCCACCAAGAGAACCCAGCATCTTCCCTGTTTCGATGAGTCACGCACCCACCTCGGAGACTCCAGGGTCACGTGTCCTCTGCTGGAAGCCAAATCACCACTGAGAGTTCAAGGACCACGCGGGTCAATGATGGGCGGGGCAGGTAGCCATTCGTAGGATTAATTAGAGAGATTTTCCACCAAATGGGAGTTCTTGAGTTCGAGCCCATGGACTAGTTTCCTTGGGTTTCTGTAACAAATTACCACAAATGTGGTGGCCTAAAAGTATGGAAGGTTATTCTCTGACGGTTCTGGAGGCCAGAAGTCTGAAATCCAGTCGTTGGCAGGGCCGTGCTCTCTCCGGGGCCCTAGGGAGAGTCGTTCCATGCCCCCCTCCTGGCTTCTGCTGGCGCCGGCAATCCTTGGCATCTGCTGGTTTGCAATGCGTTTGTCCTGTCTTCACATCAGCTCCTCTGTGTGGGATCTCCCTTCCCTTTCTTTATAAAAACACCTGTCTTTGGGCCTGGGCTTACCTCCATCCATGGAGGACCTCATCTCGAGACCCTTAATGCATCCGCAAAGACCCTTTCCCTGAATAAGGTCACAACATCACAGGTGATGGGTAGACGTGTCCTTTGGGGCCTACCACTCGCCCCTCTGCAGCTTGCATGGGAGGCTGAGAAAGAAAAGGCCTTTAAAAAATTATTTGCTACTTTTCAACCAGTTAGTTAGGGTTAACTAACGGGTTAGTTAACTGGTTAGTTAACCAGCTAGTTAACTGATTAACTAACCCGTTAGTTAACTGGTTAACTAACCCGTTAGTTTTAAGGTAGCTCAGGGGCAAAGGCAGAGGTCTGGGGGGCAGGACTGGGGTCTCGAACTTTCTGCGGCTTACTCAGCTCCGGGATCTTGGCCCCCAGCTCCCCGCAGCCCCACACCCTCTGCCAGAAGGTGAAATCGCTTCTTTTCCTTGCGGTTGTCAAAGGACAGGTAATATAGTGAAGTAAAGAAGCAAGACTTCAGGCCCAGCTACGGCATTTGTGACATTTGTGGCCTCGGGCAGATGGGTCCCTGAACACTGCCTCACCTCATTTTGCCCCTCTGGGAAGTGGAGATAATTTCTGCTCTATCCACTTTACCTTTGGTCAAGGATTCAGCCCCACCATGTGCTGGAGTGTCCCAGAAAGGACCAGGTTGGCATAGAAGTGTTACCTCATTAGAGACCAAACTGCAGTGAGACTCAGGTTTTTCAGCTGTAAAAGGGAAAAAGTCCGTGTATCATTGAATTCTTTGAGAATTACATGGGATAATCTGTGTGATAAAAGCTGACATATTGGGGCGCCTGGGGGCTCAGTCGGTGACGCCTCTGCCTGCGGCTCAGGTCATGATCTCAGGGTCCTGGGATCGAGCCCCGCATCGGGCTCCCTGCTTCCCCCTCTCCCTCTGCCCCTCCCCTGGCTTTTGCTCTCTCTCTGTCTCTCTCCAACAAATAAAATCTTAAAAAAAAAAAAGCCGACATATTAAAGGTGTTAAGCAACATCTGTTGTAATAATAATACTTCAAACTCTGTGTTACCCCTCTAGGATAATGTTTTGGCTTCTAAAATTATTTTAACTGCTACATGCTTAGAAGAAAAAAATCAGAAAATACAGATGAAGCAAAAATCAGAAAAAAGTTACATTAACCAGAGATAATCTGTAATTAATATTTTATTATAGACCCTTCCAGATTTTCTCCATCGATACGAATATGTCATCACTTTTATAAAAATTAGATCCACAAATATATTTCCAAATCCTTATTTCTAATGCTTGCCCACCATTCTGACTAACTTTATAATTGAATATTCAGGTTGATTTTGTTTTGTTTTGTTTTTTGGCTATAATGTTACTGATCAGAACTTAGAGCTTATATGCTTATAGCTAAATAAATCCCTGCAACTGGGGGTTAACCCGGTAAAAGAGCAAACTTGAAAAGGAGTTGTCAGGTTGAACGCTGTGCATCTACCTACTGTCCATCTATCACGTTTAATAGTGGTAAAACATAGCAGAACACTTGCCCTCTTAGTCATTGTCCAGTGTGCGCTAAATACCTCCACGCCGTCACGCAGCCGTCCAGAACCTTCTCGTCCTGCACAGCTGATACTCTGTCCCCCGGAAACACTCACTCCTCAGCCCGCTCAGCCTCTGGCGCCCCCACTTCTGTGTCCCTGAGTGTGACGGCGCCGGGCCCCTCGCTGTGAGTGCAGTCACACAGTCCTGGTCCTTCAGCGATGGGCCTGTGTCCCTGAGTACAGTGTCCCCCAGGGTCATTCCCACCGCAGTACCTATCAGACTTGGCTTCCCTCTTAGGGCCGGAAAGGGTCCCGCTGCCCGTGTGGACCACACGTTGACGGTCCACTCACCTTCAACAGACATGCCGTGAAGACACTACCTTCGGACGGCCGTGAACATTGCGCCCTGACCATGGCTGCGTAGACCCCTCTTGAATTCCTGCTGTTGGTTCTTCAGGCGTGTGCTCAGACGTGGGTGTGCTTCATCACGCTCTAACTCTGTTTGCCCTTCTTTAAGGAGCCGCCCTACGGTTTCCATGCCGGCTGCACCCCATTTTCTGTTCCTCCCAACAGCGAATAAGCATCCCCATATCTCTACATCCTCAGAAACACCCGCTGTTTTCTGATTTTTTTTGATCGGAGTCATCCTAAGGGGTATGAGGGAGGATGTGCATATTTCGACATTAATCTCCAAAATACTGAGCAGAAAAGCAACGCTTGGCACTCGTAGCGACACAGGAGAGAGCAGCCTTTCCCACCGTCCTTGTGGATGCAGCCTTCCTTCCTCTTTGCCCGTTTTTTGGATGGGCATTTGCAAGGGGAAGAAGTGTGTGCACAGAGAGCGGGGCGCAGGGGCTGTGCCTCCCTGCCCACAAGAAAGACCCACTTGGCCATGACCGCACGCCCAGCTGCCTGGCCCTCTCCGGGCTAAGACCCTGCGTTCACCGGGTCCGAATCGCGCTCCTGAATGACAGCTTCTGAGTTTTCTCTCCAACATGCACACCGATACCTTCACAAGGGGTGAGAGAGGCTTCTCTGAGGACCAGGAGGTAAGCCGGGTGTCCCCAGGAGACAAACCCAGGACCGGCCCCAAATCTGGGGTCGTCCGCAGCGGGGAAGCCAGACCAATCAATTTATCTCTTCTGTTCCGCTTACAGACGAAGTCACGATTGCCAGGCTCGGGTCCCCCGAACCTCACACCTTCACAACTTAAAACCCAGACGTACCCAAAATGGTGTGACGGAACCGAGGGCCTTCTCTTGCCCTAGGACAACCCCCTGCCCCGGCTGAAAAGCGACAAGGACTATCTCAGGGCTCTTGACCCCGAGGACAGGTCACCTCACAGGGCTCTTGACCCTGAGGATAGGTCACCTCATGAGGGAGCTACAGCTGCCATTTTGTTTTCTGGGAACTGGTGGTTCT
Organism: Procyon lotor; assembly: GCA_028646535.1. NCBI lineage: Eukaryota > Metazoa > Chordata > Mammalia > Carnivora > Procyonidae > Procyon > Procyon lotor. Next base: position 990,187 of record CM053605.1, on the reverse strand, counting down.
TTCTTTCTTCTTCTTTTTTAAAGATTTTATATATTTGACAGAGAGAGAGAGATCACAAGTAGGCAAAGGCAGGCAGAGAGAGAGGGAAGCAGGCTCCCCACTGAGCAGAGAGCCCGATGTGGGGCTCGATCCCAGGACCCCGAGATCATGACCTGAGCCGAAGGCAGAGGCTTTAACCCACTGAGCCACCCAGGCGCCCCTGGTGGTTCTTTCCATACGAGGTGGAAATCAGCAGCTCACTGAGTCGATAAGAGGTGAATTAGATGAAGACCAGGCACGTGGTTATGAGGACAGACCGCGGCCAGTGACTTGCCCCACGGCGCTCATGGTCAGCCGGCCAGCCGGACCCCTTGCCTGGTGTTCCCCCCCAGCGAGAGGGGCTTCCCTGCCTGACCCCTCAGCACGGAGCCCTCCAGGGGGCTGTCCCTTCCACCGGGACGGGAGACCGCTCAGCTCGGGGCGGGAGTCGGTTCCACACCCTCAGGACACTGTCGACCCTCTTCACTCGAGGCCTGCTTGCCACACAGTGTGATTGTAACCCCAGGCTCAGCCCGCGTGGTGCTTTTGGGGCTCTTGGGGGACACCTGCAGAAGGGGGACACCTTTGAGCTGCTCCGCAGCCTTGTTCTCAGTGGAGGACGAGAGAGGAGAGGGGCTGCCTTCCTGCTTTGGCCCTGATTTCGTCCACAGGGACACGTTTTTGCCCTCTGCTTGGTGCCGGGCTCTCACATTTTGGTGCCTTTCGCTGGGGATTTCTGTCTGAGGTGTCTCTGGGCCCAGTGCTCTGGGCCCCAGCCGGGGAGCAGGGAAGCGCCCAGAAAGTACGAGCATCCGACGAACGGCGTTGAGGCCCGAGTTCTAGAGCCCCGGCTGTGAGCTCCGGGCAACAGATGAGCCGCGTATATTAAATCACGTGTCTGAGCCGAGGCTCGGGCTCGCTGACACAGCGCAGCGCCCTCGTGGGGATGACCCTGCAGGGGGCACGCGGGTACTAGTGCTTCGGATATTGCACTCCTGGGACTTCCCGGACTTGTCAGGCCAGCTTTTGGCTCGGCCCTGTTCCTACCTACCGAGGTACCTGCAGCCTGTGTGAGGTCCCGATCCCTTGACTAGAGGGATCTCAAGGTTCTTAGCTAATCACATCTGCAAAGCCCTAATTATGAATAAGGTCATCGTCGGAGACTCTGGGCGGAAACGAGATTTGGGGAGAGAGCAGTCAACCCACCACGGTGTCCCAGAGAGAGCAGGCTTCCCAGTGGCAGCAAACCCTTAGCCGCCTCTTCCGTGTCCATCCTCTTGTTGGAGAGCCAGCCCGCACTTCTGCTGGTAACGGCCATGAGCTCAGCCCCAGGCGGACAACAGGCTCAGTGCAGGACAGGCCCAGGGGACAGGCCCAGGGGACACAGTCGTGGGAGCCCTCTTCTCTGGTATCCCAGCTTCCCTCTAGGCTGGAGGTGTGGGGGGCCATGGGACTCACTCGTTCGGGGCTCAGTACCTTGCAAGCACTCAGCAAACAGGAGGGGTTCTTGGTGGTGGCGTCACATCCAGCCTCGAGGCAGAGCCTCGGGGAGGCCTCATCACCCTTCTGCTGGGACACGTGACGTCCCTGAGAACTTGGCCTCTCAGGGGTAGACGGACCTTTGGGGCGGGGTTGGGGGGGTGAGGTAGGGATAGGACGGAGGCAGCCCTGACAGGAATGCTTCTGGAACGGCGAGGCAGGCCAGCTGAGACTGTGGAGTGGGACCAGAGGGCGACTCTGCGTGTGCTCAGCCATCCGGACTGAGGGACTAAGATCCAGGGTGGGCGAGTCCAAGGAAGGAAAGGGCAGGATGGAGGAGGGGCTCGGCATTCGTAACCCAGCTCATCGGCTTGCTTCCCCGGTGAGGACGGGATGCTGAGGAGTGTCCTGCCTTCTGCGGGGGCAGGAGGTGCACTGTGACCTGGGGACGCGGGCCCGCGACAGGCCCCGGGGACACAAAGCAGAGACCTGCTCCGGGGGACTTGCCGGGGAAGGCCAGCAGCCCTAAGTCGCAGGCGGCTGGCCCTGCCGATCGCTCCCGCGGTGACCCCTGCGGGTCCCGCGAGCCCTTCCCCTGCGCGGACCCACCTCCGCCCGCAGTGTGGCCCTTCTCTGTTTAAAGAACCAGCTTTCAAATGTTCTCAATAAAACGTTTATATATATCATGCGAGGTATAAATAAATATTTTAATGTAATTGGAAGAATGCAGAGAACTGGAAAAAGTTATGGAAGTCTTCCTTCTGATCGGCGGAGACTCAGTGAACTCCAGTTTGATGTGCTCTAATTTATGGGCGTGCAAAGCCCACTCTCGGGCACCGACGAGCCCGTTAATGCTGTAATGCTCTTTAAATGCCGACAAATGAACCTTGGGCACGGAGGACGGGATCGCTAGGGCTGGAAGGGCTTGTGCGCGCTCCCTCGTCCTCGTGGCCGCTGGGGCAGGCGAGGGGCTTTCCCCGGGCCAAGGTGTGGGCACCCGGGAAAGCCTGCTGTTGCTTCCTTTTCACTCTTGCCCCTAATTATGGACTTTCTCATTAAAATAACAAGGACCATGTTCGCTAGAAATGCCAGCACATGTTTTTACTTTTCTCAGCTGATGGAAACCACATGTAGAGCCTAGCCCTTCCTTTTTTCCCTCCAAAATGCAAATGGGGAGAGCGGGTCCAGGGGTCCTCCTCGTTGCTCGGTGCGGAGCAGAGGCTCCAGGGAGCCCCCCTGCTTCCCTGTGCCAGGATGCCGAGCGAGCTCCTCCAGGCACCCCCTTGGCCGGTCCTGCCGGGGAGGCTGGCCCGGGGGGCGCTGGGCTAATTTTAACCTCCTGATGGATCGCACATGGCTCCTGGTCGCCAGGTCCCCCTCGGCTCGCTGGGGCGGGGGGTTTTCCCATGGCAGGAGCAACGCAGGCAGACCTGCCTGGTTATTTATAAACTCCCCCGAATGCCAGAGCGCCACGAACGGTCCGCTCCCCCGCTCCCAGGAACATATTTTCGGCATAACTCATCACTTTGAAGATGGGTCCAAACTTTTGTTCACGTTTATTGACAGGAAGTTGTTTTTCAAAGCCCCAGTCAGCAGGCGGGCCCTGCGCCAAGTGACTCTGGCTCCTTCTTGAGCTGGCGGGCTCCAGGGGCCGCGAATTGTGGACCCCCCCCCCCCAGGATGTGCCTGGAGGTTAAACAGGACTCCCCACCCCCCTTTGTAAGGGCTCTTCCTTTTTTAACAATTTTTTTTCTTTCTTTTTGAAAAGGAAAACCATTTATTTATTGGAGGGTAAGAGGTTCCTTGCCTCTGAAACTCTTCAAGGCCGGTGGGGCTCTCCCTGGCTTCCTCTGTCCCGCGTTGGCCACTGTCTGAGGGCTCCCTCCTGGATGGCTCTTCTCTGGCCAAGCGTTCCCTCCCCCACGCCTAGGCTTGAGCGGAATCTGGAGGCCGCCGAGGCTGGACTCCTGTGGACTCGGTCCTGGCCCGCCGGACCCCGCCGTGGATGGGCTGTGGGGGGTCTCAGAGCTCGGAGTCACAGGCTCTCCCCAGACCTCTGCCCTCAGCTGGGCGAGGGCAGTTCTTGGGCAGGTGCCCAGCCTGTGGGGCTGCCTGGAGGAGGCCCAGGCCTGTGGGCTCTTGCCCGGCTTCTGCCTCGTGTCCTCACTCTCCCTGCGGGACCGACCTGGGGGCTGTGCCGCCTCGCTCTCCTGGGCCTCGGACCTCCGAGTCTAGTCCTCCGCAGGACGGCTCCCCAGATGCCCCACAGATGTCCCCAGATTGTCCAGCCCCTACAGAAGTGCTCATCTGTCCCTTCACCGGCCTCCCTGGGACCCCAGCCAGAAGCCCAGGACGCCCCAGCTTCCCGCCCCTAACTGGCTGTTGAATGTTCTGACCCCTCTTCCCTGCCCCACATGCCCCATGACCCTTTTCAGGATCTCCCTTCCCTTCTGGATTGCTCTCAGACCTCAGAGGTTTGCTTCTCTGGGCCTCCGACTCCTGGCCTGTACACTGGGGGTCACGAGAGTGCCCACCTCACATGGGTGATGGTCATCTCATGAATCAATACTTAGGAAGAGCTTGGAAATGCTCATAGAGGGGTTGCACTGTGGCTTTCTCGAAGGTCTCTGTCACCTTCCTGCTCTGACCTGGTCTGTGCCTCCTGCGACCCCCCGGGAGGATCCTTCAAAAACACACAGTGGTTTTACCATCCTGACATCTCCGCTCGGCGGCCCCTCTCCGGACCCGGCGGGGTTCAGCCCCCATCCTCCACAGGAGCCGCAGGCCACAGGGGCGCCTAGTACTACAGGTGGACACGATCCCGGGATAGGCTGGGGTGACGGGGGAATTAGGGGTTAGGTGTTTGTACTCCCTGTGGTATCCTGTCGCTTGAGTCTTCTGATCCTGCCTAGGGAGGGGTCAATTTAGTTTTTATTTTTAGCTCTGACAGTGGCCCGGACGCCCAAGTAGACCCATGTCTTTCTGCATTGCTGTGGCTCTAAGCTTCTGAACCCGGACAGCGCCGAGAGCTAACATTTTGAGGAGCTCTCAAAAGGCGGGGAGGTGGCAATGATGGGAAAGGGTTCAGGGGACCATCTGGACTTGGAAGAACTAGTGGAGGCCGCGGCTCAGGGCTGGGCGGCCAGGGCGGCCCTGCTGTGTGCACAGGGCCTCGCGCTGGGGTCAGGCTACCACTCGGAGCCAGTGGGGCTCTCCTTCCTGCGGCTCTGCCTTGAATCCTGCAGCTGCTGGCTGCTGGGCTGGGCTGGTTTGCTTCTGGAGACACTGGGCTGGGTGTAGGAGGCAGGATGGCAGGCGCTGGGCGTGGCCAGAACTGGGAGGGAGGCCGCGGCCCCATCCTGCAGGTTGGTTCCTTCTGTTTTCAAGTGTGAGCCTCGGGACAGAAGGCCCTGGTCGGTTGAGAGCTCTCACTGAGCCCCCCGTGCTTGGGAAGAAAGAGTGAACGACAGTGGACACTGACTTCAGCTGGTCAGCGGCAAACTCCGCACCTGATGTGGGGCGATCTGGCTGCCCGCCCACCTTGTGTTCCAGCCGGTTCATCTGGGAAGGGGCGGCGGACGGGCGGGTCCCAGGCCCCTTCCTGTCAGGGCTCGAGGCCCGTGACGGAGCCTGCTGGTGCCCCACCAACACGGGAACTCACGAGCCACCGTCGAGGAGGCGGTGGCTGTGACGGGACCCTGGCCGGCCTGAAGGTCCACCAGCCTCCCTGGGATGGGTCTCCCTCGGACCTGCAAACCCCGGCGGGCAGAGGACACACAGCCACTGGCGTATGACTGGGATGGTCGGTGTGGCTGGCGCCCTGGCACTCCTGTCCCCGCTGTCCCCACTGCCAGCCTCTTGTTGGGGGGTCTGTGGGCTAGCACTGCGCAGCTGCCTCCGGAGGACGCCTCCTGCCCCCCCGCACCAGGGCCCCGCTGCCCCCCTTTCTCTTGGCACGGCAGCATGGCCCTCTCTGGTCCCTTTCATCACTTTGGGGGGTACGCTGTCCACATTCTCAGGTGGAAATATTTAAGGCCCGTCCCAACAGCCACCCCTCCGGATTTCCCTACCCCAGCGCCGTGCCCCCTGCAAATGGGGCCCACATGTACAGTGATGCAGGATGGAGACAGGCCCAGCCTGCCAAGAATGTGGTGGGAAGCCTCCCCGGGTGCAAGGATGCCTTGAAGGGAGCTCTGCGTGAGCCCACGGGGAAAGCAGCATCTTCCTCCCGCCTGGGGCCGCCGCAGGGGACCCCCTTGGAGTAGGGGGGCCTGCCGTGGCCGCCAGATGCTGCAGGGTGGCGCAGGGACAGGGGGTGGGGGATATGTTGCGTGGCCCCGCCAGGGCTGTGGAGTGGCCCCTCTCAGTGGGCTTGCCCGCCCGCCGAAAAGTCAGATTTGGTCAGCCCAGCTCCCCTGACCCAGGCTGAAGGAGACAGAGATGCCCTTCCTTGTCCCTGGGACAGCATGTGGACCTTCCCTGCGCCCTCGGGGGGCTGGCTGGCGGGTGTGAGCGCTGCGTGGACTTCCTGCCCCTGTTCCGCTTGCGTTTATCTTGAAATAACTTTAGAAACTGACAACCTTGAAACACGCTACATTCGGTCCCATTTGACCCTCAGAGAACCTCCAGGAAATGAGTCGAATCGCTTCGGGAGAGGCTGGTGCAGGATGACTTTCCCGAGTCTGCGGGGTCTCGGTGGCCGTGGAGGCATGTGATCCTGTCTTCTCAGCGCACGGCTACCCTCTGCTTTTCCTGTTTGTGACTGCCTTGGAGACTGGTCTGGGCCTTGTCTGTCCCTTTGCTGCCGGGTCTGGGGAGAAGTGGCCAGGGATCCGGGTGTGAAAATGGCCCGAGCTGGGCTTGAGCTTGACGGGGGCCGGGGGGCTGGGGGCTCTCCTCTTGGGCCACCAGCTAGTCCGAGCTAGGCCTCGCGTCAGCCCACAGACGTGCCCCTGCCCCCAGCCTGGGCCTCAGCTGCGGCGGGGGGTGTCCCAACCATCCACTCCCTGAGGGGGGGCAGATGGGTGAATCAGTGTTTGCATGAGTGTGAAGAATTCATGTTCACCGAAGAGCCCGGGCTGGCTGCGAGCCGTCCATCTCCGTCCCATCACCCCGGCCCCTTTGGGGGAGCCTGAAATCAAGCCAGGAGGGTGAGGGTAGAATTCCTTGGAAGAAAGACACATACTTGCCCCGTCACTTGCTTATTCTGGCCTCTCCCATCCCAGTGACCCAGTGGCTGCCTGCCCATCCCTGACACGTTGTACTTGGACCCACCACCCCTGCTTCACGCCCTGATAGCCAAAGAAAACCAGCCGGCAGCCGCCACAGCCCCGGTCAGAGGGACCCTCCCGGACCTCCCTGTGGGTCTGTCCCCCAGCTTATCCACGTCGGCGGGGCGAGTCCAGGGCTTCTGTCCTCCCCTGGCTCTCGCCCTGTGGCTTTCCTAAGGCGCACCTCTGGAGAGGAACCCGCGCTCGGATCGGCGCCTGCCCCAGCCAGGGGGGCGTGCAGGGGCTGGCAGTCCGTTCTGCTCCATGGCTAACCTCAGCGGCTAACCTCCTGTCCATGCACTAAGACTTCCAGCTTTTGATGGGGAAAAGCCAGGAAGTCATGACTCAAAGAGTAAAACCTCTACTATTGGAAGCCGACATTAGCTCTTTCTCCTTGAGGAGCCATTTCAGCCAGTGCATCACCCCAGACGGATTGGGTCATACTGAGTTATGGTACAATGAAAATCACTCCTGCCAAGAGAGAGCAAATGCACATGAAAGGCGGGGTGAGTCACACCAGCTCTGTATGTCCCCTGCAGGAGTGAGACACCTCCTCCTGCCACCTGAACAGCCTGTGACATGGGCGCCGGCCTCGGGCAGCTCAGGACCCCAGCATGTCTCCCCAAGACCGTGCAGTATCTGATGTCATCAAGCCCCACCTTCTAGGACCCAGCTCCCCATGCCTGGACCCCTCTGGCTCTCTTCTGGCTTATTTCCAATTTCTAGACAGTCCACCCCTGACCTAGCAGCACTTGGCTGGAAATCGCACAGTTTCCATGCTAGGATCATATTTTAAAATCCGTTTGATTTGACTTTCAATGTTGCTTGAGCCTATAGGTGGGGTGTGGGATGTGTGACAGCAGAACAGACTCTGGCCCTGAGACTGACTGACACGGATATACGGACGCTATTTTCTTTCTGTTAAAAACAGCCAAGTCCTGAGGCTGCTGACCACCAAACACCAACTGGGGCAAGTCACTTGCTTAACCTCTGAGCCTCATTTGCTACATTTACAAGGGGAGGGGGCATGGTGGTAGCAAACTTCCATAAGATAAGGTGCATGGAAATTTTCTTTAAATTATTAAAATACTGGCTCACTTAAAAATCGTTGTTACTGCGCACACAGCACCTCAGCAGGAACTAGCCTCTCTCATGTTCTAGAAACACCAAAAAGAGCAAAATTCTAGCACTGCGAAGGATCTGAGAGACCACCACCTTCGTAGCTGCTCTATTTCCTCTCACGACTATTTTTGGCATCTCAGAACTCACTGACCTAAGGAGATTATTTCTCCGATGCCCCCATGTCTCAAGAATTACAGTGACAGAAAAACCTCGATGGCAAGACGGGGTCAGCGGCCTAGGAGCGGGGCGAGAAAGGTTCCTTATGACGTGAGAGGCCCTATTCCCCACATCACGCATATTTTCCACGAATGAACTAGGGACAGGTTCATGTGGATGTTAGATTTTGCTTTGTGATGTTGAAAATAGTTTTGTGTTCATACGTGTTTTGTATTTCTGGTGATGTTGGTGAATCAGAAGCATGAACAATATCTTGATGCAAAATGCCTAGGAATGTTGGTTAAAATACAACAAATACATTAACGCCACTCACGAAAAGTAAGAGCCCTATATCATGAGGGCCCAAGCCAAGGAGGGAATGGAAATGCAGAGTATGGGGCTTTGCTGGGGGCAGCCCGCAGGGTGGCAAAGATG
>CM053605.1:955073-981207 GCA_028646535.1 Procyon lotor | reverse complement strand
GCCTGTGTGTGTGTGTGTGTGTGTGTGTGTGTGTGTGTGCACACAAGCCGCCCCTGTCCACTCTCCCCGCTGAACCACGCACTCCTCTGGCCCTGCCCTGGACCGATGCACTGCTCACGGGGGCGCCTCCGTCCTCTCCGTCCTCTCCACCGGGACCCCAAGTGCAGACTCGGGGCTCACATCCTGTGACTCTGTTGGCCATCAGTTGACTCGGAATATGAAGGCAACGTTGTTCCATTCCGCTAGAAGAGACATTGCACGGACCCCTGCGCCATCGCATTGACGTTGCCGGCCCCCGGTCGAGGAATAAAGCGTCCACAGCACCTCCGGGTGCTGCGACCAGGCTTTCATCTCCCGAGCTTCTTCCCTTCTCTGCTGCCTGTACTTCCCACCCGCCAGCGCGAGGACTACTTGTCACCCTGCGGGACCTGACGGCCGTGCCGCTGCAACTGCGGACTCTGTGACCGAGCACGTGTGGCACGTGCGTGTGCACAGTGACACCCCCACTCACTCGCACACCCCGTGAGGTTAATCTTCCGAGTCTGTGCTTCCATGGCCCTGGGCACCGGGCCCTGGGACCGCACTTCTCAGTGCTGCCGGCCCCGCCCTTCATCTGTCCCCCCGAAACCCTGCATTCCATGAGCGTGAGCTCTTCAGAAACTCCAAGAGAAAAGAGCCCTGTGTTCACATCTTCATCCTCCCGGAGCCAGGAACTGACAGGCCCTCGGCAAATGTTAAAAGAATAAGCCACCATGGGACAATCCATCTCTCGAGTCGGCTTGGCTAAGGGAAGCCCAGGGCGCTGACGTGACATGATCTCCGGGTGTGTCCATGAGCGTGTCTCTGAAGGAGAGGAACATCCCATCCAGTAGACCCAGGAGAGAGGCCTTGCCCTCATCAGTGTGGGCAGGCAGCCTCCAAACCACTGAGGGCCCAAAGAGAGCAAAACAAGCAGAGGGAGGGCGAACCTCCTCTCTCTTGCTGAGCTGTCTTCTCCTGCCATGGACTTGGGAGAACCCGCGAGCTCCTGGTTTCCAGGCCTTAGACTCTGGGACCTACACCAGCGCCCCCCTCGGCCTGCCCCCTGCCAGTTGTCAGGCCTCTGCACTTGGACTGGAGGACACCGCCACCGGCCTGTAGGCAGCTTGTCATGGGTCTTCCCAGCCTTCAAGATCACTAACACCAATTCCCATGGGAAACCTCTAATGCATCTGTGTATCCTGCTGTTCCTGTTCCTACGGAGAAGCCTGACTGATACCCATCAGAATATACACGTGCTTATAACATATGAAATGCAACCAGTAAAGAAATCAAAATACAACGGAACAGGGGATGTGTTGCGGGCATACGTGGCCCCTCTCCTTCCCTGCCACGGACCAGGAGGATGTGGCCGACAACCACAGCCGAAGATGTGGACATATTTTTTCTTGTTTCAACAGATGCTGCAGGACGGGTTCTTGTAGTCATGCCCTTTGCTGTCAGGCAGAATTTAACTCCATGCATCTCTAATAAATCTGCTTATAAACTATAGTTCGGTGGCAGGAAGACCTGCCCGGGAGTCTCTTGCCTCAAAGCCAGGATGGAGATGGGACATAGTGGTTTCCTGAGGGGAGTGTGTGGCAGGAGCCTCTGAGGAATTCCTCTCAGAGAGCCTCTCATGAATGCCTTGGGACGTCCTGCTGAGCCTCCTGGGCTGGGGCACCCGCAGGGAGACAGTGGGGCAGGCCGGACTGTCCCAGGCTATTGGGTGGCTTCCCTGCTGAACACTTGTGCCGGGGGAGGCCAGCCTGTGGGCTATAAAAGAACAAGAAGATGACATGGAAGAATTTTTCATTTTGAAAACTTTGATAGATGCTTGCATGGCTGTATGACATGGAGAAGACCTCTCTCAGCAGGATGATGGTGGAGAGAGCTGGACTGGCAAGAGATCTGGATAACATTCTAGACTGGAGACAAAGGTTGTCTCCAATCTAACAGGAGAAGTGATGGTAGATCCCAAGCTCCTTGGCTGTGCTGATTCTGGCCTAGATTTAGTAACAAGGTCACACAAACATTATCTTTCTGTTGTTGGTTTACAACGTAACTGCAGTATGGTTACACAGCACAGTCTACATGGATGTCGAGACTTGCTTTGGGCTTAATATTTGGGTTCCATATTATCCCAACATTAGGATACACAGATGCCAACCCAAATATTTGGGTTTGGAAATGCTCCATGTGTCCTTGAAAGAATGTACACTCTCCAGTTGTCGGGCAACATGTTTTACGTATGTCCGTTGAACCTAGATCTTTAATTACATTGGTTGAATCTTATCTACCCTTTCTTTTTTTTTTTTTTTTTTTTATCTACCCTTTCTGAGAGTTCTCCTCTTCACTTACCGACTATTAGGAGTGGTATGTTAAATCAGACATTAAGTTGGTGATGTTTGTCAATTTCTCTTAGTTGTCCTGATTTTTATTTTGTACATTTTAAAACTATATTATTAGGTCCCACAAGACTAAAGCTATCAGGTTTCCCTGCTAAATTGAACATTTCATCAATATGTATTGACCCTCTTTACTTCTAGTAAAGATCTTTGCTTTAGCCTTTACCTGATCTGATATTAGTAGAGTTATAACAGCTTTCCTTTAGGGATTTGCCTTTTTCTATCCTTTATTTCCCAAGTTGCTTAAACTTAAATTCTACGAAGAGTTATCTTTACCTTTCTTTCTTAAAAAAAGGACTAGAGAATTCTTTAACTTTATTCATCCCCTTCCCGGTATGCATGCTATTGATTTCATTAATACGCTGCTATCCTGTTTTTCTTTTGTCCCAGAGACTACACATCATTTTTTTTAATGGTCAGTGTTCAGACTTAGCCACGCACTTACCGTTCTTCTGTGAGTCTCTGGCCTTCCGTCTGGAGCTGTCCTCCTTCCTGAAGCATGTCCTTTAGAATTACCTTCGAAAGAGTCCATCTGTTGTGAATTCTCTCCCTGTTTGTTAGTCTGAGGAATCTTTAGGCACAGTTCATCCTTGGACGGTACTCTGGGCACAGAATTTTCATTGGGGATTATTTTCTTAAAATATTCCGAAAGTGTTATTTCATTGTCTTCTGGCTTCCCTTGTTAGAATGTCAGCTGTCTAACTGTTGCTTTTGAGGTGATCTGCTTTCTCTCTCCATTTTCAGATGCTCTCCTCGTGTCTGGCTTCCCTCAATCTACTCTAATGCTGCTAGAGTGGTTTTCATTTTATTGTGCTTGCCGTTGGCTGGAGTTTCTAACACGAGTATTAGAGCCTTCAACAGCTTTGGAAAACTCCCTACAATTACCTCTCCATGTGGTCCATCCCCCATTCCCTCCATCCTCTGTCTCTCTCTCTTGTTCATAATTCCCACCTCTTTCAGATTTTATATTCTATGGAAATTATTCAGATTGATCTTCTAACTCACTTAGTCTCTCTTCAGCTGTGTTTAATCTGTTGTTTCCCCCATCTACTGAGTGTGTGATTTCAGTTCTATTTGCATACTTGGTGGTTTTACTGGTTTTATTTTTGTATCTACTTGTTTATTTCTTTGATAATTTCTTGCCAAAATACTTTCGAATTTTTCTTTTACTTCTTGATACAGAAAGAAGAAATGTATTTTATGTTTTAGTGTCCAAAAATTATGACATCATCAATCTCTGTGGATCATATACAGCAATTTTTAGTTTCTGCTGACTATTACTCTCGGTGGCTAGTATCTTTGGGTGGATTGTATTATTTGATAGTGGATTCATGTTCCATAGGATTTTACCTGTTGAGGCCTGGGTTTAAAGTTCATTCCCCCAAATTTGCAAAATATTCTAGGTGCCTGGGGAATTGATCTACCTGAAACTTATTTAAACTAAGTTTTGGCTCTTTTTCCCCCACACAAAGAGTATCATAGTGTAAATTCCATCCCAAACTCTTGTGAGTATGGGTTTTAAATTAAGAATTCTTTGAGGAGACTTTTCCTTTCCTCAGATCCATCCAGAGTAAGACCATCTCTTCAGTGGGGTGTGTTGTTTTGTTTTTCCACCAAGTTTTACCTATTGAAGTAGCACACTTTAGGAGTTCTGGCTACAAGGTTCTCTAATCTCTAATTTGACTCCCAGCTTGGTTTAAGCCTCTTGGTGAGCTCTGGCCCTGAACAAGTGGTTTACCAAATCCAGGCCATGAGCCACTTGGGATGGGCAGACATCCCCAGGAAAGGACCACCTCCGGCAGTTGGCCAACTCCAGTTCTATGCTTGTTTCAGGCTCTGACACTATCCTCTTTTTCTTCCACTAACCCAGCCATGCATACAAAAAGCTGTTTTCTTTTTATGTTATCCCATGTTTGGGGCACTCCATAGTGGGGGTTTCTCCAGATGTGGGAGGAAACATAAGAATCCCTGCTTCTGTGTGTCTGTATTTCTAAGCCTTACTTCTGGGCAGAGACTGGCATGCAGAGCACTTTTCCACTCTGAACACATTTCGATCTTTGGGTTTTGCAACAACAGTCTCTTTCCTCATTTTTCCTCCTCTTCAAGAAAGATTGCACCATTTGTTCACCTCGTTAACTGAGCTGAAAACTTGAGAGTCACCGACTTTTCCTTGCCACTTGCATACAGCTGGGGCTGGGGTCACATTGGGCTTTCCTCCTGCCTATCTGTGCCCCTCCTCGTCCATCTCTGCTGCCACAACCTCATCTGCCGTTGCTGGAAGGGCTGCAACCGCTCCCTGTGTCCTCACCTGCAGCTCATTACCTCCGACTGTCCTCAGCGGAAGAATTTGCCATAGCCCTCCTTCCTGCCGGCACCTCCCCTTTTGCAGGCGGTGGTGTCCACATATTTCCTGAACACCAGGCTGTCGGAGAATGTCTGCCCCCTGTGAGCAGACAGGTGAGTCCCAGCTTCACTGAGCCCGCTGACCTCACCAGCCGTGATGGTCGGCGATGGCCCTCAATTTCACCAATCAGTGCATTTCAGCATGACCTTGAATTTGACAAGTGTGCAAATTCAAACGGATTTTAAAGTCATTTCACTCACTTATGTCTTGTCCCCTCATTATTTGATCAGTAAGCATCTGAGGGACACCTTGAGGCGCAGCCTTGGGTTGGGGACTGTGAAGGTTCTGGAACTGGGGGTTCCCCAGTTTCAAGGTTGGAAGCTGTAAAAGTTGAAGAAGCTGAACCGACACCATAAATTAATAGCACTTCTAAGTACAATTACAAATTGCCAAGGGAAGGGTTTTGAAGGGTTGTCCTGTTTCACGTGTAATTCATATCCTTAGTAAATGCTGATTAAGTCTTGAAGGGGTTCGTTGGGCATGAAGCCACATTTTGCTGTGTCAGTGTACTAACCACAGGTTACACGCAGGGAGATGGGCTAGACCAAGCCCAGACGCTGGCATTGGCAGCCGTGGCTTGGCCCCTAGCCCTGCCAATGTCCTCTTATATCAGTTTGGACGCTTAATTAAACCTCATTTCCCTCACTTGGAGAATGGGGAAACCAGTGCCCCTCGGCAATAAATGAGAGGTTTGGGGGATGGGGTGGGGGATGGGGCTCTGGCATACAGTAGGTGCTCAGTGTCACTGCCTCTCATTTTTCTCTGCCCTCCTGTTATGGACAGTAATTAGCAGATTTTTTTTTCCTAAATGCACCCATTCCATGTCCAAAGACCTGAGATAAAACTCCAAGACGGAAAAGGTATATCCCGTAGGCATCGAAGGTACACAAGGCAGACGTCCGCTTGCCGGTTGTTTTCCCGTTGTTTGATTTTATATTGCAGCGGGAGGCAGATGCGGGCCTGGAATACATTCTGAAAGGAAATGCAGTCAGTGTCCCTAGCAAAGTCAGGCCAGGCCTGGAATCCTCTGTGTGTGTGTGTGTGTGTGTGTGTGTGCACATGCTCGGCCCACGTGTGCACATGTGCGCGTGTATGTATGTGTGTGCACGTGTGTGCGTGCATGCGTGTGTGAGTGCATGTGCTCGCATGCATGCTTGCTCCCTGTCCTCCCCACCCCACTCCCTCCTGCATGGCCCCCAGCCCCATCAATCACAGAGATGTCACCTCATAAAGCTGCTGGCCCCTCCCCTCCCACCGAGCTGTCGCGCAGATTTACGGAGTCACGTCTGGGTGACCGGCAGCGGCGGCTGCTTCACGGGGCTCGGCAGTCGTCCACGCACCAAGCAGACAGTGGCCGGGCGGGGTCCGCAGGAGCACAGGAGGCCGCACCACGACGCCAAGCCAGCCCTTCCCTCCGGGAAGACCACGAGGTCCTGCCTTGTGCCTCGCCTTCTGAGTCTTTGGCCCTTTTTGCTTTGTTTGCAACATCATTTTGTAAGATTTAACCAAAGACAATCCGTGGAAGCCGTATATACATTTCAGAGGCAAAAAGAATGACAGTCCCACGTGGAGAGGTCGTGAATGGGGACCAGGACATCATCACAGGGGATTCTCATCAAGAACCCGTCACGGCCCCCTCTCTAGGGACAATGTCATCAAACCCCACACCCCACCCCCAGCACTGCACGACCCCTACTCCTGCTCTTGGCCATTCGGACCTTCGCCCTGGGCTGCTCTGGACCCGCTGGTTCCCAGGATGCCGCTTCCCAAACATTTTCCACGTCTGGTGATCCTGGAACTGCCGTGAGGGGCAGGCCCTGGATTACCAGCTCCGTCTGTGGATGGAGAGACTGAGGCCCAGAGAGAAAGAGCGAGAGCCTGGGAAGGGGCAGGACCGGGATGGAGTCTGGCTCAGGGGCCCCCACGGAAGACAAAAAAACTCACGAGTTGATTTACTACCTGCCCCGTCCCGCGGATCACACCCACCAGCCAAGCAAGGCAGAACCTGGTGGAGACCCCCCCCTGACCTCTCAGAGCATGGCCTTGGAGGAGCACTCAAAACACCCTGTGCACATCAAGCAGGGTGGCCTGTGGGTCCCCAAGGCGTTCGTCATGTTCCTGATGCCCCGTGTTTGCCTGGCTCGGCTCCCGGCTCCTCAGGGTCAGGAAGAACCCTCACCATCTGGGCACATGACCGCTGCGAGCACAGTGCCCGTGCGGCAGGTGGGTGACGCAGAATCGCACCGGGAAAGCTGGCGGGAGGCAGCACCCAGGAGTCCCCGGCCTGGGCCCCACCCTGGAGGCAGGCAGGGCACAAGCAGATGGCCTCCAGGCCCCAACCGGGGACTCGCCCAAAGTCAGGTCCTGCACCGGGAGCTTAGAGTCCCGTGGGGGACACGTGGTGACCCAGCAAACACCTGCTGCGGCCAGGAAGTACCAGGGGCTGAATGTCGGGGGGCCGGGGGCAAGCAGACATACCCCGGCCATCTCTGGGAGTGAGGGAAGGGCCCTAGAGGGAGGGATAGCCACGCTGGGGTCTGACGGTGGGACAGCTGCTACAAAGGAAGGACGGGAGCCCACAGGGCGTGTCCTCAGAGCCTAAGTGCAGGGTCAGCACCACAGGGGAGGGAGTCGGAGGCACTCGGCCTGTCCCGTCATCCCAGGGACACCGGGGAAGGGCTGGGGGTGTGGGAGGATGGGACCTGTCCTATGTTTAGAGGAATCACTGGCCCACAGTGTGGGCACAGGCTGGAGGACAGGAGGGGGCTCCAGGCCAGCGAGGGTGCGGCTGGAACCCCACGGGCCAGACACATCCGTTGGGAGGGGAGAGAGTGGTTTGTGGGAAATTCAGGAAGAGCCCAGCAGCATCAGTGGGTGGGCTCGGAAAGCAAGGGGAAGGACAGGATGGCAGGGCTGGCGGGGGCACGGATGTCAGCGGTTCCCCGGGACACACAGTGGTGGAGCTCAGACCTGCAGGCCCCCGCCCCCGGGGTTTCACGCCCCTCGATGCTAGTGCGATGGTTCTGAGCATAGACCCCATGCCAGTCATGTGGCCTCACGGGGCACCCACGGTCCCTGTGCATCATCCTGAGGACATGGAATGTGGCTGGACCAGCGATGTGGGAAGTTCCGGTCACAGCCACTGTCTTGGTTCATTTACGACGTCGAGAGCGGGCATGCTCCTCCTTTCTCGCAGAAAGACCGCTGCAGAGCAGGGTCCCTGGGCCCGGCTGCACCCCCGGGGTCAGGGCGAACAAGCCTGGAGCTGTCTGCTCTGATCTCCTCCTTGGCTCCCGGGGGCCACTCTCGGAGAGCTCTTGCTGGTGTTCCTGTCCCTCGCTTACTTTAGGCGGAGCTGGGGTATCGGCTGTGAGCCTCGGACATGCACGAGGGAGGGTTCCCTGGGTCACGATGCTGAAGAAGCCTGGGCTGGAAACGGAGAAGGTCTGTGGGTAGAGATGACCCCAAGGTGGAGGTGTCAGCAGACAACAGGGTAAGACCCCCCTCCCCGGGGATGGTCTCCGCACCTGAGAAGCTGGGGAGCTCGGGCTTTGTGCAGGAGGGTGGAAGGCAGGCAATGCCAGGTGGGGGGGCTCGGAGGCCGGGGAGCTGGGGAGCCACAGAGTGCTGCCTCTGAGCAAGGGGGAGCAGCGCAACATCCGGAGAAGCTTTGGGAGGCAGAGAGGCCAACAGGGAGGCTGTGTCCCTGCTGAGGGAAGGGACTGGAGCCCCCATTAGGTATTGGGGGGGGGATGAGGGCAGGGATGACAATAGGGCAGAAGGAGAGTGACAAAGGCCTTGGTGGCCCACTGGGCTTGTGATGGGGACTTGGAAGGTCCAGGAGGCCCTGAGGCCAGAGATCTGGGACCAGAGCGCATTGGCCTGGGAGCCCAGGAACGCGCCGCCCTGGGCTCAGGCACAGGGACCTCCAGGATGCGCGTGCGGCCTGGGGCATGGGCGTCTCGGCCCCTAAGGCCGGCTGCTGCTGGTCTCCGAAGTCCTTTGACATCTTTGGAATTACCAGGCAGTTTCCCCACAGTTCTCAGTCCCGAGCTCACCAGTGTGTGATCGCTGGAGTCTGGGATCCTCTCGGGCCACAGCGCGCTGCGCCCGTCTCCCGGGGACCACAGCGTGCCGCGGGGGCTCACGAGTCTTCTCGAATGAGTTAGCGGCGGGGGGTTTCCTCGGATCCGGATGGACGAGGGGACTCTCCCGGGCAGGACTTTCCCGCCTGCCTGCGACCTCATTTCCTGCTGTCCACCGCCGCGTCCCGACCCCTAACCCGCCAGCAGCCACCTGCACATTTCATCAGCCGCTGTCACTCTCCTCCGGCCGTTAATCAGCCTGTTAAATACAGGACTTAACACCAAGCGGGCCATTGAATGCGAGGCCAGCCTGAGGCTCCTCTGCCCCCGGACCCCAGCCCGGGCAGTTGAGGAAATCCTTAACACCTCGAAGCACACCGCCCAGCCGCTCTTCTGCTTTGCGCATTAGCCAGACTGCTGGGGCCGGGCCGCCCGTGGCCCCCGCCTTCGCCGGCCTCTCCCGCTCACCCGCACCCCAGGCTTTGAAAGCAGGTCTTTTCTTGGTCATTAGCAGCAGCAGCGGGAAGTGCTCCACCCCGCCCTTCAGTCCTCGCCGGAGTTAGTGGCTTGGAAGCCACGTGTGACGGCTCTTCGAGGAGCTGGCGGCTGTGTCTGCGCGAGCAGTTCGGACGCACTGCCGGTCCCCAGAGGGGTGGCCGCGCGCTCCTGCCCCAGCTGCAGACGAGAACCCGAGGCCCCGCGAGAGGCAGTGGTTGGCCAGGGTGGCAACTCCCCGCTGGTCTCCTGACCCCAGATCTAGGCGTTCCCATGACAGCACGGCAGCCACCGGCCTGGCCGGGCAAGTGCACTGGGCTTGTCCCCCGATGGGCGGTTGCCGGCTTCTCAGGGGCCAGGCATCTGACTTGGTGGGTCTCCTCTGCCATGACCGAAGCGGCGGGTTGTATTTTTCTAAAGATGCACAGGCTCATTGGCCATTGACCTCGTCCCTCTTCCACTCGGAATGTAAAACAGTTCCCCCTACCTGGGGCCCGGGCTGACCCTGGGGCAGCTGCAGCCATTCTGCCTGAATGCGGCCATCCATTTTAGATCAATGGGTAGAGCCCAGGTTTGTGGAGTAATGTTGGAGCTGGCGAACTTGGCCTTGTGCTGTGACCTCATCTGTACTCTCAGCCTAGCTCAGCTGAGCAGCGAGCCAGCAGGGCCACAGTCCGGAGGGCATGAGTCCGTGAGGATCCACAACTGACGATGTCCACAGTGCTGGGTATATGGACACCTGGGTCTCTCCCTAAGGGGCTCTGTCTCTGGAAGTCTCTGGACTTCTCTGGAGCTCCATTCTTCCCCCTGAATTCAGAATGCCACCCTGCTCGTCTTCTGCTTTGTGTGGAATCCAAGACTGAGATTATGCATTTCTAGAATTCCTCCCTCCCGGCTCCTGGGAACCCAGAATCTAGCATAGTACCTGGTGTACCAAATGGTACGGCGTATGGGGTGAGGACAGCTCTTGAGATGCCTGGGGGCTCCCTTCTTCTTGCTTCCAGCCCTCAAGGCTGCACCTCTTCCTGGCTTGGCAGAGTTCTGTCCTTGGAGACACAGCAGAGGACAGAGAGAGGCGCTTGGGAAGATGCGGGTCAGGAGATGAGGCAGTCTCTTTCTGGATCTGTCACCAGGACTGGGGGGACCTTTATCTATAAAGTGAAGGGATCGAGGAGGCTTCTAAGGATCTGGGATTCTCCACAGACTCATTAGTTCATTCACTCAGCAAATATTTACTGAGCACTGAGTTTTTGCAAAACACTCTGCTTGAAGCTGAGGTTTCAGTGATGGGAAGGAAGACGCCATCCCAGCCCACGTGGAACTTATAATCTAGAGGGAGACCAGCATTAAAGAACATATTGGATATGTACTCAGGCTACAAAAGAAAAAAAAACAGAGGTTAAGGGAGCAATAAGAGATTGTCCTGACCTCGTCTGGTAGGGTGCTAAGGTCTTTGGAGCAGGGACAAAAGCAGACAGAGCCAGGGTCCATTAGAGCTCACGTTGTTGGGGGTACACCCATGACTGCAGAGGGGGAAGAGGCTCAGAGGGCAGGACGGCACCCAGACTGTGGCTCAGACCGTGGGGTGTGCAGTTAACACTCATGGGGACAGAGAACTTGGACGACTCCAGCTTGGAGAAGGGGTGGGGACCAGAGCTCAGTTACAGGCGTATTGAGTCAAATTGCTTGGGGGTCCCCAGTTGGGATGTGGGGCAGGGGGAGCTCTGACTGGTCAGGCAGGAACCTCTGCTGATGGGTGGTGAAGGTGGTCGCTGCTATGTGAGCAACAGACCCTGCACGGTGTCTGCACTCACCATTCACACAAAGGCTGCCCCGCTTCTAGAAGGCTCATCAGCTGCTGAAAACGGGACACGAGTTCACAGAAACCGAACATCAACATGGTTGCAAACTTGGGAGATGTCAGCAAGATTCTACTTGACTGAGAGACACGGGAACTGTGGTTCTTTCCTTCCTTCCTTCCTTCCTTCCTTCCTTCCTTCCTTCCTTCCTTCCTTCCTTCCTTTCTTTCTTTCTTTCTTTCTTTCTTTCTTTCAACTTTATTTATTTACTTGGGAGAGAGAGAGAGCATGGAGGGAGAGGGGGAAGCAGACTCCCCACTGAGCAGGGAGCCCCATGCAGGACTCAGTCCCAGGACCCCAAGATCATGACCTGAGCTGAAGGCAGATGCCTAACCGACTGAGCCACCCAGGTGCCCTGGGAACCATGGTGCTTCCTAGGACCCAGCACACAAGAACCAGAAGAGACCAGGGTCTTTTCTCAGTGGATGAAAGATGGCATCTTTATGGAAATTCAACTCTGATGTTACTTTATTTATTCTGTGTTGGTGGATAGAATACAGCATCCTGGGATAAAAGAACACAGGAGAAGACCTCCATTGCCCTTCCTGTGGGGGGAAAATTAGCTCTTTCCTATTTTATCCATCAAAGTGATTTAAGCAGAGTTTTGGGGGCTCACAGAGGTGATCCAGGTCACAAGTGCTTGGAGCTCTCCCAGCTCCCTCCCCTGGGTTCACCAGCAGAAGATGGTGCCCATCCAGCCTGTTCTCCACCCAACTAAGGAGAAGCATCTTCTCTGTCACCAAATGTGGTAAAAACGGAGCACTGAGTTGGAAATGGGGAGACTCAGAGCCTCATCTCAAGTACATCTGGAGCCCACTGGGTGGCCTTGGACCCACTTACCCTCTGCAGCTCAGCCCCACAACAATGGCCTTGGACCTAATGGGATGTGGACAGAGCTCTGGGAGAAGGGCCGGGGTTGTGCTCTATGGTGCCCCACAAATTTGTTAATTTCTATGTGTTTCTAATTCTCTTGACACCATGACTGAGTTTTCTTTTAGAGGCATATTTTCATATTGTTAATTAACATACAGTAAAATTCACTATTTGTGGCATACAATGCCGTGTGTTTTGACAAGGGCTTAGTCTCATACCCACAACCACAGTCAAGAGAAAACAACAGTTTCATCACCCAGAAAACTTCACCAACTGCCGCTAACCACCCATTCGCCCTGCCCCGAAGTTCTGCCATTCCCAGAATCTCATGTAAATGGAATCACACAATGGATGCCCTGTGGGTCTGTCTTCTTTCACCTAGCATAACACATTTGAGCCATATGCAGGTTGGTGCCTGTATCAGTAGTTTGGTTCCTTTTTTATTGCTGAGTAGTATTCCACTGTTTGGCCATACCATAGTTTCTTTATCCATTCACATTTGAAGGACATTTGGGTTGTGTCTAGTTTTTTGGCTATCGTGCCTGAAAAGATGCCACATACATTCACATACAGGTTTTGTGTGCTCGTTAATCTTCATCTTCCTTGGGTAAACATCTAAGTGTCGCTTGCTGGGTTGTATGGCAAGGGCACATTTAACCTCATTGGAACTTGCCATTGATTTCTAAAGCGGCTGTGCTGTCGTGCATTCCCACCAGCGGTGTGTGGGTATTTCAGCTGTTTCACATCCTTGACAATACTTCATGCTGTTGGCCTTTTTAATTTTTGCCTTTCTAGTAGATGGTGCTGGGGTGTCCTCACACATGTCCTCAAGCCCCCCAGGGGAGAAGATAAAGAATGCGGTGGTGGGCAGGGTAGGGGGCAGACCTGGCTTTCCGTGTCAACAAAAAAACACAATTGTCAAGGTGAGACAAAAGTGAGTGGATGGGCCCTGTTATATTTATTCACCTGATTTCATAAACTGTGGCATGAGAGCATCTATTTGAACACTTGCCCCAGACCCCAGACATGATAGGAACAAGCCTGATTTTTATTTCCAGGGAAGGTTAACGTAGACTTGGTTGGTTTTAATGAGACAGAAATCCAGGGAAGAGGAAAGGAGTGGCTGGAACCACTTCGGCTTTGTTCTGCCTGTTCTGAAACGCAGGGGAAACCTCATGTCCTGCTTCTCGCCCATCTAGGGGAGCCTGGTGAACCTAGCTCTCATGTCCTCACGGAGCAGACCCTCATCCCTGCCTTTTAGGAAGCACCCCTCCCATCATTCCTCTGCCCCAGGGGCCTTAAGTGCACTCTTGGAATCAGAGTAAATAAAAATATAGAATTTACAATATCCAACTTGGCTGCGGGAGCCTGAGTCTACTCAAACCAAGAGGGGCTTAAGCAGAAAGACCCGAGTCTTTTTCCAATCTCCAGAACAATTCTTAACACTCTTAACACTTAACTGGGACCCGCTGATGAGACTGCCAATGTAACCCCCACCCCAACGCGCACTGCCCAACGTGGCCTGATCTGCTCTTGACGTCCCCATAGGAATCCAGGCAACCCTGTATATTTCAAAGAAGATGGGTCTGCAGAGGAGGAAAATGGCGGTTGTGGTTTACTCAGATTTTGAACAATGGTTCCTTTCATGGTTCTCGAGCTGTCCTCCAAATCACCCCTGCTATCACCAAGAAACTGACACCTCAGTTAATCTCCAGCAAAACGGCAGGGATTGCAAAACAAGGGGTCCAATTTTCGGTTACCCCTGACTGCCAAGTGATACTTGAGCGGGTCTGATCTGCAGGGGACAGGGCTAGGAGTGGGTCCTGCTGCTCACACACGGGGAATACCCCCCCCTTCTCTGGATGGCAGCAAAGAGGAGACGTGCTGTGGGATGCTTACTCCAGCAGGATCTGCATCCTGAGAGGTCTCGCTCTGACCGAAGGGGTCCTGTGAAAACACCGCCTGACAAGAAGGCGTGTTTTCGAGACACACACAGTGTTCAGCTGTGCTTCCGATTTTTCAACGCCAATGATAACAAGGCTAAGCAGCAGACGTCAGGAAGGAGCCTCGCTCTTCAAAATGCCAACACATTGTTGCGTCCAGTAGTCACTACCCGGCAGCTCCAGCTAGCTGCCCACACATCTGCGGGCTCATCTTACTCCATGCAGCTCAGACCATGTTCTTTACAAAAATGAAAACAAAATACGCAGTAAGAAAGAAAGCCTAGAGTTCGGGGAAATACAAGAACTGAAGGTCTTATCTTTAAGACCAAAGCAATCCGAAGGAAAGAACTTAAAACAATTAGAGCAGAAATCGATGAAGTTGAAAACGGGACATCAATAGAGAAAAGTCAACAAAACTCAAATCTGATTCTTTGAGAAGACAAACACATTTGACAAGCCCTTAACCAGGCTAACCAAGAAAAAAGAAAGAAGACACAGATTGCCAACATCAGCCATGAAAAAGGGTCATCTCCGCTGATCGCATACACATTAAAAAGGTAAGGCATCATTAAGGGCAACCCCACCTACGGACCTGATACCCAGAGTGAAATGGATCACTTTCTTGGAGACTACCAAAACTCACACAAGAAGGAATAGTGTGAATAGACCTGTAACTATTTTTAAAATAAATCAATAAATAATCATCTTACAAAAGACAATACCAGACCCAGGTGGTTTCGCTGGTGAATTCTACCAAATGTATAAGGAAGAAATATTGCCAGTTTTCTTAAAAGCTCTCAGAAAACAGAAGCAGAAGGAACAACTCCAATTCATTCTATGAGGTCAATATTACCCTCATACCAAAAGCAGGTAAAGAACTAAAAGAAATAAAAACTACGAAAGAATATTTCTTATGCATAGATGCAAAAATACTTAACAAAATATTAGTAAATCAAATCCAAAAATGTATAAAAGGAATTATACATCACAGCAAAATGGAATTTACTCCACATATAGGCAAACAGGTTTAACATTCACAAATCCGTTCAAGTGATACACCACCTCGACAGGCTTTTAAAGATGAATGATCATGAGATCATATTTTTTCGGAAAAAAAACTTTAGACAAAAGCAACACCCATTCGTGTTAAAAGCTCTTATCAAACTAGAAATACAAGGTAATTTCCTCAACTTGATAAAAAATGGTAAAGAATATCTGTAAAAAAAATCCAACAGCCTCATAACATCAATTATGACATATTTGATGGTGAGAAAGCAGATGCTGTACCCCCAAGTTTAGGAATAAGACAAGAATGTCCCTTCCACCGCTTCCATTCAACATTGTATTGGAAGTCCTAGGTAGTGCAAATAAGACAAGAAATAGAAATAAACGGTATACAGATTGGGAAGAGAGAAATAATTTAATCCACAAATGACGTGATTATATACATAAAGTATCCCAAAGTACCATCATCACCACCAACATCAACAAAAGCCTCCTGGAAGTGATAAGGCAAGGTCCCAAGAAAGGTTAATATACAAAAATCAATTGCTTTTTTATATACCAGCAGTGAACATGTGGCATTTGAAATTGATGTAATAAAATTACCACTTCTATTTGCATAAAACGAAATATTTAAATACAAATCTAACAAAACACGTATAAGATCTATATGGGAGAAACTACAAAACTTAGATAAAGAATATCAATGGAGAGATATTCCATATTCGTTGACTGGAGGACTTAATATTGTTAAGAGGTCGATCCTTGTCAATTTGATCTATACATTCAGTGCAATCCCAATAAATCCCCAACGAGTTATTTTGTGGATGTTAACGGGCTGATTCTAAAGTTTATATAGAAAGACTCAGAATAACCCACACAATACTGAAGGAGAGGAACAAAGCTGGAGAGCTGACATTACCCAAGCTCAAGATTTACTATGAAACTACAGTGTTCAATTCAAGACAGTGTGATATTGGTGAAAGAAGACACAAATAGACCACTGGACCGGAGAGCCCAGAAATAGACCCGCACAGATATGGTCAACTGATCCTTGACAAACATGCAAGGGCAGTTCAATGGAGGAGGCATATTCCTTTCAACAAAGAGTTCTGGAACAGTTGAACGCCTCTCTGCAAATACATTAGATACAGGTGAGAGAGAGAAAGAGAGACTCGCCTCATTTCACAAAAATTAGCTCAAGATGAACCATAAAGTTCTATGTAAAATACAAAACTATGTAATTTTTTTATTATTACAAAGGAGAAAAAACCTGGGTGACCTTGGGTTTGGCGATGAAATTTTAGATACAACACCAAAAGCACAGTCCATGATAGAAAAAATTATATTAAATATATATTATATTAAATATATATTTAATAAGGCCCAAAAATTATATTGGGCCTTATTAAAATTTAAAAACCCCTGCTTTGCTGAAGACACTGCTAAGAGAATGAAAAGAAAAATGGCAGACTGGGAGAAAGCTATTTGCAAAACACATTCCTGATAAATGACTTGTATCCAAGAACTCTTACAAGAAAGAACTCTTAAGACCCCAAAATAAGAAAACTCACTTTAAAGATGGACAAAATTGCTGAACAGACACCATGTGAAATAACATGCACAGGTAGTAAATTAGTGTATAAAAAGATGCTCCCATCCCTCGTCATTAGGGCGTTACAAACCGAAACAGCCACGGGAGACCACAACACACCTGTCAGAAGGGCTCAAGTCCAAAACTCTCACAATTCCAAATGCTGATGAAAATGTGGAGCAACCGGAGCCCCCATTTGTCGTTGGCAGGAATGCAAACGGTACAGCCACTTTGGGAGGCAGCGGGGCAGTTTCCTACAAGGCTAAACGTAGTCTTACCATGTGATCCAGCAATTGCTCTCCTTGGTATTTACTCAATTGAACGGAAAGCTTACGTCCCCACAAAAACCTCTAGAGGGATGTTTATAGCAACTTTATTTGTAATTGCCAAAAACTGGAAGCAACCAAGATGTTCTTGAATAGGCGAGTGGGTAAACAAACGGGTACCTCCATATAACGGGGTATTATTCAGCAATACAAAGACATGAGCTGCCAAGCCATGAGAAACAGGGAGGAACTTTATGTAGATATGGCTGAGTTCTAAAAAGCCAGTCTGGAAAGGCTACATACTGTACAATTTCAACTCGATGACATTCTGGAGAAGATAAAACTATGTGAGTAAAAAGATTCATGGGGCAACTGGGTGGCTCAGCGGGTTAAAGCCTCTGCCTTCGGCTCAGGTCATGATCTCAGGGTCCTGGGATCGAGCCCCGCATCTGGCTCTCTGCTCAGCGGGGAGCCTGCTTCCCCCTCTCTCTGCCTGCCTCTCTGCCTACTTGTGATCTCTCTGTGTCAAATAAATAAATAAAATCTTTTTTTAAAAAATAAAAAATAAATAAAAATAAAAAGATTCGTGCTTGACAGGAGTTTGGAAGGAGGCAGGAAAGGATGGGGAGATGGAACTCGAGGGATTTTCAGGGCAGGGAATCTGTTTCCTATGATGCTGTGATGCAGATACATGACATCATGCATTTGTAAAAATCCATAAAACTATATGACGCAGCCTGAATGTTAATGTACGCAAATTTTTAAAAACTTTAGGAGCTCTAGAGAATCCCCTTGTCCAAAATGCAGACTTGGTTCTGTTAACCTTAAACACAGAACTGTCTGTTATTTTACCAGCAAAAATGGGTTTATTTGGGAATAGAAGAGAGTTGATCTCAGGGTCCTGGGATCGAGTCCCGTGTTGGGCTCCCTGATGGGCGGGGAGTCTGCTTCTGTCTCTGCCTCTGCCTGTCGCTCCCCCAGCTTGTGCTCATTCTCTCTCTCTCTCTTACTCTCTCTCTCAAATAAATAAATAAAATCTTGAAAAAAACTAATAAAATCTGGTTAGAGTCTTTGGACTTTAGTCAATAACGGTGTATCAATATCGGTTCGCTAATTGTAGTAAATGTAGATTAGAATGTGAGATACCACCCAGGAAAACTGCTGGGAGGTAGGTGAACTCTGTGTACTGAGTTCCATTTTTCTGTGAATCTAAACTATTGCAAAAATGATGCTTATTGGGGTTTTTTTAAGTTCCAGAAAGGGGGCAGGGGAGACAAAACTTTCCAGAAGGTTATGGACTTTCTAGAAGGCAAAGATGGTTCCAGAGCTTGGAATGGAGTATTTGCTGATCCTATTCGGCCCGCAGGTAACTCCGGATTTACACCACAAACCTTCCACAGCTCGGCACAGCTTTAACGCCCCAACTGTAAAGAAAAGTCCTGTTCCTTCTCTCTGTTTCCCCCACACCTACAATGAGCTCCATCTGGAGTTTCACCACCTGTGTCCACCCAAAGAAATCCTGACGGTCATCTTTCTTGGACTTTCTCAAACTTAGGGCTATGTCGTCATCGTCGGTGGACCTCGCAAACTCCTCGCCCGCTCCTACCTGGCATACACACGTCAGAGGGAATTACTGGTTGTGCCCTCTTCCCGTGGTGCTCCTTCCGGTCACGGCCGGTTGGCCCACGGAGCTGCTAGTGAGCGTCGTGCCTGTGGGGGAGGAGGGGGGCCCTGCCCGTCTATGGTCTCCTTGCTGCTCTAACAAAGACTCACTTATCAGCTGTTTTTCGTAAACCTGTAAAATTTTAAAGCATAACATACTCACTGCAACGTCCGCAAATATTTTTGTCAGTGTTCAGAGAAATACAGAGGCATAATTTATATTCACCAAAATGCACAAATCTCAAGTGCGTTCATTCGTCTTGGTGTAATGTGAAGAAATTCCTAGAACTGCCACCAGGCTCACAATATGCAGCATTGCCAGCCATGTACACGTGTGTGCGTGCGCGCGTGTGTGTGCGTGTGCATTGCGTGTCTCTGTGTGTGCACATGTGCGTGTGTGTCTGTGTGTGCATGTGCATGTGAGTGTGTGTGCACACGTATGTGCATGTCCATGTGTGTGCGTGTCTGTGTGTGCGTGCGTGTGCATGTCTGTGTGCGTGTGTGCATGCGTGCACGCATGTGTGTGTGTATGTGTGTGTGTGCACCGTGCCAGCTGGAGATGGAATGCATTTCCTACCCCCTCCTGTTCAGAGTTGTGGGCACACTTCTGCTGGGTTTCCAGTTGAGTTTCACCGTTTCCAGCGTCCTGCCTCCTTGGAGTTCGTGCTAAATGTTTCCTGGCTGCTGCCTACACTGATCCCACCGGGCTCTCTCAGAGCAGCAGAACAAACTTCTTGATTTCTGTTCTTCCAATGAGGAGTGAGACCCTGACTGCCACATGGCTTATCTTTAAAATCAATTCCGTGTTTCTCGTAGGGACAGCTGAGGCTTCACGGAGTTTGAGCTGAATTTACTGATGAGCTGGGAGGAGCCACATAGCGCCGGCTCCCGGGGACCCTCCTGCCTTCGGCCACACACTGTGGGCTGGGCGGGGACACCGGTCTGCAGAGGGGACCAGGCTGTGCTCGGTCTCCCGCCCCCAACACCCTGCATGAGGTCTTCTGCCTTTACTGTGAAAGGAAGGAATTCTGCCCAAGGCTCAGCGCTTCCAGAGCTCTCCAGTGGCTCTGGGCACCCTTTCCCTGGTCCTCCCGGACAGCGAGGTCCCGGGGCCCCCAGACAGAGACACGCGTGGTGTTGCAGTTAAGCTGCAGGCTTCGGGGGCAGAGGGTTGTAGGCAGCCCACTAGCAGCCCTCACACGGAGGCTGAAATTGGGATGTTTCTCACAGGGCTTGTGCGCTTAGTTCAGAGGTTCTCAACCCCAGCGGCACTGACGTTTGGGGTCCCCTGATTGTTGGTTGTCAGGGCCTGGGCTGCGCTTTGTGGGATGCTTAGCAGCACCGCTGGCCTCTCCCGCCGGACGCCTTGGGCACCCTTCGCTTCAGGTCACGGCAGCCAGAACTGTCGTGGGTGCTGCCCAGTGTCTCGGGGAGGGGGACGCCTCGACTGAGAACCACCGAGCCAGACTGGGAGCTAAGGAGGGAGGGCCGTCCCCGCTTTCTCGGGGTCTCCGGGGCCTGGCACATAGTAGGTGCTCAGCAGCAGGGGGGCCGCTGCCCTCGGGGCTGCTTGGCAGTGGGGTTGGAACTAGAACTCCACACTCTGTCCCGTCTGGTTGGCCGTGCTGAGGCCAGACGATCCTGTCCCACGGGCTTCCTCAGTACGTGGGGCCACAGCTCCCACACCTGTCTGTCCCCACGGACTCGCCAGGTCTCCATCCGTCTGTCCCTCCCTCCGCTCCCTCCCTGAGCGCGGGGTCCTGCAGGCCACCCCCCTCCGCGGAAAGCCTGCTGTGGAAGGCGTGACTTCAGCATGAAGGAATGCTTCCCGAGGAGGTCAGACAGGGGGTCAGACAGTCCTCGCCTGCAGGGGTCTCCCAGTGGCCAGCCCGAAGGACACGAGGACTGGCCGAGCATTGTGACAGCCCAGGAGAAAGGGGTGCTGATGACCGCAGGGGGAAGCTCTCGCCAAGGGGAAAGCCAAAATGAAACAGGATTTAGGTTCTGGAACAATGGACGCAGGAATCACAGTAAGTACAAAACAAGGGTTCGCCTTCCCCTCTCGTGGACATACTGAAGATGCTAAGAGAAATCATCTTTGGAGAAGAATCGGAATGACTGGGTGGAGTTCGACCGAAGCGTTTCTGACTGACCTTGGACCCGGTGACCTAACCCAGGCACTGACCTCTGCGGGATGTGGGAGCTTCTGTCCCGCTAATGGGACCCGTCTCGGCTCACACCGAGGAACGCCGGGGAGAGACTGCCCTGGACAGAACGGCAGCAGACGTAAGGGACGGACACACACGCTCTAGTTACCAGAAACCATTCCGGGTTCCAGGATCATGATTCAAAATCCATGAGCCACTTTTAAGCAGGTCAAAATAGCTCCAGCCATAAGCAAGCATTTTTTCCCTACATGAGAGGAACGAGGCGAGGATCTCGACGTGACCTCCCGGTTACGGAGATGTCCTCGGTGGATGGCGTCTGCTCCCGTGAAGCGAAAGGATCTTCCTGTGGCTGAGATGTCAGTAAATGCCAAAGTCCTCCTGGGCGCCCTCCAGGGAGGGATTGCACTCTCCGCGTGTACTCAGTGTTCCAGAAATACCCTGCACGTGTGAGCACATCCGACATAAAATTTCCAACTAGACCCTTGGTAGTAAAATTTGCCAAAAAGGGACAGGAGGACTGAATGAGTGCCTCTCCCGACAGGGTCTCCCCGGCCCGCAGGTTCCCGGTGACGTGGCCTCTGTTGGAAGACAGCCCTCGCTCCCCACATGCCTTCAGATGCACCCTCTCCCCGCATGCTGAGCTCTGTGTCACTTTGAGGGGGGACCTGGGCCGCCCTCAGGGCAGCCTTCCCTCTGCGGCCTTGACCCCTCCAAGGAAGGGGAGGGTGAGAACAGCAGGTTTGCACACGGTGGGAGACAGAAGCTAAAAGTGGGAGAGGTTCAGAAACGAGGCAGAGC
The DNA here is from genome assembly GCA_028646535.1 of Procyon lotor. Lineage (NCBI taxonomy): Eukaryota > Metazoa > Chordata > Mammalia > Carnivora > Procyonidae > Procyon > Procyon lotor. Next base: position 959,632 of record CM053605.1, on the reverse strand, counting down.
CGTGCCAGGTGGGACCCGGGGTCTGGGTTTCAGAGCCCACAGGACTGGGCTCTCGCGTGACCCAGCTGTGTCTTGGCAAGTCACTTAATTGTGTGACCTCTTGTTTCCTCACCTATAGAACGGATGTTGTCGTAAGACTCCAACAGCATATGCTGTTCTCCCCGAAACTAAGTATCAGCTGTATATGCACACCCCACAAATGAGTCTAAGTATTATTACATTCAAAACTGTCATGGATTATTGGGGTCTCTGTCCCCTGCGAGAACATATGCTCCACACAGGTAACAGGGTCCTTGCTGTTGTACCCGGTGCCTGCAATCACGCAGACACAGAGGGGCTCGCTGAATGTCAGGTGAAAGACGAGTAGGGTCCCCCAAGGGAAGGAAGAGCTACCCAATCCCACCTCTGGGGACCCTCACCCCATCCCACTCCATGCGCCCTCACTCAGCTCTGTGTTTCCTGCCACCTACACATGATCATTTTCCAACAAACACGGTGAGGGCAAAGAGGCGCTGGTCAAAGGATCAGAAACCGGGGGTCATTGCCCGTGTGGTTTGTGGGGTGTCCCTCCCCTGCTCTGGGCCTGCGTTTCCTCATTGGCACAAAGATGGGGTTGCATCAGGCCAGTGGTTTTTGAACTGTGCTCCACAAAACCTGTAGATGATTTTCCCACCAAGACCCCCTGAGTCTCAGTCTCCAGGACCCCACACGCCACGTGACCGGAGTCGCTCTACTTTTGTCTTTTCCGTGGGACAGCTTCTGAGAAAAACATCGCTTGAACAAAGGCCTTCGTTTCTTTTTTTTTTTTTAATTTTATTTATTTGACAGCGAGAAACACAGCCAGAGAGGGAACACAAGCAGAGGGAATGGTAGCGGGAGAAGCAGGCTTCCTGCCGAGCAGGGAGCCCGATGCGGGGCTCGATCCCAGGACTCTGGGATCTGACCTGGGCCGAAGGCAGACACTTAACGACTGAGCCACCCAGGCGCCCCAGGCCTTCGTTTCTAAAAGAAGCTTCATCCTTCTGGGCTGAGAGCCCCCCAGAGTCCCTCCTCCACTCCTGCTATCAGGCACGAGGCCCAATTTGGGGCTGTGAGGGACAGGGACGTCCCCTTGTGGGGACATGTTGCCTCTCCCGGGACATCTGTAATTCAGCATGGGAAGGCTCTTCTTCCGAGAGGATCTTCCAGAGCATCCTCCAGGTGGCCGGGCTCGTGCTCCTCGGGCAGCGGGCCGTCACGCCCCCCTGTGCCGCCCAGCGCCCGTCAGTTCTGCCGCTCACAGTTTCCACTAACCTCCCCCCTCCTAAGTGTTCTCTCTCCACCACCCCCGGAAAACCTTGCCTGTTTCTCAGGGGCAGGATGAACCCCATCACACGTGCTTCCTGCCCCCTTTGTCCCCCAGACATGTGTGTCTCCACACATTACTTTCGGTGAAGTCGTACAGCTGTCCCCAAGCAGCGGTGACCACTGGATCGCAAGTTGGCTGAAGCCACACTTGCATGGGTTCGACCAGCAAGGAGAAGGTTCTGGAAGGCTTGTTACTTACACAAGGGCAGAAGCAGTGTCAGCCTTCTACACCCCAGTGTCATGGGAGGACAGCAAACTGGAGGAACCAGGTGACACTCCTGAGCCGAGGTCGCTCTGTCACAGCAGAGCCGATCCTAGAAGACACTTTAGCGACTTTCTAGCTGCAGCCTGTGCCCTAAGGGAGACCTGGGGAAGTCCTAGTCCCACTAGAACAGGAAGTCCTAGTCCCACTAGAACAGGAAGCACATGACACAGGGTCCTGGGCAGCCTTTCACGAGACGGGGAGCCTCCTTCCTGCAAGGCAGGGATCTGGGTAAGAATGGCCTCAGAGCTAGCTCCTCCAAGGCCGCCTCGCTTGTCGTATTCCTGGAAGGATCTCGGGCATTCTGCCGAGACTCGGATCAGACAGCAGGAAACCCTGCCTCCATGGTCTGCGTGGGATGTGCAAGGGCCCTGTGGTGCAATCCTTCACTGGCATTCTGCCAAGACTCAGATCAGACAGCAGGAAACTCTGCCTCCATGGTCCGTATGGGATGTGCAAGGGCCCTGTGGTGCAATCCTTATCCTTCTCTAAGAGCAAGGATCTGTACTCTTGTCTAACCATCAACTCATTCTTATCTCTCTGGGTTTTACCACGCCTCTCATTGGAAACTCCATTTTATCAATGGTCGGTCCCTTCTCTGTTCCAAATCCTCATCCTACCCCTTGCTGGGCATGTGGTGTCTAGTCACAGCACATCAGCATGCTTCATCTACTTATCTTAAAAAGACAATAAGCCACTAAAAGACACACTGCTCCATCTGCCCTAAATCTTCCTTCTGCTCTGCCTCTGCTCCCTTCCCCCTCTCCAGATGTGCTCACCCACGTGCCAGCTGTTACCTTCATGTTGCAAATGCCTCTATCCCACTCGACTCCCACCCCATCCTCCCAGTTGCTTCCAGAGCCCAAGGTCCAAAGGCCCCTTCAATTTAGTGTGGCTGAGAAACATCAGCTTATCCTCCTCTCAAACCTGCTACTCCTGGGTGCCCCTCCAAACACTTTCAGGAGCCAAAAATGTGCCAGACGGCCCAGGCTTGGCTCCCTCTTGTCCCTAATTGCCAGTATTTACCTGGGGACTAAGTCTTATGAACTCAAACATTTCTTTCCCTTTTAAAATATTTCCCTTTATTAGCACCATAGTTTTTGCACCAAGATATATAACCTCTAGAGCAGGCGTCTTTTGAAAGCTGAGTACTTACTCTGCCAAAAACAAAAACAAAAACCCTCAGTATTTATTGTATATAACCTGGACCCACGTCCATGACTATCCCAGATGTCTAAATATAGGTAACTTCGTTTCTCCTGCTGTGTATTCAGAACCAAGGCCCCAGGAAGACATAACCAGGTAAGAATTATTTTATAAAGAATTGTTTTATACTGAAAAGGATGACTAATTTTAAGCCAAACTCTAAAGGAAGGATAGGAGTAGATAAGGGATATTTTTTTCTAGAAACAATATATAAAACATTCTAGCCCATAATTGTTTTTTTCCAAAATGGTTTTAGGAAGAGGTAAAATATCAACACAAGCTTCAAGATACTGTGAGGGATTTCCCCCTTCCAGCCATGATGTAGTAACTAGAAAAAGACTTCCTCTCCAGTAGAAAATTGGACAAATGTGTAAAAATAAAAGTACTTTCTTAAAAAGACATTGGGCTCAGAGCTGTAATCTCTGAGGAAGGAGAATAAGAGTGAGCAGTGAGCCATATGATTACTTAAATTTGTACCTAGAGGCACCTTCTGGACTGTAGTGCAAGGATCTGGCCATCTTGTGCATTGGCGTGAGAGACCAGAGTTCTAGAGGCTGAGTGGGCAGAGCCAGAGAGAAAGGAGCTACACAGAACAAGAGCCACAAATCTCAAAGGTGTCCCCCCGGGCTTCTTGCTCCACAATAAGCTGTTTGTGTCTGCAGTGAAGCTCCATGAGGTAGGCAGAAATTCTGGAGAATTATAGGCAGAATAGTCCCCAGAACTCACACAGGGTTGGGAGTATTTGAGTTCTGAGCAGCTAAAGTGGATAGAACACTGGGGGAGAAAAGACTCACTGAGATCTACCCTAACAAAGGTTATAAACAAGCCTAAAAATGATTAGGTGGGTTCACAAGCAACTCGAATACTTGACAAAACAGTCTTCATTCTTTAAAGGGAGAGAACAGAATCATGAGAGACTGTGGACTCTGAGCAACAGAGGGTTTTGGAGGGGAGGGGGTGGGGGTTGGGCGAGCCTGGTGGTGGGTTTGGAGGAGGGCACTACTGTATGGAGCACTGGGTGTGGTGCATGAACAATGAATCTTGGAACACTGAAAAAATAAATTAAAAAAAAAACAAAACAGAAAACCAAAAACAAACCAAAATAAATAAATAAAGGGAGAGAACACAATCCAGCACTCAACAACATATCCACAATGTCCAGCAACTTACCGAAAATTACTAAACATGTTAAGAAGCAGAGATGTGTGGCCTGTAGCCAAGAGAAAAATAATTAAGTCAATAGACCTAGAGAAATGAAAGAGATTATGGAATTAGAAAAGAAGGGCTTTTCAAGTAACTATCACAAGTATGCCCACACTATATAAAAGAAAATATGAGAAGAGAGATCAAAGAATTAAAAAAAACATAAAATTTATAACTATAAAAATATAATATCCAGGGGCGCCTGGGTGGCTCAGCCGTTAAGCGTCTGCCTTCGGCCCAGGTCAGATCCCAGGGTCCTGGGATCGAGCCCCGCATCGGGCTCTCTGCTCTGTGGGAAGCCTGCTTCTCCTGCTACCATTCCCTCTGCTTGTGTTCCCTCTCTCGCTGTGTTTCTCTCTGTCAAATAAATAAAATCTTTAAAAAAATATATATATAATATCCAAGAGGAAATTTTTACTTAATGGGATTATCAGTCAACACTTCAGAAATCTGATTAATAAACCTGAAGACGTAGTCATAGAAATTATCCAATTAAAGCATCAGGGATAAAAAGACCCAAAACAAAGGAACAGAGCCTCAG
>CM053605.1:906097-944565 GCA_028646535.1 Procyon lotor | reverse complement strand
AAAAAAAAAAGCATTTGTTTTTACCTTCATTTTTGGAGGATACCATACTTGGGTTAGAGTTTTAGGTTGACAACTTTTTTTGATTTTGTAACTTAAATATATGGCTGCCCCATCTTCCCACTCAGATTGTTTCTGCTGAGAAATCTGTTCTCATATTGTCTTTGTTCCTCTGTCCAGAAAATGCCATTTTCTCCAGCCTCTGGTAAGATGTTCCTCTCTCTCTGGCTTTGCGCCATTGAACTCCGATGTGACTTGTGTGGTTTTCTTCATGTACTTTTCTCAAGGTTAATTGACCTTCTTGGGTCAATTTCTTTTAATTGTTATTCCCATTTTTCTTCAAGAATTTTTATGACTTCCCTCTCTGAACCTAACTTTTTGAACGTAAGAACCATTGTTTTAATTTTTTTTGTCTCTTAATCCTAATATCTGAATCAGTTCTGAGTCTATTTCAATTTATTGGTTTTTCTCCTCATTATAGGTCCTTCTTTGTCTTTTTTTCTTTTCCTTTTTGCCTGCTTGGCAATCTTGGATTGAATGCCAGAGAGCATATATTTCTTCTCGTTGGGTGCTGGCTATTTTGTATTCCTGCAAATGTTCTTGTGCTTTGTTCTGGGCTGCAACTGAATTTCTTGAAATCAGTTTGATCCTCTCGGGTCCTGCCTGTCGGTGGGACCAGACGCTTGTTTAATCCATGGTACTTATTCTCCCCGATGGAGACAGGCGCTGGCGCTCCCGCAGCCTGGCTGTGTCTGAGACGCGTGCAAGTGCCCAGCACCGGCCCTGAAACCTTCGAGGCGACTCTTCTCTAGTCTTGGGCGTGCTCCTCACACACTAGCTAATACTTCAGGGTGAGCGCTCAGGGAATTAGGCTGGTACTCTCCCCTGCAAAAGGGGTGACCTTGGTCTCCTCACACTCTCCGCAGTATCTCCCCAACGCAGGGAGTCCGTCCGGCCATGCCTGGGCCCCCGCCCTGTGCTGAAAACCCAAGGCAATAGGCCGGCTGTGGGACCACGGTCCCTCATTGCCTCCGCTCAGTGTCGTGATACTTGCTGTTTCATTCTGTGGATGAGGTTTGCTTGCTTTTTATTCAGGTAGAAGGGACAGTTAGGTCCCCATGACTCTATCTTGGTCAGAGGGAGGTGAGAACATGAATTTAACACAAATAAACGAGTAACAAGCAGAAGGGGTTTTTCACGAGCGTAAGGCAAGCAACCACCGTCTCGTACGCTTATTTGTATTTGAGTCTTGTTTCTTCTCGATGACACTCTTGAGGCCAAGGAGCCTGTAGGATTTATTCTTGTGACGCCCTTAGGGCTGAGCAACTGTCTTGCGTGCTTTCAGCTTTGGACAAGTATCTGTCTAATCAGTAAATGCACAGGGGCATTTACACGTGTGTATGAACAAAGTTGGGCTCACGCACGCCTGTGACACAGTTTGCCTACCCCCGGCAACACCCATGGCAGCCCCGGGCGTCGCCGACCGGTGACAAAATGGTGATGGGCAGCTGCGACCACCCCCTGCCACAGTAACTCTCATCCGTGACGTCTGCGTCTTGTCAAGGCTTTTGTGTCATCACCGGATCGGAAGAGTGAGGGACAGAAAGTTGAGGCAGAAACGTTAGCTGCCACGGACACTGATCACGATACAGTTAGAATGTAAGTCAGCCGGAAAACAGAAATGTCTTCACAAATGCAAAACCTAGGACAGCGCCCGTGGGGAGTAGCTGGTCCCTATGTCCGGCATCCCAATGCCGCAGTCCACTGGTGACTGTGGACACAGCATCTTAGGAGGGACTCTCACATCTAGGATCTTCTGGGAAGCAGGTGTGGCAAAGGATGCCCTGGCAGGTGATAGGGGCTTCCAAGCAGCCGGCATCTGGAAGCAGGTGTCGACCCAGAAGGGGGAGATCGTAACCTGTTGGCAGGACCCAGGACACATTCCCCAACCAGAGGAGCCGCTGTGCCGGTCATCGAGGGGCACAGGACGCAGACAGGCCTCTGGGGTGGGTCAGAGCCGAGCCTTTCAGCCTCTCTCCCCTCTCGGACTGGCTCTCCTGTTTCCGGCCCGTGACACCACTGACTCCCCTGGACGGCAGACCCGTCTATAGGTCACCCTGGGACGTGTGAGGTGAGCCGGGAGGGCCCCCGAAGCCTGGCCACCGGGCCTGCTCCCTCCGAGGATTTGAAGCCCATCAACCCAGAGCCTGTGAGCCTGGGGTGCACAGCACTTGGTTTTTAAAGCCTGGGAGGCTCCTCGCCTAGATGACTTGGCAGCAGATCAGGGTCTGACCCTAAAACATTTCATCGTCGGTTTCATGTCCGGGGATCCCGCCTGGTGGTTGCAAGCCTTCTGTTTCTGAGCCGCGTCAGATCGTCAGCACCGCCCCCCCCCGTGCGGCGGCGATCTCAGCCCCTTACCGATGCTGCGGGGGCGCTGAGCCCCCAGAGAGAGCCCACACCCCCCGCGCCCAAGGCTCCTGGAAAGACCCAGGCACGCGGGGCTCCAGGTGCCGCTGACAAATCTGCTGCCAGCACTGCCCCCTGGTGGTCACGTAGCAACGAGCACGTCCCAGGGCAGGTGACCAGGGTGCAGCGAAGTGGGCTTTCCCGGCAAGCGTGGCGGATTCTTCTTTTCTCCATGTTGCCTCCGCACAACCGCGAGCCAGCGAGGGCTTACGTCAGGATTCTTCTCCTCTGTCGTGAAGAAAATAACACGAATATTCAATTAAAAAAATGTCCAGAACCGGGGACGATCTTTCTGGATGTCCCAAATCCAAGAACGTCCAAGCTGGAAGGAAATCTCCAAGAGGGTTGTGTTCCGATCCCCCTTTTGCGAAAGTTGGTGGAGACGGGAGTCCAGGGGCGTGGGTCACTTCCCTCAGGTCCCACAGTGAGATCGGGATGGTTTGGGGACAAGTCTTCGGTGCGTGGCTCTGTCCCGAGCTGGGAGGGGCGCCTGCCTCCAGGCAGCCGGGTCCCTTTGTGTGACCCCGGGGCGTGGGGGGGCAGGGCGGCCCAGGGACGAGGGGCAGCAGGACCCCTGAGCGCCGGGCTCTGGTGCTGCCGCAGCCCTGAGGGGTCCCGGGAGCAGGTGGATTGCTTCTCCCCTTGTCCAGCCCTCCTCCTGAGCCCCGACGACTCTTCCCTGGCCCGGCTCAGGCCCGAGGGCCCCCACCCAATGAGCCCGGCTTGTGCGGCCGCACCGTCGAGGCACCGGCTGCGCCCCAGGAAGGAAGGGCCGGGCCCGGAGCTGGACTTTCTCTGGATCTGTGTGCCCTCTGCTTCTCTGGCCACTTTCCTCTCCCCAGATGGGGCCACTGGTGGCTACCTTGTGGCTTCCTGGGAGCTTTATGAGTTCTAGTGGGGTTTTTTTTTGTTTTTTTGTTTTGGGTTATTTTTGGTGCGTAAGTAAAACTTTTATTTCTTTTTTCATTGTGATAAAATACACATAACATAAAAGGTACGATCTTAGTCATTTTAAGTGCACCGTTCAAGGCTTCAAGTATATTCAAGTACCTGTGTGACCCGTCTCCAGAACTTTCTCAGCTTCCCCATCCCCATGAAACACTGAGTCCCCGCCGCCCCTAGCCCCGGGCACCCACCCTTCCGCTCTCTGTCTCTGAGAATATGACCACTGTAGGCCCCACGTGTAAGCAGAATCCTATTTGTCCTTTGGTGGCTGCCTTATTTCACTGAGCCCAGTGTCCTCCCCGCTTGTCCACGTTATGGCCTCTGTGCGACTGTCCTTCCCTTTCGAGGCCGGCTTGCACCCAGTATATGGCTCCACGTTTTACCCACCTTGTCCTCCGTGGATGGGCACTCGGGCGCTTTGCACAGTTGGTGCGGTTTTAGGGAAGGCTGGAGGGGAGGGCTGCTGTCACAGCTTCTCTCCGCCGGTGGGTGCGTGTCCCCCAGGGGCGGGGGCCAGGCCTCTGGGAGACCCTCACTGCAGGTCACGGCGCCCGGGGCCACTGGGGACCCTTACACCCGCCCCCCCACCCCGCAGGCTGCAGCCCGGCATCCGATCTGTTGGAAGTTTGGAAACAGATTCAGAAGGGTCCAGAACCTGAGAAAGAAATGTCCCTCCAGCTGACTGGAGAACAGAAAGCTTGTTGGTTCACTGAAAAGGTGGCAAACGAGCAATTTCCCCAACACATCGGACCAAGCGTCCTTCGAGGGAGTGCGGGTGGTCATGATTTTGCTCCGGCAGAGTTGGAGAAAACACGGCCCGGCCCGTGGGGGTGACAGTTGGCCCCGTCTCCGCACGCTGTTCTATTTCTCTTAAAAGCAAAACCAAAACCTGTCCGTGGCTGGCACTGTCTCTTCCCTCTGGCCTCCCGTCCTCCCCGAACGCAAGTGCAGGAAGGGGCTTTCACAAGTCTCCGCAGGACGCTCTGCTTTCTGTTTTTGGCTGCAGCTCCCTTCGCCACCAGGCCGTCCCCCTACACGGTGAGGCCAAGTCACACGGACTGGGGGCCTCGCTGTCGCTGCCGAATTTCCCTGCTCTTAGCGAACTTCCTCTTTCAAATCCTGCTACGGGATCACCGTGTTCTGAGCAAGCGGGCTTCCTGTGCCTTCCAGTCCCTGAAAGCTCTCGGAGCGCAGGTAGACGTCGTCTCTGCCTCAGTTTCCCCGAACACCCTTTGTACAAACGAGGGCAGAAGCCCTGGGCGGCCGGGCATGCACCAGGAGGACTCGGGTACGAGCTGGGGACAGCGGCCCCCAGTCCCCCCGGGGGACAGCAGCCCTGGCCGCCAGCCCCCAGCCCCCCACCTCAGGCTGCGGGCCCTGGGCCCCGTTCAGGTCCCCGAGAACCAGCAGCCTGAATGTTAGAGGGTTACCCGGAGTTCAGTCAAGGTCCTCAAATTGCAAATAAAAAGTAGCGCTCAGGAAAGCCTCGCCGACGAGCCCCGAAGCTGTTATTCTCTCTTTCTGAGCTCTAGCACATCGCTTCGGAAAATGGAAGTGGTGCAAAGGGAGTATTTCCAGCAGGACCTGGGCGTCCCGCGTGCGGTGGGCGCTCGCAGGCTTCTGGAGGAGGGGGCAGTTGCCGTGGCTTTGGAGTCGTGAGTGCGTTTCGAGCTCTAGCCTTGGCTGATCGAGACGGGGTTTGTAAAACAAATTTCCAGCGTTTCTACCTAAACGATATGCCACTTATGTCTTTCAGAGGCTGATTTTTAAAACCGAAAATGTGTTCTCTTGGCAATTCCTTCACTTCTAATCATCTTAACGTGGACCACTTGGTAGTTAATGGAATTGTTTTTTCAAATGACTTTATAATGGCCGTTTACTCGAGCTCTTAGAAGCCTGCAGGTCGCAAAACGGAAACTTTGGTGATTTTCTTCTTTATTAACAGTGAGGAAGGTCCTGAGGACTCACCAGACAGCTTTGTATTTAATTTAAAAAAAAATAAGAAGTCATTTTAAACCTTGCAGGAAAAGATCCCATTTCAATCCCACAGCTTTCTCTTCTGCTGTCGCCAGGCCGCGTCTGAGTTCTCCAAACCCTTGAACACAACCACGAAAATGAAGCAGAAACTCCGAGTAAAATATTGACTCATCTGATGTCAGCCCAGGCATAATTTAATTTTCATTATCTTGCCTTTTTTTTTTTTTTTTTAAATCTGGCTTTATAGAAGGCTCCCTTTACACTTTATATTTGGCTTAGAAATATTGGTGATTGTGAGTATATTTCCCTGCAGGGGTTTTCGAGAAGAAAGGAGATAGATTTACATTATATTTTCCCATTGTTGTGGCCATGCTTTGGATACCGCACAGTGATATTTTTATTGAAAAGGTCTATTCCAAGCCTCTGGATTTTCCCGAATCTGTTCAGCCGAAAGAGAAGGATAGAGAGATTTCCCATCTGAAATTTTTTTTAAAGGTATAAGACATTAAAAAAAAAAAAAAAAGAAAGAAAGAAAAAGAAAAACCCCTGCATTAAATTAACCACAGAAATAGTGTTCTCTGTTTCCAAACGTTTCTAGACTCCAGAATTATTTCTTAAGTTCTGGAGCACGCACAATTCTCACACACCTGGGTCCTTCCTTATCTGCGGGTACACAAACACAATCATTGCAGACTCCAAGGGTTGTCTAAAACACGTGCCCGCAGTGTGTTAGCATGAACCTGTTTGGCCCATCCACATTACACAGCAAAGGCTGTATACACACTCAGGCTGGGGACGATTGCTTCTTCCCTGAGCCTCGTCCGGGGAAGTGTACCTTGGAGTGTTAGCAATGGAAGCCAATTTGACTCACTCTGCAGAGGGGACACTCGCTGCGGGGAGGTGAACCCCAAAGCAGCCACATGCACGGGGACTCTGTGTTTCACTCGTCCTGGCTGTTTGGAGAACCTGTCGTCCGTTGGTCCAGAAGCCCCCCTGCTCCTCCGGCCGAGCGGGTCTCTGCCTTCGCAGCTTCCTGGCGCGGGGCTCCCCAAAGACGGGGTACAGGCCTCTTTTATTTCCATCACGAGAGCGCTCCTGGCAGAATTAAGGCAGCGGACGCCTCTGTGGGGGGACCCCACTCCCATCCCCTCCACATCCGAAAACCCTGCCACGTGTGCCCCCATCTTTGAGGGAAAACGCGTTTGTGTACTCTGCTTGGATTCCTTAGGGGAGCGGGCTGCCCGGGTTAGGCTCCAGCACCGCGCCTGCTTGTAAAGCCACAGGTGCGCGGGCGGACGTCCAGTCCGGCCACCGCCGCCCTCGGAGGGCTCGGCGTAATTAGCAAGGCTTCCCTTTTCGCCTTTAATCAGTCGCTGGCACCTCACTGTTTAACATCACCGTGAGCACAGCCCCAAACAATGAAGGACAGACCCCTGAAATCCAAAAAAAAAAAAAGGTCTCTGCTTAGTAACAAACATAAAATCCGTCATTATTTAAAACGGAGGAATTTGTTTCATGATAACAAAACACCGGTGCTTTATTTTGATTGCAGAAATTCTTCCTTTGACAAAGCAATTTCTCCGTACAAAGAAACATTGTGTCTCTTGTTTATTTTCGTCCCTCTGAAATAGGGAACACAAAATAGGGAAGGATCTTTACTGGAGAGCAATTAGCCTTATTCCTGTCCCAGAAAATGTTTGAGCACACAGGCTTAGAGAAGGGAATATTCCTTCAAGAATTACTGACCATTAAGTCATAAAGACGACTTAGAGGTTATTTTCCTCTACCAAATAACCATAATTTCCTCGAAATCCAGTTCTTTATGTAATTAAAGTTACTTATTTATTTGGGGATTTAAATGTGCTTTAATATTTTAGATGGGAAATGGCCTCAGCATCGGCGTAAAATTCAATATTTGGAGCCCAGCGTTGGGTTCAGTGACACATGAAATTTTGTCACTGCTCCGTAGTGCACGCTGCCGTTCTGCTGGGATAACAGTTGAAAATGCTAGCGTGCCCCGGGAGTCAGCAGTCAGGAGACAATCGTGCTCTACTGGGGGCAGGGGTTGGGGGGCTCTACCTTCCTGGACTTCTCCGGTCTCCCGAAGCTCGAATTTTTACAGCAAGGCAGAGAGAGGGGCTCGGAGTGTGTTTATTGATACAGAATGTTCGAGACTGACAGACAGGCCTTTGCGTATGATCAAGCAACTTTCTGTGCAGATCTTATGGAATGTGGCATTCCAGACTTTAAAGGGAAGGAGAGGTCGCCATGGCAACGGCACATGGGGGCTGGAGTTGGGGATCCCCTTGGGAGCTCAAAGGCCAACAGAATTTTAAGCATTTGCAACTTAAAAGAGAAGAAGAGGAAAACTCCAAAAGTCTGCCAGCGATGGCTGCAGAAATGGAGCGTGGACAGGGGTCTCCTCAGAAGGATCGATTAACCCAGCTCAAGTCTGGATGATGGGACCTGGAAAGGACAGTTGGTTTTGGTTTCTTTTTTTTAAAGGCAGGTCCCGCTTTTTCTATGGAAGAGGGAGATGTTGTCGCTGTTAACATGCGGGAAGGAGCCAAGTTTGGGAAAGAAGCCAGTGACCTGCCAGCCAGTGTCCTCGGCTGGTGGCCGCCCCGCCTGTCGGCTCCTGACCACCCAGGCTGGGCCTCCCCTGGCTGGGAAACGCCGCGCGTCTGGAGGTGGCCACAGACCCTGCCATCTGAGGTCCCTGGCGGCCCAGCGCAGCATGTCGCTCAGAGGCGGGCAGAGCCTGGCGAACCCAGCCAGCTGTCACCACAGCGTGCCTGCATGTGCGCACGTGTCTTCAAATGGCACAGAAATCTCTTAGGATCGCAGTGTAAAAATGACTGTAAATAACGGTGATCTGTGGTGGTAATATCTACAAGAGGTAACTAAGAAAAGAGCAGATTTCTTAATGGGGCCAATCCAATCTCACCAGAAATGGGACATTTTTATACCCTCCAGGTTTCACCAAAAAAGACCATCCCGAGCAAGTGGAGCACGAGTCCAGTGATCGCTGGTCAACTGAGTCCGTGCATACTGGCGCCCGAGCGTCCGCGTGGCCTGGACAGGAGCCAACATCTGGCCCTGGGGGCTCTGCGGGGCTCGGGGGCCCGGGCTGAGGCAGGTGGGCAACAGTGGGGACCGAATGCACCTGAGGCCTCGGGGAAAATCACAAGAGGACGGACTCAGTAGCTGGCTTCCCACCTCTCCGTTCCAGCTGCGTGAGGGCTCGGAAGTGGGGTGAGGCCCGAGAGCTCTCCGGATGACGAGGCCACAGGTGGCTTCTGGTCTGCGTATAGCAGCCCGTCTAGACCAGCCCTGGGTCCTGGTGTGGCGGTGAGCCTGGCACACACTCGGCCACACTGACCACCCTGCTTTCACAGTGGCTCTGATGGCGCGAAACAGACGTATTGCAGGTGGTGGAGATGCTGGACGGGGGTCAGGGGCCAGGGACCCCAGCATCTATGAGGAAAGCAGGGCAGGGGGAGTCTGAGGTCCCCTGAAGGGCTTTCCTGCCTCACTGGTGATCTTGAGTAATTCATTTCGTTTCTCAGAGTCTTTATTTTCTTGGCTGAAAAATGGGTCTGGTACTGTCTTTGCCACATCCAGGGACAAGCACTCAAGGGGAACGAAAGCAGGTACTAAAGGAGCGAGGGGGGGACAGAGGTGGGAAGTGAGGGCATGTCAATAAATGAACTTCATTCTTCTTCTGATTGTAAAAATGACCTATGCTTGTCCCCAAAGTACTGATGAATGTATAGAAGGTGGGAAGAAGATGAAGAAGGTCCTTTCTAACTGAGTCACAAAACCTCTCCTTCCCACCCCTCGGTACTTGCAAATGGGCTCTTGACTTTATACGGTTTTTATTGTGATAAAATACGTGTACCAGAATATACCATTTTAACCATTTTAAAGTACACAGTTCCAGGGCATTCACAGGGTCACGTATCCATCATGACCATCATCTCCTGAATTTTGTCACCCTCCAGATAGAAACTCTGTCCCTGTGAGACACAGACTCCCAGCCCCCTCCTCAGCCCCTGGCACCTCCATCCATCATCTGTCTCAATGGGTTTAATTACTCCATGTGCCTCCTGCAAGTGTGATCATACAGTATTTCTTCATACGTGACTTGCTTCTTTCATTATCATGTGTCTTCAAGGTCCAGCCATGTTAAAGCATGTGTCAGAATTCCCTTCCTTGTTGAGGATGAATGATCTTCTAGTCTATACCCCATTTTATTCATCCAATTATCTGTTGATGGCACCAGCGTTCTTCCACCTCTGGGCTGTTGTGAACGCTGCGGCAGCTGTGAACACACGTGTGCAAATATCTCTTTGAGTCCCTGCTTACAATTCTCTGGGATATAACCTAGAAATGGGATTGCTGGATCATGTGGTAGGTGCATGTTTACATTTTTGAGGAACCACCAGATTGTTCTCCACGGTGGCTACACCAGTTTGTGTTCCCGTCAGCAGTGCACAAGCATCCTCCTTTCTTTGCCAAAGACTCTTATTTCTGTTGTTTTTTTAAAAATAATAGTCCTCCCAAAGCATGAGATGTGGCATCTCATCATGGTTTTGATTTGCAATTCCCTAATGATTAATTAGTGAGGTTGACTATCTTTTCACGCGCTTATTGGTCACTTGCATATTTTCTTTGGAGAAATGTCTGTTCAAGTCTTTTGCCCATTTTTAAATTGGATTACTTGTTTTTTTTGTTTTTGTTTTTGTTTTTGTTTTGTTTTGTTTTTTTGTTGCTTTTTGTTTTGTTTTGTTGCTGGATATACAGAGACTTAAAAAGGGTTTTTCTCACCATCTTTCCTTGGAGATAAATGAACTTCTAGGTTCATGGTTTCCAGGCTGTTTTCTGTCTCCCCACAGTGTTCTTGCTCTTGAAACAGGAGTTAGGTAGTGGTTAAAAATGTCAACTCTGGCTCAGACCCCAGCTACATACTTTAGTAGCTATGAATTTCTGAGAAGGTGGCCTTCTCTTTAAATACATTTTCTCACCTGTGAAATGGGTATTTAATAATGCTCACCACATAGGTTGTGTGGATTAAATGAGTCAATCTCATAATATCCTCAGAATTCTATGTGGAACACAGGAATAGTTAGCTGCTATCTGGTGCTCCTCGCATGAGTCTTGAGGTCAGCTCAAGGACAGTCAGAATCCCAGGGAGCAGAGGATTGGGCTGACACATCAGAACCCAGGACATCCCCTCGCCAGCTGACGGAAGCGGTGCCCAGGTGGTGTGTGCCCACACCTTCCTGTGCTCCCCTGACCAGCTCATCTCACCCTTACACAGCCCGCCACACCCATCTCCATCTGCAGCTGGGAAAATGGACACCTTAGAAAGATCAAGTCACTTTTCCAAAGTCACCCAGCTGCCAGAGGGAGGGCCAGGATGGGAACTGAGCCATCTGGTCCCAGAGCCACGCCCTTCACCAGCCCCACAGGGAGAGGAGTTCATCCTGAACTTGAATTGTGATGGACCAGAATCTAGATTTGATTGTGGTCATGGTTACACAACTGCAGAAGTTTGTCAAAAGTGAAGAAGGTGAGTTTTCTTGAATGCAGACTATGCCTATAAAACTAAAAATGGGAGAAAATAATTTAGACCATTTCTCTGAATTTGCATGGACATGTTTTGTGCTTGATGGCATCTTCGTGACATTTATTTTGCTGTTTATTTGATAAGAGACCCTCCCCTCGCAGGCACGGAAACCTAATGTTTACCCGAACAGCATCACCTTTCCTGGAGGATGTGACCTGTCAGGGACTCCACGTGCTGACAGCAGGGATTCCAGGCTGGGCTTTCCTGGGTCAAATGAGCCACGTGTGCAAGTCTACCCCGGAGTGCGCACCTGCCAGGGGCTGGGAGGCTGCCAGCCCTGCCCACCAAGATTCTAGTGCTGTCGCCCAAACAGAGGTCTGGTTCCCTTCCAGCTTTAAATAGCACCTTTCTCTGAGATCACAGAATTATCATCTGAGTCTGGCTCGATTTACACTAACTTAACCTGAGGGGTTGCTGATGTTGCAGTTAATGTTCTGGACGCATCTGCAACCTCACTTTTGCTTTATGGGGAGGATGTTTGAAGAGAAGAGTCACATGGGTGATCACACATGTGCTTTGGGGACAGACAAAACCAAGGTGGCAAAGAGCTCTCCTGGGACCCTGCCTTCCTCCCCAGGAGGTTTCACGCGGACATCCACCCCGACCAGCTCTGCCCCTGCAGTGGGTGGACAGCTGCCAACATCACAGCTTCTCCTGCCCCCCAGCCCTATGCTGCTTTCCCTGCCCACATCATCCGCCCTCCCTCGGAGCGCCCGGACCCCTCCAAGCCCCCCCATCTCTCTGTGTGTGACATTTCTCCTGGCACTATGACCTTTCTCATCTCCCAGCTGAGCCCCCACCCCATCCTGCTGCTCTGGAGAGGGACTTTCAGCTCAACCTGGGTGGGCATTTCAAGGATGTGGGACTGTGAAAAGCACATTGGCAGGAGACAGAGTACTTGGGTGGCATTTGAAGTCGATTTTATTGAATTAGTGTTGCTGGCATTATGCATGCGTGTGCACGCGCGCACACCCACCCACACACACACTTTGTGCTCTCTCCACATGTGAGCAAGTTCCGTGTAAATGTAAAGGGGGGTAACCATAAGCTTGTCTTTACATATTAAATATTTAAAACTGAATCTTGCTTTCTGATGAACCGATGGTTATGTCTTCCTGATTCAAAAAAATAGCTTAGGAATTTTGGAAGACAATGGAATTGTTTTACATCTCGACTGTGCTGCTGGTTATGCAACTGTACGTCAGTGTCAAGGTCATCCTTCATCAGAGGAGTTTTGCAGAGCATAGGCCCCGCCTCCATAAAAGCTGGAGAAACAGCCCATCACGGGTGAGGAAGTCAATGGGCTCTGCACACCAATAGCGCATCGGTGAACTTTTTTCATGTAACGAACTGACTCAGTGGTTATTCTGAAAAGAAGAACCCGTGTCCAATTCTAAATGTGGACCAGCTGTGGGAGTCTCTCTGTCTGTCTGCCTTTTCAGTCCTCCTCCCTTTTGTGGGAACCATACTCCCTCTTTCTGGGCAACTCGTCCTTCCCAACATGAAGCAGGGGTCCTAGAGAGACTGATGTCACTGGAGCCTGGCCTCAGGCCACAGGGCGGCTCTCAGCTGGGAGAGCTGGTCTCAATGTGTCTAGGCAGCTGGGGGTGGTCTGGGTCCGGGAAGTGCCCCCCCAGGGGAGCTAAGACCACCCAGGTGAAAGGTGACAAAACGCAGGTGAGGAAGCTGGAGCTCAGGGACCCAGAGGGAGAGTCCCGGCAGTGCCTGCCCTGGTCCAGGCTGGGTCCCCCATGCGGGACTCAGATCTGGCCCATGGCATCCACCCTCCGTGGCCACGCGGCCCCCGCCTTCTCGGAAGCCGGGTGTCCTAAGTAGTGAGCCGGTCTTCTCTGTTCGGAAATAGGACTGGCTTTTTAAAATGTCCCTTCCAATTTGACCTTAAAAAAAAAAAAAAAAAAGGCGGTACAATTATACATAAGGTTTAATCCAGCAATTTCTTTCTAAAAGATTACCCTAAGGAAATAATCAGGAATGTGTGCAAATACGTAGCTGGAGGGATATTCACTGTAGTCTGCTTTCTAGCAGTAAAGAGTTAGAAGTAACCTGACGGGAGATAAAAGGAGATGGAAATACACCACTGCACACCCAGAGAGCTAGGCCCACATCAGGAGGAGGGGAGTTGGTGGAAGGGGAAGATGTTAACAGTGCGGTTTTGCATTTACAAAGGGAGCTTTAGAAGCACAGGGACCACCTTTCTGTTTTGGAGAAACAATGGGGACTCGGGGAAGTGGAGGATATCCTCCAAGGAGCTGACAATGAGCATTTTTGGAAGTGGGATTCTGGAGGAGACGTTTAAACAAAAATCTATATTTCATGTATTTTTTTCAACAATCAACACGTATTGTTTTTGCATTAAATGGAAATAACAAATTTGTAACTAAAGAGAAATAAATCAAAATAATAGCTGATGCAGGAAAGAACATTAGGATCTGAAGCTGACGGCCAAGAAAGAATTTTGAGACACTTTTGGTTCAAAAAGGTGATTTTATTAAAGCACGGGGACAGGACCTGAGGGCAGAAAGAGTGGCACTGGGGTCATGAGGAGAGACCCGTCGTGTACTCTCAATTTGTGGGGGGGGTTAGGGTCAGTCTCTAAGGAATTGGGAAGCAAGGTTTCCAGGACCTTGGGGGGGGGGTGGCTAGCTATCGTTGGGAAAAGGTCATTTATTACCATCTAATAAACCTTAGTCATGAGACCCTTCAAATGTGTATTGGTGGACCGTATGCTTGGGGGATGATTGCCAGAATATATCTTGGGGGGTTTAGAGATAAAGGAAGTTTCCAAAGGAATTTTCATACGTTAAAGTCGACTCCCAGAGTCCTGGGGGCTGGGCTAGGATTGCCCCTTGCCCTCAGCCAAGTATCAGCATAGAGGCAGTTAGGTCCCTAGAGGAAGGTCACTGCCGGTTCAAGGACTTGTCAATGGACTGTAGGTAGTAGTCAGGAAATATGATAATTTCTCTTCTGCCCTTGTTTTTTAAACAAAAAAAACAAGACCCCTTTTTTAAAAATCTCAGGATAGGAAGAAATCAGAGCCCCACCTGACCGAAGATATTGCCCAAGAGTTGACTGGAAGGTTTGGAAGCCCAGCTGGGCTCCTTCCCAAGGCTGGGGGGACCCATCCGGGAGGGGTGAGAGCACCCGCCCTGAGGCCGGCCACTCCCTGAAGACGGGGTCTTGGCTGCGTCCTCAAGAAGACCCTTGTGCTTCCTGTCGCATTAAGTGAAGAAGGACCCGGATCAGGCCGGTGGGGGGGCAGGCGTACAAATCTGACAAATACCCATCGCTAGAGAGACTGGTCCAGGGCGTCTTCCCCATTTCTAAGTGTGCTGACCAGTGGCAACATTTTGCAGTTTTCAGGGTGTAAGTCTTTCTCCTCCTTGGTTAAACTTATTCCTAAGTCTCTTATTCTTTTTGATGCTATTATGCATGGAATTGTTTTTTAAATATCATCTTTGGACTCGTCCTTGTTAGTGTATAGGACTGCACCGGATTTTTCTGTGTTGACCTTGTACCCCTGCAGTTTTGCTGAATTTATTTATTAGTTCTAACACATACGTGTGTGTGTGTGTGTGTGTGTGTGTGTGTGTGTGTGTAATCTTCAGGACCAGGGAGGTGGGCAGGGCCAGATGGATGTCTACAGTCCAGGGGAAGGGAAACTCGCGGAGGCCGAGCTGGGCAATTTTGAGAACTAAAAGGTGCCTCAGTAAGAAGGAAAGAGATACTTTACTGTCCCCTAGACACAGGGCATCTGAAAGAGACTCATGGTAAGATTGTTTCTTTGGGAATATAGATTGTCCCTGAGGTCCCTGTGGGTGTGAGGAAGGGGATACTTAGGAGTCCCAAGGAGTCGCTAACAATTGTGGGGAGGAAGCCAGCGGACTGAGAAACCCGAGTGAGGCATGAAGCCAGCCTCCCCTCTGTGAGCCGTGCAGTGAGGTAAGAGGGGGAATGTCCTTGAAAACTGTGACTCGCTGCTTCCCCCGGCCCCCGGGTCCTCACCACCTGGGAGAGGGAAGCCAGGAATGAGGCGGTGGAGACCACTCCCTTGCAGAAAACTGAGTTCACAGTGAAGAAACAGGCTTTTCAGTGTTTTCACAAGATTCAGGTAGAATAAGAAAATGATGAGTGAGGAAATGATAGACAAAGAAGACAGAGGATGAAGATCCAACCCATGGAAAAAAAGAGGAAATGGAAGGCAAGTCAAGGTTGTAATAAAAGAACATGTTCTCGGTTGTTTGAAAACACTGGTGTATTTTCAAGAGGACCCATCGCTCCTCAGCCAGGAAGCCACTCACGTTCTAATGACTGTTTTGGGGGGAAAAGGCGGGGGGGGGGAGAAGGCACAAAGTAAATGAAGAAACGGGGAGCATGACACTCGGAAGGGCTCATGCTGTGTGTCTAGAGAGGAAGACCAAATATCATAGAAATATCAGCTCCTCCTAAATTAATTCAGATGAAAATTCCTCCAGGATTTGTGTCACTTCATAAAAACAGGTGCATTCAGAAGAAGTGGCTGTGATTTCAACAGACGAGGAGAAGAAAGGAACAGGGAGACAGATGGAGAGGAGAGGGCAGAGGACCAGCCCGTGTAGATGCAAGACTTCAACCCGGAGGAGTTCAGTAAACTTGTGGTCATTCTAGAGGAGGCGGCAGTGAGGAGATCTGTCCGCGCCTGCCCCAGACATTTAGAACTGCTGATTTAAGCTTAAAATATTGAGCCAAGGGAGAAAGCAAGAAGAGGACATCTCCAACTCGCAGAGATAAGGGGGAAAATTGCAGCAGCGAGCAGGGTTTGGGCTGTGGGCTCCGAAGGGCTCGTGGGGGCCTCGTGGTGGCAGAAGCCACAAGGGCCCACGAGCAGCGGGAATTGGGAATTGCTCCTCTTGTTTCAATCTAGTAGATGAGAACGTAGGAAGTTCTCTGACATTCATGAACAGAGCAGAAGACTCTCTGGGTTCCTGGCCCCAGGTCAAGGTCTAGAAGGAAACTTATAAAATGAAAAGACACTCAGTTGTGCTTCGTGCAGGGGTGAGGCCTGCATGCCCACTCCCTCTCTCGCAGGGTGGAAACCACACGCTGAAAACCGAGCTCGCAGATGGGAAGTCCCTCTGGGTGGGTCCAGCGTCAACTGAGACTCACCACAGAGCTCGCCCTCCCAAGTGGGAGAATTCACGCCCAGAGAACCAGACACAACAGAAGAGCAGGGATGGTCACTAACTTACAGTAAGTAGGTTACGGGATGGTTTAGAGTAAAAGTACTTTAAATACCCTAAGACCCAAAGGAAGGCAAAATAAAAATAGGCAGTTAATGAATCGAACATAAAATTTGAAAAATAATCAAATTATTGGGTCAGAGACTTAACAAGAAAAAATAAATTTCAGTAATAGACATGATGTAGCTGAAGGAGAAATAGTCGACTGGAAATAAGTCTCCTCACTCAACAGCAAGCAACGCAGACAGATAAAGAAATACAAATACGAGGGGCACCCGGGGGGCTCAGTCGGTTGGGCAGCTGCCTTCGGCTCAGGTCATGATCCCAGGGGTCCTGGGATCGAGCCCTGCGTTGGGCTTCCTGCTTGGCGGCGAGCCTGCTTCTCCCTCTCCCTCTGCCCCTCCCCCCCGCTTGTGTTCTCTGTCTCTTTCATGAATAAATAAAATAATAAAAAAAAAAGAAATACAAATATGAAATTCAGAGACACAGAAAACAAATAAGTTTAAATATGCATCCAGTAGGGCTCCAGAAAGACACCGAAGGGGGTTGGGAACAGACCGTGTTTGCAGAGACAATACCTGAACATTTTCTGGGACAGAAGGAAGACCTAAGTGCTATGATTTAGAAGTATCCTCAAATCCTAGGCTGCAGAAAGAAAAGCAAATTCACGTGAAGACCGACAGAGCAAACTGCCAAATATCAAGGACAAGGAGAAAATTTTAGAGGCTTCCAGGGATGAAAGGGACAGACACACAAAGAGGGAACAACCGTGTGTAGCTGTGTGAATCTCGTCAGTAGACCAGATGTCAGAACGCCGCGAGGTAAGACCCACCAGCATCGCACTGGTCCCTACAAATCCAGGACAGACAGAAACATCCAGAACAGAGCCCAGAGGCAGAGCAGAGAAGAGAAGCGGGCTTTTGGCAAAGGTGGCCTTCCAAGCCAAGACCGGGAGGAAAGTCAGTAGGCGACGTTCACACACTTGGTGAGCGATGGAGAAAAACAACCAACTGTCTACCTCACACAACTACCGTCATTCGATTAAAGAGCTAATGTTTTAAATAGCAATGATAGAAAGCGTGCCCCGCGGTATGCCTAGAGTAAGAGTGTGTTTAACATTGACGGCGGCTGAAGAAACGCAGATCCGGACAACATGTTACAAAAGCAAGATGGTTTTAAACGTTCACGTCTGTTCTGGGGACGGGGACTCGAGCGCCCAGGGACGGCAGTGGTGGGGACAGAAGCTTGAGGACACCTTCTGAGAGTGTTCAGAAGTGCGTATTGAGCGTGATCGAGGGCCCGTTGTCTCCGACCCGGTAAGGCCAGGCCGAACCATGCACTTTAAGAAACAATGGAAAACGGAAACAATTATTAATGCACAAAGATGTTCGTCACCACCTCATTCGTACTAATGAAATCTGAGAATAAACACAATAGCCGTCAGCAGAGAGAGGTCTTCAAATAAATAAAGGACAACAAAGCAATGAAAGATTATACAGGCAATACAAACGGTTTCCCAAGAGTTGTTAATAAAGGAAAATGAACAGAGGGTAATGCTGAGTGCAAAAGAGCAGATTACGTTCCTGGAGGTGGGCGAGGCTCGCAAGGGTCTTTGAAAGAGCTCCTGGCTGGTGCTGTTGCCGGTGGTGGTCTCTGAGGGGTCCGTGGTGGGAGACGTCCAGTCCTCTCTACACTCGTCTGCAGTTTCCAGCTTTCCTACTGCAAAGAGGACAGCTTGATAAGCGCCACGAAATAATGAGTGTTTCAAAAAAAAGTAAAACCCCTATAGGAAATGACCCTCTGATGCAAGGTGCACTGTGGTTTAACAAATGGCAAGAGAATCCGCATCACAAGGGGTCAGAACCCTTTCTCCGGGGAGACAGGATGCCAGGCGGAGCACCTGCGAATTCGAGACTTTGAGGGCAATCTTCGTTCTGGGACTCGATGACACGTGGTGAGAAGATTCTAGAATGTTAAGTGCCCTGATCCCCGAGGTCTCCACTCTTGAGCCACGCTGCCTGTCACCTTCCTTTCTCTCCACGGAGGACTCAGGCTCAAGTCAGAGAGTCGGGGCCACTGCACCAAGGCTGCCAAGAGGGAGACCAATTAGTACAAAGTAAATATTTCTCCGGCAGGAAAATGGATGGAGGCCACCGGAGCCCTCCTGGGAAGGCAGAAGGCACAGGGTTTCCTCCACCCTGCGCCAGCCGTGACCAAAGATGAAAGAGACGGGAGAGCATCCCTCAACCTTCTGGGCCAGCGCGGCTGGGCAATTAGCCCTCAACATTTATTTATGGAGCTCATTTTGCGCGTATTGCTCCCATTTCCGTCTGCAGATAAAAAGCAGAGATAACCAGCTTGGCGCTGGACACGGAAGTTTCCGGAGCCCCGTGCAGGGACCGCCGGCTTCTCAATGAGGGTCAAAGAATTCCGCTCACCACAGACTCCCCTTACCCCCTTCTCACCACCGGGTCTTCCTCCGACGCATCTGCGGATAGGATATTTACAGAGTTTCCACCATTTCTGGGAGGCACTTTCGAACGGAAAAATAAGGCAGAAGGGATGCAGTTTTCTCGTAAGGGCTGGTGGTGGCCATTCGCCGTCCGTGTCCCATTGCGTCTCCCCCAGCCCAACACATCTGGTCTCCAGCCACTTGCCTGAATTCGGGTGTCCTAACTAGTGATCGGGAACGAGATGCGGCCTCCCCAACCTGCCGGCGATCTCTCCAGCAAATACATGCTTCTAATTAGCGTTCTTGGGGCTTCCCCGCGTACCCAAGCACAAGGACAGACGGGCTGCCCGCTCACGTCTGGGGACGACGGGGAGGTTGAACATTTATAACGACTTGTTCTCACCAAATGTCCTCACCTGTCTTCGGACCTGCTGTTATTAGCATTAGGGTAAAAAGAACAAACGACAGCTCATACCTTTACAACCGGTGGGTCAGTAGCTCGTGAGAAATAGATTACTTAATATGTTTCCAGATTTAAAGTTAACTTTGTTATTTTAAGAATTTAGAAGGATGTTTTTCCTGCTCAAATGATGCTAGGTCAACTTCCTCTAGGAGTGTTCGGGAGTCCCCTCCTACCCATTGTATTGCCTTGTTCAATTAAACCCCATTTAGAGGAACACGAAAGGAATACTTAATTCAAACAGCCTCTATTAATCAGTGCCACAGCGAGGTCCTTTACTACTGATGAAAACATGCCTCATGGGACAGACAGATTCATTCTTTGCTGCCTCTCTCAGGACGTGGGATCAGATCCAATAACTTGAGAAAATAAATATGGCGATTTTCCTATAAACCCTAAAAGCTGGTTTGCATTAGCTTTGTTGCGTTAAAAAAAAGTAAAATACAAGGGGCTTCAAACACATAGCGGCCTTGCTCTTTAAAACAGGCCAGAAAAAATCTAAAAGTCCGAAAGGATCCACAAGGATGGGCAAGCCAGGAGATGTCAGAGTTGTCAATCAGTTTAGGTGATTGAATAAGTGTCCCCTGGTCCTATACGGGAGCATTTTCAGCCCCACGCCAAGTAACCCATGCGTGCAGGGGAGGCCTTTTATCTTCTATTTTTCCAAAATGCACGTGGAGACCTAGCTCATTTTCTGTATCAGCTGTGTCTCTGAACAGTTGCTAATCGTTTTGGGGTTGTTCTTGTTATAGGCAACATTTCATCTGGAAAGCGATGGAGGAAATATTAGGAAGAGCTGCTTGAAAACTTAGTTACGAGTGGGGTTTTTTGGGTAAGGTTTTATCTATCTATCTGTCTATCATCTGTCTGAGAGAGAAGAGAGCACAAGCTGGGGTGGGGGAGGGGCAGAGAGCAGGGGAGGGGCAGACTCCCCGCTGAGCAGGGAGCCCGTGCAGACAGATCCTGGGACTCTGAGATCACGACCCGAGCCCAAGGCAGATGCTTCACCGACTGAGCCCCCCAGACGCCCCACGTCTGAATGTTTTGTAGAGAAGAGTCATCCCCGCTGAAAGCAACCCCCTTGGGACTTTCTAGCACTTGCTATGCGTCCTGGGAAGCAGGTGCTCAGGAGGGCTGGCTTATCTCAGCTCTCCTCATCCTCCCCCTGTAGGATTCTGCGGACCTGCAGAGCGAAACCCTTGAGGTCCCCGACCGTGGGCTTTTCCTGGGCTGCCCGGGGCAGAGGAGCCACTCGCTGGCACAGGGGACTGTTCCTATTAGGCGGGCAGGACAGTGTGTCCGGGGCCTCAGCCCTGCTGGGGCTCTGAGCTCTCTTAGTGGCCCGCGACCCAGGACCCCGGGAGATGCCACATTTTAGAGATTCCTATAGGGAGGTAGAGAAGGCTCCATCCCAGTCCCACACCCCAGTAAAATGCATTTACACCTATGGAGGAGCAGGTGGCCACGATGTGAGATAAGGGGTGACCCCAGCCCCAGGGGTGGGAGCGCACATCAGACCAAGGCTTTGGTTTCCCCCTTTCTCACAAGCTCCCACCGCTGATGGGGCGCACACGGGGTGGTGAGGCCCACAGGTGCTCCTGGTGTCACCCACGCACGCCCCTGGCTGGAACTCGGAGTCCTCTCCTCGACTCCTTCAGGTTGATCGCAGAACTCGGTTCCCTGCCCGGAGGACCTAGGCCCTCTGCTCCTAGAGGCAGCAGTTTGCCAAACGGCCCTTTGCGGGACAATCTTTCTGACCTCTTGACCGTTTGCTCCAGGGCTCATCTGGTGAGGTCGGGCCCACCCAGGATAATCTCCCTTCGGACAGGTGTGGGGCCCGTTCTCAGGAGGAGGATTCAGGGCGTGGACAGCAGGGGTCCTGAGGCCACCCGGGGGCTCTCCTCCCTTCCCCTCTGTGCCCAGCATGGCTGTTTCAGAGGAGCTAGACCCTCGCTGGGCGGCTGGGGGCTCGGAGGCAGCGTGGTCTGCCCATTCGCCCTGCCCCCGGGTCTTCCTGCCTGACGTTCCAAGCCTTCCGTGCACTTCTGTGTAGACTACGTCCTTCTGGAGCTGCTGTGCTGGCCAGGACGGCCTGTCTTCCTTCATCGGACTGCTCTTGGTTGGCCCTCTGTTCCTAAAGGATAATTTTGCCGGAGGTGAAATTCGGGGTTGTCGGTGGTCTTATATTTCATCCAGCCCTTGAGAAGCGCTCTCCACTCCTTGCTGGTTTCCACGATCTCTGCTGAGACGCCCTCTGTCCTCCAAACCGTTCTTCCCCTGGGTGAGGAATCATCGCCCCCTCCCTGGTTTGAAGATTCTCCCTCTGTCCTTAGTTTTCTGGAGTCTGGTTGTGATGCATTTTGGGGCGGGGCTCTTTGAAGTTCTCCTGCTTGGGGTTTGTTCAGCGATTTGAATCAGCCGATTGATGTATCTGGCCAGATTGGGAGAATTTTCAGGCATTATTTCTCCGAAGACTTTTTCGGGCTCCCCCTCTCTGCTCTCTCCTCCTGGGCGTTCTGTGCCACGAATATTCGATCGTTTGGTGCCCCCGAGGCTCCGTGGTGGGAGCTTTCAGTCTGGTTTCCCCTCAGTGGTTCAGACTGCGGGATTCCTCTCCTCCTCCGCGCAGGTTCCCGGGTTCTGTTCTGCGCGCGCCTGTGCCGAGTCCCACCTTGGGATTCTTTCTTCTAGTATTTCAGTTACTATGTTTCAAGTATCGGTAGACTTCGGTCTTATCTATCTTCAAATAAGTTACATATGACTTTCAAGCTGGTATGTTTCTCACCATGGCCTTCTATCCCAAATTGCAAACCTTACTTGCCTAAGGCAGAAAACGCCTTTTGGTGACCATCCTGCACTTCGAAACTTTTCTTTTTTTTTTAAAAGTAGGCTCCATGCTGAGCTTGGAGCCCAGTGCGGGGCTTGAACTCACAAACCTCAGATCAAGACCCGAGCTGAGACCAAGACTCCGATGGTCAACGAAGTGAGCCACACAGGCATCCCTCAAATACTAAAGCCACAACACCGA
The DNA here is from genome assembly GCA_028646535.1 of Procyon lotor. Classification (NCBI taxonomy): domain Eukaryota; kingdom Metazoa; phylum Chordata; class Mammalia; order Carnivora; family Procyonidae; genus Procyon; species Procyon lotor. The sequence continues at coordinate 922,368 of CM053605.1, read as the reverse complement.
AATCCAGAAATACTGCGGATTCAGGAGGGGTTGGCTCCCCCCCCGCCCCCCTCCAGAGATCCTGATTCATGACCTCAGCATGGCGAGCCTTCAGGGCTTCTGCTAGAAGACACAACAAAGCTTCCTTCGCTATGGCTTGGTGATGAGGTCAGGCGTGAGGCCTTCCCTGCTACTGTTAGTGTTGGTCTTGATTTAAAGATCCCAAAGGTCGAGCCTGGAGTTCTGGGCAAAACCTCTTTGGGGGTCCGCGTGCCTCCTGGCCAAACGAGTGGTCCCGGGTCATGGGACAAACTTCCTTCTGTTTGTCAGATTTGATAAAAATGGCTGATGCGTCTTGACTCTAATGTTCAAACACCCACATTTTAAATGACAGCGTGCGAGTGACCTTTAGCTGCATGTCCCAAAACCGAAAGCCTATCGCGTCTGGACATTGTTGCCCCGCCCCACGCAGCGGGAAGGTTTGCTCCGTCTCCTGGGCCAAGGTGATGCACTCCAATGACAGGAAGGTTTTCTTTATTCTTTCTCCCTCCCTTCCTTCCTTTCTTCCATTCAGTCATCTGGAAATCAGAACAAGAAAGTTCTCCAACTGACTTGGCCACATCTGGGTGCTAGTGATTCACGAAGAAGTGGGCTCATCCTGGTTCTCATTTCAAGCGATGTTTACAAGGAGTTTAAGGGGCTGCCTCTCAGGGAGTCCTCTTTAATATACAGCCACTCGCTTCTCACAGAGCCCGGCTTTTCCTTTTAAAAGCAGAATAACATTTTCCACAACCATATCTTTGCAAACCCTGGGAGGATTAACAAAGCTCCTATTTGCAAATCAATTTCAGATCGACTGGTCCGCCAAGTATAAGATGCTGTTACTTTATTTGCTAATTAAAACCATTTCCCTACAATTCTGCTTTCCTGCCTAATTTGAATAACAAAGAGAAGCAGAGATAGAACCACATCTGTTGAATCTTCTCAAATATTTCTGAATGTCGGGTGGAGGGGAAACATGAGACACCAAGTGCATGACGCACGCACACTGAGGAAACCGTCCACGGGCTGACTGGCAGATGGTCAAAGCCAAGCGAACAAATGTGTTTCTATTTCTGCTGCAATTAGGCCTCGACTCCCCAACCTCAAGTGCAGCCTGGGACCTCGTGTTCGCTTTCCTTCCTTCAGGACAGGACCGAACCAGGGCTGCCTTGGTCCACACTTACTGTTCAGCCCCTTCTTCCTTGTCTCTGTCCTCAACTTCAGTTTTCAGCTAAAAAAAAAAAAAAAATGCCAATTACATTAGAACGTCCAAGATCAAACACAGAAGGACCCAGAAGGACACATAACAAATCAGTGTCGGTAACAGGAGGTTAAACCTAAATCCTTAAATGGTCTTGCTGCGTATAAATTTTTTTTCTGAATGCAATTCTTTTAAGGTCTTCAACTGAAACAGGGCGATCTGTGGTTCCATATCGCCAAGGGAGCCAACAAATGTGCTTTTCAACTTTTCATTTCAGCCCCTTGGCGCTGTAGACATCAGCGTTCTTCAGGCTCGTCTTTTGTGTCTGGGTCTTAATCCTGCCCGTCCGAGGACAGACAGAAAGCGCCGCAGACCTGCGCTCGATCGGTTTCTCTAGTCTCACAGACACACCTTGTGTGGTTTCTGAACCAAGAACGACCTTTCTGGAAGCCAGGGGCGCTGAGTAAGCAACCCTGGACAGAGGGCTCGTCCTCACCACTTGGTCGTTCTATCTCGAAGCCCGAATAAGAAACCTCCCGAGGGGGTGTCTCTCTGTCTAGAAGGGCAGCTGCAGGCGTCGGACATGGTTGACCAGCTCTCCAGCCCAAGAGCTGGCGCCAGTGGGGACAACTGGGTGCATGGGACAGGCTGCGCCCGTGCTTGGTCTCCGCCGAGTCTGTCCTGCCTGCAGGTGGCAGCCGGACGTCCCACCTCCCTGGTGCTCGTCCAGGGACAGGTGATTCGGGTGGGACTGACCCCCTGGCTTTGTCCACGGTGCCACTTGGTTCCGGTAAACACGGCTCATACACATCTGTCCCTGACCCCAGCGTTCAGCCGCACAGCCAATGTGTCGCAGGCCCTGCCGAGACCTCCTGAATCCTGACCACAGAGATCATCACTGTCATTGCTTTTACTGTCGTGTGCGGCTCCCATGCTGGTCTCTCTGCCTACAGCTCCTTGTAGAGTGTGCAAGGCTTCTGCACGGGAGGAGGAGGGCGGGGGGAGGAGGGGGACGAGGGGAAGATGAGAACCCTGGGCTACACGACCGCTGGGTAATTGTGCGGGAAAGCAAGGACGGAGCCCACGTCTTCACACTCCTGTCCTTTCCATCCACTCTCCCTTCTGGTTCTTTCCTCTGCCCCTGTGTCCTGGGCTTGTTTAGGCTCCTACACCCTTGCTCCCTCTGCCCCCGGCTCTCATGGTATCATAGGACCTTCTGCCAACACCTCTGTTTCCAGAAGTTCCTAGTCTAATTACCAGAAGCAATTCCTTCTCAAAATCTTTAAGCAATCGAGCTCAAAAGCCTTGGCCTGGCGTCCCATCGCCCCCAGTCTGAGCCCCTCCCACACCCTGACCACTTCCCCTCAGCTCCGACACTCAGCTCCTTCCCAGGGGTTGTGCTGCTCACCGTCCCGAGGACAGCTCTCACCCCCCATCGTGTGCCTCGTCACATACGAAAACCACAGGCTGCCCCTGTTCCTGGGGGACTTCCCGGCGTGCCCTCCTCCTGAGCACGTCCTGCCCACCCTGGGGAACTGGACCACACCCACCTTCTAGAGAAGCTGTCCCTGAGCACTCTGGACACAGGGCAGTGCCCACATCCCCCCGTGACCTTTCCGGTGTGTCGTGTGATGCTCTTGGCGCCTCACCAGCCAGTCCAAGCACTTGCTGAAGTCAGGAGGTGAGTCCCCTTCTCCGTCTCCCTGACAGTGACTTCTCGGTCCTTTCTTTGACTCACTGAGCCTCCTCTCACCATCCTACCAGGGGGCCTCAGCAGGCAGCTTGGGGCTGCTCCTTCCTCAGCGTCCTTCCTGATGCTCTGGCCACGCTGGCTGGGTTCTGGGACTCTCCTCACTCTTTCCATCTGTCCTAGGAAACCTGTTCCCTGGGGTCCCCAAGCAGAAGAGGCGGGGCCCTGGCTGGTGGGGGTCTGAGCCTCCCCCACGTCCCCCTACCCGAAACCACGGCAGGAAGTGTCCCCTGCCCCGTGGACTGAGCAGTTGGGAGGCTCCCCGGCAGGGGCCTGACTCTGATCCCTGCTCTGACGCTCCTCACCTGGAAATGGGACAGACTCTCAGTCCTGCTCTGACGCTCCTCACCTGGAAACGGGACAGACTCTCAGCCCTGCCTGGAAGGGAGTTGGGAGGATGGGAGGCGTCTGTGCAGAGGAGCTGCAAGTCCTGGGCTGGGCAGGGCTGCAGAGGCCTTGGCTCTTACATCCCTCCTACACTTGGAGTCCACAGTCTCTGTGAGGTTACAGCACATCCTTGGCGAGAGTTCTGAGGCAGCTGCAGGCCAGGTCAGCATGGCGTCCTCCTCGATGGGCTTCCGACGATGTGTCAGTCCCTGAGGACGTCGGAATCCTCCCCTCTTGCTGGGGGGCATTTCGCAGCCGTGAACCTTGGGAAAGCAGACTGAGGGGTTACGGAGGGCTTCCTCTGGGCCCGGCGCTGTGCAAGTGGCCACACCATCATCAGGAGCCCAGGCAGCCCCACCTCCCACAGCGCTAAGGGCAGTGGGCGTGGCTACAGCTGGAAGATTGGACTGGTGCTCTCTGGGCCCGCCTCTCTGGTGCAGCTCAGCCACCGTCAGGACCACCGCTGTCCAACTAGATGTAGGTTTCTCTACATCTACAACTAGATGTGGTTTCTCTTCTAACAAGGTGAGCCAGAGAGAGACCGCATGCCCTTGGCACCAAGGTCAGCTGGGAATCTGATGACATGAAGTCCAGATGAAATGATCAATGTAAGTATGGGGAGATTTGGGTGAGAGTGTGTCCAACAGTGGCTCTTTCTTGGGAATAAGGAACGAGATCGGGACATCAGATAAAACCGACCAAGTGAGCCAAACGCTGTGAAGAAGGACGATCTGATCAAATTTGGGAACTCGCTGACAAACTGGTGCGGTGCAGTTATCCACCCGGGAAGGCCTCTAAAGGTTGAGGCCTGAGTGAGGACATCAACCCAGGCACCATAATCAGGTGGAACTAATCAGAAGAACCTGGATGAATCCTGGGTCTCCTCTGTTTCTTTGTCATATTGTTCTATTTTCTCAGAGATTTTCCTGACATCTACCTTCCAAATACTCTGTTGAAATGTCCATTTCAGGAATCATACGCTGTTACTATGTTGCTTTTTTATTTTCTAAGATCTCACTTCCATTCTCTGTTCCTTTTTGAAATCATCTTGCTCTTGTTTCAAAGATGAAAATAACTTTTCACTCCGAAGACAGAAATTATTTGTTAGAATATTTTTATTCCCTAAATTATTTCCATGTCTCCTAGTAGTTATGCTTTAGAGTTCATACTTGGGTTGGTATTTTAAGCCCCTTGTATTTCTCTATTTCCTTCCTTAAACTTCCAGATGAGGTTTTGGAGGGTTTTGGGGAGTTGGGAGAGCCTGATGGTGGGTATTGAGGAGGGCACATATTGCATGGAGCACTGGTTGTGGTGCATGAACAATTAATCTTGTAACACTGAAAAAATAAAATAAAAGTATTTGGGAAAAACAAACAAACAAACAAACAAACAAAAAAAGTCTCTATATTTTAAAAAAGTCTGTTAAATGTATGAGTCTTAATTATTTTTGTATTCTATATATAAGTGCATTTAGTAAAAAAAAAAAAAAGCACTGGTCTGTACCATATTGAATTGACTTATTTCTAGTCTATATGTAGCTGGTCTAAGCTTAAGTGGTGAACTGAATTGGGTTCTAGTGGCTGATATTAAAATGCTGATTGGGGATTAATTATACTGAATATAATTCATGCTGTGGTTTAGTTCTGCTCATATTAACTAGATTTTCAGGCAAGAGCCACCATCAAAGTGGACTCATGTCCCAACCCCCCCAGTTCACAGCAAAGCTACCTTGTTCCTTCAGGTACACCTGTTGGGAGATGTGATGCTTCCCACCGAGTGTGCACATGCCCCGTGGCACTGGGACCCTGTACTTGTGCTGTGGTAGGTCCACCGTGTTCAAGGCATAAGAATCTGTCCTGCCCTTGGTCTGGGCCCTCCCCAGAGGAACTGTGACCCAGACAGAGAAGCAGAGGACTGGAGCTCTGCTGAGGGGACAGAGAGAAGGTGACTTGTAACTCCAGCATGCAAACATTCTTTTGTCTAAAATAGGAGATTGATCCAGATGTATAAAGTTTTTCACTCAAAATGGTGGGAGAAGCTTAGTAGTTGGGAGGCCTCAGGTCAGACTGATTCTGGCTTTTCCTGGCTGTGTGAGCTCAAGAAAGCAACTTGCTCTCTTCAGGCCTTTCAAAAAAAAAAAGGGGTCTAGATCAGCCCATCTGCTCTCAAATGCTATGATGCACGGTGGTAATGTAGGGAAGAGATGGTGTGAGAAAGGGGTACCAGGCCGTGTGCTCACCTTGGCTGCCAGATCTCTTTGATTTCCAGGAATCCAATCTTTCTATCTACAAGGTGTCATATTGGTCACCAAGACTTCCACAGAAAAAGGGGCTTATCAAGAGCCTTGGGAAAGGAAGCTAGGAAGTCACAATTTACTTCTGATTCCCTCCTTTGCTATCAACCTCCCTCATTGATTCTTCAAAGAAAACTTCGAAGAGAAAAAAATTTTTTTTAACATCTTTATTTGCCCAAAATGGGAAGAATGATCTCATTAGATCCAGAGCTGTGATTTCACATCAGGTTTAGCAGGAAGGATAAGCTAGCTCCTTGGAAACAAAGCCCATTAAACACACACACACGTTCACGAATAGCTCATGGACATGGGCAGAACCCCTGTCATTTAATTCTGAATAAACCCTTTCTGGTCCACATTGAAGACTTTTTATTAAAAAATGTACATTTGACCCCATTTCAAGGAGAGTTTAATTAGCATCTATGTATGGTTAAGTGCTTCTGTACCTTCTGTTGAGGGTGTGGAGTGTGGATGCCTGGGTGTGTATGAGGTTTCGCCTTTAAGAAGCTCATAACCTTGTTGTGAAGACGAGATCATCAAGAGTAATCATGACAACTGGATAATAGCGACAACTACTAATCAGTAAGCAACACTTACTGGGCATTTGCTCTGCATTTGGCTCTTTCAAGGCATTTCCGGGATTCGTGAGGTGGCCAACGCACATCATCAGTACGTGTTCGTAGGCATTCCATCCCACTTTGCTCTCATTCAGTGTCTTTGGAAGGAGCTGGTCCTAATTTAACCATTGACTGAAAAGACCTCAAATACCACCTGAGTCCCAGAAAGGAGAAGAAGTGGCTCTAACAGCGGGCCCGAGGCTGACTCCGTGGTCTCGTCTCAAACGACCATGGACATTTCAGCTCTTTACAGTGCGAACAACCTAAGAACTCTCAAAGCCACCCAGGAATCCTAATGTGCACAAATGTTTTGCTTCAGTCGGCCTCTCACCACACTCCCTGATAGCTTTGCAACCTATAGAGCTGGAAGGGGGGCAGCCTGTGAGCAGTGATGAGGCTCACGTGACCACATGCACGGTAAACATCCCCAAAGCCTGGGAAGTTCATTGTCAAGCCATCCTGAGACATGTCAGATCTTGACAAGACCTATCCCTCTCGCGTTAAGACCCTGCTGACAGGTTTTCGTGCCCAGTTGGTCCCCATTATTATTTTAATGGTGTCATCAACCCCTAAAATTAGCAGGGTTTATTCCTTCAAATTCTTCAATTTTACACATCAGACAGCAACTCTGAATGTCAAAGCTAGAACAATCCAAAGTGGCTTTTAAACTAACCAGCAAGTTAGATTTATTGGTGGCAAGAAATGTCACCACTTCCCTCACCCCAGGTCTTGAAATGTCCTAGTGATGATTTCCTAAATTATTCTACTACTGTGTCTGGAGGTTGGAGTATTTAGGACATAGCTGTGTAGGAACTATGTAAAGAGCATTGGAAAGACTTGAAGTTGAGTTTCTGTGCACCCTCACACCCAGCCAGACCAGTGCCTGTGCGACTCGAGGGTATGCTAGACCAGCCCAACCTCATCTTTGTAGGTAGATTTGATAGTGAAAGAATAATTATTGATCTCAATGAGGCTTCACTGCACATCTATCAAATCATTGTCGTATTTGGATAGAGCCTTCCAATAGATCCCTAGCCAAGGTGAGCCTTAGATTAAGCAAATATAGCTACTAAGCAAATCCAATTGCCTGGAGGGACAAGGGCTCCACAGATCAGACCCCAACTAGAAAAACAAACAGTGTGAATGAGGCCACAGACAATAAGACCCTCAGCCCCAGCGCTTTGCACTTACCCTGTGCTATTGGCCCAGAAGGGAACAGTATGAGTTTCCTATCACTGTCGTAACAAATGACCACAAGCGTAGTGGTTTAAAACAACACAATTTTATTATCCTACAGTTCTGAAGGTAAGAAGTCTGAAATGGATTTCTTGGGACTAAAATCAAGAGAGTCAGCAGAGTTGGGTTTCTTCTGGAGGCTCTAGGGGAGAATCCATTTCCTGGCCTTTTCCAACTTCTAGAGGCTGCTACATTCCTTGGCTCACGGCCACATCACATCATCTGATTTCTGCTTTTATTGTTCTATTTCCATCTCTCTGACTCAGACTGCACTGCCTCCCTGTCATAAGGAGCCCCGTGATTATTCTAAACCAACCTCAATAATCTAGGATATTCTCCCCATCACAAGACCCTTAACTTAATCACATCTGCAAAGGTTCCTTTTCCATGCAAGGTGACAGATTCAGAAGTTCTGGGGATTCGGGTGTGAACATCTTGGGAAGTCATTATTCTGCTTCTTTATGAAGAGCGTTCTAATTTAAAGGATACTGGTGCCTCTTCTGGTGGTGAAGTTCTGTTAGTCCCAGGGCCCACTGTGGGATCAGTTGTGGAGAGGGAACAGGGTCATTGAAGGAATGGCCTGGAAAACTCGGGGCAGTACATGTGAGAATGACCCTGAGAACAGTATCTGACACCTACGTTAGTTTCACTCTTTTGCACTTGTCTTACCCATTACCTCAGCTTATTGGGGGTATATACCATTATCATTCCAATTTACAGAAAAATTGAGACACAAGTTTGAGTTACTTGCTCAAGATTGTATCTGTCATAAGTGGTGGGGTCTAAATATAAATTGAGACCTGAATGTGAATCTTAAGTTCACATGGTGAGTTTAAATATTGCAAAATCTTGGAAGCAGAAGTCCTAGATGATACAAAAAAAAAAAAAAAAAAAAGAAAGAAAAAGAAAAAGACAAGAAAAGGAAATAAAAGATATATAGATTGGGAAGGAAGAAATCTGTCTTTATTTACAGATGACATGAATATTAATGTAGAAAATCCAAAGGAAGCTACAAAAACAAACAAACAAACGAAAACTCTCCTGGAACTAATAAGCAATTGTAGTAAGGTTGCAGGATAGAAGGGCAATATATAAAAGTCAATCACTTTCTTATACAGCAGCAATGAACAGATAGAATTTGAAATTAAAGATGCAATACTATCTACACTAGCATGCCCAAAATATGTACAGGTGTAAGTATAATAAAATATGTATAAGATCATTATGAAGAAAATTATAAAACTCCAATGAAAGAACTCCAAGAACTAAATAATAAAGATATTCCATGTTCATGGATAGACTCAATATTGTCAAGATGTCAATTCTTCCCAACTTGATCTACAGATTCAATCCTAATTAAACCTCAGCAAATTACTTTATTAATATCAACAAACAGATTCTGAGGTTTATATAATAGGGCCAAAAGACCCAGAGTAGCCAATACAATATTGAAAAAGAACAAAGTTGGAGGATTGACACTACCCAACTTCAAGACTTACTATAAATCCACAGTAATCAAGAGAGTGTGGTATTAGGAAAAAAAATAGACCAACAGATTAATGAAACAAAATAGCAAGCCCAGAAATAGAACCACATAAATATGAAGTGATCTTTGACAAAAGAGCAAAATTTTCTTCAACAAATGCTGCTGGAAAAAAAAATGACACCCACATGCAAAAAAAATCAGTCTAGACACAAATCTTATACCCTTCACAAAAATTACCTCAAAATGGATCATAGACTCAAAGCAAAGTGTGAAACTAATTATTAAATTCCTAGAAGACAACATAGAAAAACACCTAGATGACTGGTTTGGTGATGACTTTTTAGGAACAACACCAAAAGCATGATCTGCGGAAGAAAGAATTGCTAAGCTGGACTTCATTGAAATTGAAAACTTCTGCTCTGCAAAAGACAATGTCAAGAGAAAGAGAGAGAAGATAGGTCACAGGCTAAGAGAACATATTTGCAAAAGAAACATCTGATAAAGAACTGTTATCCAAAATATATAAAGAACTCTTAAAACTCAACAATAAGAGAAAAGCAAACCTAATTTTTTAAATGGGCCAAAGACCTTAATAGACACCCCACTAAAGAAGATATACTAATGGCAAATAAGTAAAGATGCTCCGTATCATACATCATCAGGGAAAGGCAAATTAAAACAATGAGATACCACTACACATCTGTTAGAATAGCCAAAATCTGAATGCTGGCAACACCAAATGCTGGTGAGGATGTGGAGCAACAGGAACTCTCATTCATTGCTGACGGGGCTGCAAAATGGTACAGACACCTTAGAAGACAGTTTTCTAATTTCTTATAAAGCTAAACATACTCTTCCCATACGATCCAGTAAACATGCTCCTTGGTATTTACCAAAAAGAGATGAAACTTATGTTCCCACAAAAATCTGTACATGAATGTTTATAGTAGCTTTGTTCATAATTGCAAAAATGGAATAATCAAGAAGCCTTCAATAGGTGAATGAGTAAATAAACTGTGGTCTATGCAGACAATGGAACATTATTCAGCACTAAAAAGAGATGAGTTAACAAGCTATGAAAAGACCCAGAGGGAACTTAAATGCATATTACTAAGTGAAAGACAAGACTATAAGATTATAGCTATATATAATTTTGGAAAAAGCTGAACTGTGGGGACAGTAAAAATATCAATGGTTAGGGCGCCTGGGTGGCTCAACCAGTTAAGCCTCTGACTCTTGATTTCAGCTCAAGTCATGATCTCAGGGTCTTGAAATGAATCCCTGCATTGGGCTCTGCACTCAATGTGGTGTCCGCTTGAGATTCTCTCTCTCCCTCTCCCTCTTCCCCCAGCCTGCTCTCACATTTGTGCACGCTCTCTCCTTCTCTCTCAAAAAGAAAAATAAATAAAAAGATCAATGGTTGCGGGAGAGGGGTGGTGGTAGGGAGACAGATAAGTAGGAGGAGCACAGAGGAGTTTTAGGAAAGTGAAAAGTACTGTGTATGACACCATAATGGTGGACGCATGTCATTACACATTTGTCCAAACCCATAGAATGCACAACACCAAGAGTGAATCCTAATGTAAGCTATGGACATTGGGTGATGGTGACATGTCAGGGTAGGTTCACCAATGATAAATTTACCACTCTGGTGGGGCATATGAATAATGGATGCACCTATGCAGATGTGGGGCAGGGGTATCTAGGAATCTCTTCCTCTCAATGTCTCCTTTTTTTCTGTAAGCCAACAACTGCTCTACAAGAGTCTTAAGATCATGAAAGTACCCTTTCCATGGAAAAGGGGCATTTTCCACTATCACTCTGCAGTGGAATGACCCCACTGGAAGGAGCTATTAGGTCAAGACCCTCAGATACTGGAACGAAGCCTTCTGCCTGTGATGGAAAGGTCTGCAAGCCCATGATTCATGACTCCAACAATTTCCTGCTGATTCCTCTATGTTTAAATCAATCTGACAACGTGCATTCTCTGTTTCATGTGCTCTTTAGATCCAGTGTCTTCACAGGACCATGCTTCATGATGTAAGCTACAGACAATGCTTTGTGAAGTTTGTAAAGTATGATTAATGTGCCATGTGTCCGTGAAAGGATCAAAGGTGGTGTGTGTGCATGTTCTAATATGGTAGGATGTCCTTCCAAGAGTTCAGGGCTCTGGGGCTGCCTTCCCTACAGAGAAGAGGAGGGGAAAGGCAATTCCACTGAAGGAAAGGAGGTAAATTTACATGGTATGAAATATTTTCATAATCCAAAAAGATAAGGAACATTGGAAGGAAGAGAAGAAAGGAGCCGAAGGACAAATATGAGCTGTCACATCACCCACACTGGTTACTCCTCTCTTTATCTGGAGAGAAGTAAAGATTTCTGATGGCTCCCAGGTCTGTGCAGAACCCAACTCAGAGGTGCCCTTCAGCATCCACGTACTTGGTTTTAACCAAGTGCAGACTCCAGGATAAATCCACAAATGTGTGGGCCAGCTGTCCCACTCCACGCCGACTCCACTTGTGAGAGTTCTGCCGCTCTGGGCTCTGGTTTCATTATGGTCGTGCTGAGCCGGCCCATGACTCAAGCCAGGAAAGCCCCGGTCACACAAGCCAGCCCCAGGGAAGGGACCTGGAGAGTGGAGGGCAAGGGGACCAAGTAGGGGACTTCCCCAAGGATGCTTCCAAGAGCAGAATCATAGCCAGGGAGAGTGTGGTCCAGGGCTCAAAGACCTGAGCAGTCTTTGCTCAGGCTGAGGGTGCAACCAAGCAGGAGGCTGGGCACCGGGAGAACACGGGAGAGGTCAGGAACAAGATCATGGTGCACCAAGAAGCTTTGAGCGTGCAGGGGAACCCAATCCCCTAGGAGTAGGGTGCCCATCTAATTTATTATCCAAAAATGATCCTTTTGAGTGTGAAGAGGAACGGTGTGATGTATACACCAGGATATGATTCACGCTACTTGTGAGGTGCTGGCCCTGTGTTGGCACCGGGAGCAGAAGGGAGAAACAAGGACAGCACCAGGGCTCTCTATATAGGGAGGTGCCTGTCTTCCCACCGCAAGGACAGAGAGACACAGTTCTGTCCATACGGGTTCTGAATCGGTTGAATGACCTGTGATATTGGGTTTTACATGGGAAAGAATTTACACTTAGAAAATCGCAGGAGTCACACCTCTAAGAACTTACAAATTAGCTCCCCTAAGGCTAGTGGCATTATTCCAACAAAGAGAGTCAGGAAATGTAAGCTGAAAATAAGCTCTGGTGATGAGTGAACAAAAAGAGGACCCAAACGCTTCTGCTGGCCACAAACGGTCACAGCCTGGTGAGGCAGCCACGCATGTATCTCCACGTGCCAGAAACAGTGGCCAGCCAGGGGACAGCAGTGGTGAGGCATCAGGGGAAAGACCTCAAGGATTCAATGGGGAGGGGGAGAACTCTGTTTCTGTGTAGGCTGTAGAAAGCTGTGAGAACATGGCCTCCACTCTAGCCACAAGAAGAAGCCAGATGGTCTAGGAGATCATAATTAGTCTTCAGTTCCTGGAGAGCCGAGGTCACAAGGCCACAGGGAAACTAAATTCCAATGTGCGACAAGTCCCCCCAAGGAGAGTCAGGGTGCACAGGTGGTCTCATGTTGGGTAGAGCATTGAAGGATGAAGTTACCACATAGTTGGGCTGAAGAAAAGCACTGAAATTCCAGGATTTCTTAAATGCCAAGTAAAGGTGTTGAAGTAAAGGTTGAAGGGGGTGGCTCCCCAAAACCTACGTCTATGTCCTGATTCCTGGAATCTGCTACCCTGCTTGGAAAAGAGGCCTTTGCAGATGCAATAGCTAAAGATCTTGGGATGGAGATCATCCTGGATTGCTCAAGTGAGTCCTGAACCCAGTGACAGGTTTCCTTAAGAGGCGCACAGAAGGGAAAGACACCAAGGCACAGGGGACTTGGGGCCAGAGGCAGAGACTGGAGCTGAGCTGGGCACAAACCAGGGAGACCAGCAACCCCTAGAAGATGGAAGAGGAACGGCACTGAAATCTTCCCTGGCGCATCTGTAGGGAGCTCGGCCCTGCCCACCTCTCCATTTCTGACTTCTGTCCTCCAGGACTTTGAGAGAATAAATTTCTGGTGTTTCAAACCACAAAGTGTGTGTTAGGGTGGGATTACTAACTAGTACAAAGGGCTTAGAATCCCTGGTACGTCTAGGCATCAGGGAAGTCTGTGCTCACCCACCAGCTTTTTTCTATGGGTCTTTACCAAGAATTTTCAAGAAAGATCAGGTCAGGGAAGGAGACCTGGCAGTGTTCTCCAGTGGTGCACAGGTAGGAATCTTCTGCCTGCCCCATGGATCCTTCTCTGCTGTGGAACAAAAGCCAAGCCAGGGCAGGGCCAGCCCCTAGCACCCAGGAAAAGATCTTCCCAGGGGAGAGGAAGAAGCAAAGCCATCTTCCCTGTAAAAGCTAAATGGACACTTCTTAAGACCAATAAAAGCTGAGTCAATTAATTCCCTGCTTACTTGTGCTCAAAAAAATTATTAAAGGACGTTCTCCAGGCAGAAGAAGTGTGAGATCAATGGTCCCCCATATTTGGATCTACACATATGGATGAGGGATCTCAGAATTGGCCAAAACGAGTGAACATAACATTCTGTTTTAGTCTTTTCCAAAGATAATCCACTGTCTGAAACAAAACAAGGAACAATATATGATAGAATTTATAACACATGTAGAACCAAAATGTAAGACATCAAAAGTACCAATAGTAAGGGAACAATATGGAGGTATCCTATGGTCGATGGTAGATAAAGAGAGATTGTGGCAAACTAAAGACGCGTATTGTAAACCCAACGACGAATGTGCGGAGGGGAGGGACTGGCAGCAATAAGCCAACCTTAAGGTAAAACTGAATACACAAAAACATTTCATTACTCCCAAAGCAGGCGAGAAAATAGGAACAAAGGACCAAAGTACAGATGGAACAGATAGAAAATAAACAAGATCTAGATTTAAATTCAACCGTATAAGTGATTTTACATGGAATGTAAACTCTCCATTTAAAATATCAGAGACTAATCTTGGAAAGAAAGCAAGATCCACCTACATACTTCTAAAAAAGTGTTTTGGTGGTTTTTTTTTTATATAAAAACAAAAAGTCTACAAGTAAAGGAATAGAAAAATACAGCGTGGAAACACTAACCAGAAGAAAGACTAAACGACAGTACAGGGTCCATCACAAGGAGAAAGCAGAGAGAGTTCCCTTCCAAACTGGCCCATTGGTCAGTTCATCGAGAAGACACAGCAATTCTGATGGCCCCCGCTGACTGAGCTTCAAAATGCATAAAACAAAAAGCTAAGACCTAAAATGAGAAAAGGACAAATCCACAATGATGGTTGGAGATCTCAGCTCCTCTCCCAGGAACTCATTGAAAAAAATACACCAAAATTCAGTAAGACTGTAGAAGATTTGAAAATCAGTATCAACCAATGAGACCTATTTGGGCATTTTTAAGAACACTTCAGCCAACATTATTCTGAAGTGCACACAGGGCATTTGCTGAGACAGAACATATTCTGAACCATAAAACAAAGCTCAAGATTAAAAGGGTCTAAGTAGTACAAAGTACATTTTCTAACATAATGTAGTTAACCCAGAAATCAACAACAGGGCCATACTTGAGAAGTCTCCAATACGTGGCTATTAAGCAGCATGTAATCTTTAAGTCAAAGAAGAAACATGAGATAAATAAGAAAAATAATTTGAGTTTAAAAAAATGAAAATACAACATACTGAAATTTGTGGGAGACAAGTAAAGAAGGGCTTAGATAGCAATTTATATCATTAACCATGTATATTAGTAATGAGGAAAGAAATCCACTGCCTAACTTTCCATCTTCCTGAACTGTGAAAAAGGGAAAGAGCCAATTACATCCAGAGCAGGCAGAAGGAAAAAAATAAAGATGATACCAGAAGCACACAAAATAGAAACAGAAAAACAATAGGAAAAAAAATCAATAAAAGCAATAAATCGATAACCCCTTATCCAAACAAGTTGGAAAAAAGAAAGTAAGCAAAGTACAAATATTAGAAATGGAGTAGATTGGATATAAATGAAAAGGATGATAAAAGAAGGTTTTAACAACTGCACAACCTGTATAACTCAGATGAAAGGGAACAATTCCTTTGAAGACAAAAGCTGCCAAAATTCTCCCAAGAAGAACTAGGTAACCTGAATAAACCACATTAGGTACAAAAATTCTTAGAAAATATTAGCAACTTACATCAGGCTAGTACAGAAAGAACAATGTGTCATGTGTAAGTACAGTCTACCCCAGGGATGCCGGCTGATCCAGCATTTAAAGATCAATTAATGGAAAATAGATAAGTAAAAATAAAAATCAGTTAACATAATTTACCATACCAGCAGAGTAAAAAGAGAAAACAGTACCATCAACTCAAATAAAAGGGGAAAGAACATCTGGCAGAATTCAACGCTTATGCCTCATAGACACTCTTAGAAAGATAAAAACAGAAGAGAGCTTCCTCGACCCAATAAGGACCTTCCATGAAACACCTGCACCTGATGTCATACTCAATGGCAAAAAGCTGAATGCTTACCCCCTATAGTAGGGAAAAGGGAAGTTTTCCATTCAATGCTTTTTCAGCAGTGGTCTGAAGGTCCTACTCCGGGCAATAGGCATGGAAAAGTGACAAAAGGCACGTAGATAAGAAAGAGTGAAAACTGTAATTACAGACAACATGACTGTTGAGGTAGGAAATTCCAAAGAATTTACACACGAAAGCTCCGAGAACAACCAGTGAGTTTAATGTGGCCATAAGGTGCAATGTCAGTGTACCAAAATTAATTCCACATCTATATAGTATCAACGAACAATGGAGAAATAAAACTTAAAATTTCTGTTTACAATAGTACTGAGCCAAAACACAGAACAAAAATAAATACATAGGTATAAATCTACCAACAAATGTGCTGGATCTATATGCTGAAAAGTACAAAACACTAATGAAAAAAAAAATAAAATAAGACTTAAATAACTGCAGATACACTAAGTTCATGGATTCAAAGATTCCATATTGTTAAGATCTCCCCAAACCAAGCTGTAGATTCAACATAATCCCACTCAAAATAGCAGTGAGCATTTTGGAAGGGTAGGAATTCAGATTCTATGGTTTATATGGAAAAGCAAAGGACCTGGAAGAACCCGGACAATTCTGAAACTAAGAGTAGAGTTGGAAGACTCCCACTATCTTACCTCAAGACTTACTTTAAAA
>CM053605.1:853364-898057 GCA_028646535.1 Procyon lotor | reverse complement strand
GTCCCAGACCCTTACTCCCTGTTCTCTCTCTCCCACCGTATTTATGCCATGGTTGTTCCTCCCGCTGTTGTTTTAACTGAGCTTTGGTACATATTCCAAGTCAAAAAGCATCGCGATACGACTTTGTTGCAAGAACAACTCTGATTTGATCTTAAAGGCATCGAAGTGTGTCAAAGGCCCATGCTCATCTACACGACAAGGGAATGATGTCAGTGATGTCAAGAATCGGGACACTCTGGGGAGAGCCCTGGTGTGCACCTTCTGGACCCCAGTTCAGAGGCGGGGTCTCAG
This sequence comes from Procyon lotor, assembly GCA_028646535.1. NCBI lineage: Eukaryota > Metazoa > Chordata > Mammalia > Carnivora > Procyonidae > Procyon > Procyon lotor. Next base: position 897,766 of record CM053605.1, on the reverse strand, counting down.
GCAGGGTTCCTTTGTAGCGAACATGCCCACACTGGCCGCTGCACTCAGGAAGCAACTTATTAGACGACAGGATAAAATTGCCGAGAGCTGAATAAACAGGCTGCAGGCAGAGCTGACTTCCAGAACCCACAGCAGCACTCGAGCTCCTGCCTTGCCCGCCGCACCAGGAACACAGCGGTTCCAGAAGCGTCCTGGCATCGAGGAGCTGCTGCTGTGCTTCCGGAAAACGGGGGCTCCTGTCCTAACTCTATGCACATCCAGGGACCATATACTGTGCTGCTGAGCAAAACCAAGCACGTTCCCCCGGCCCTGCCCCAGGACTAGAGGACAGGGCAGCCCCCCACCCATGCACGGAGAGGAACTATTTTGGGAACATTGGATGTGCCACGGTGGAATGCTTACCATGAGGGCTTCTCATATGCCCTCCTGAGCAATTTTTCAGGGGGAAATTTTTAAGGGCATTTCTTAAAGGTTACTCTTGCCTGTATGGGATGTGCAGCTCCAACATTGGATTCCAGCCTCTTGTCCGTCTGCCTCTACCCTGCCGGTGTTGGTGCTGTAATTTAGGCAAATGATGGGTGTTTAGACCTGACTTCCAGAAAGGGTTCTGCTCCCATCATCAGGAGAGACAGAGCTGGGGGGCGTGGAGCAGACCCCCAGGCAGGATCTGCACCTCCCTGAATGCCCTCTAGCTTCTGGGAGGGATTCGGTCACTGCGCTCATTTAAGTGGGGCCAAGATGAGGGTCTGGGTCTTCGGACTCCCCACAGTAAAGGACACAGGGAGTTGGTAAAAGAGCAGCGAATCTCTGCTGTCCTGCGGTGAGCCGGTGAGCCGGTGGCAGGGTCCAGGCTGAGTAGGGGGTTGGGGGGGCAGGCCCTTCCCAGCGGGAAGCCCAGGAAAGGCTGTGCCCCAGGCCTGCAGGACAGCAGGAAGCAGGCTTCCCTCGCGGGCTCCATCCTTCTTACATTTATTTTCGAAGTTTGGAGAAGGCTATAGAGAGCCCGATAAACCTTCTCAGAGCAGGGGAAGGGGGGCGGTCGGGCGGGGTGGGGCTGGGCGCGGTGACTGGCAGGGCCCTTCAGTCCCAGGATCGTGAAGCCCGCGGGTGGGCTAGAAACTGCAAACAGTGCCGTTACGTGGCCACCTCCGCGCGAGGGCCTGCTCTTCCCAGACCTCTGCTCCGCTCGCTGCTGGGGAAATGTCTCCCTTGAGCAGCCGGGGCCCGCGCACCGCCGCCCGCGGGGTTCCTAACGCGGTGGTCGAGGCCTGCCTGGCGGCCGAGGAGCAGTGAAGGCCCGCTCCGCGGGCCCCGAGTTCAACTTCAATAAAAGGGCCCACCTGCCCTTGATCACGCGGCTTGCCTGACAGCCGGGCTCAGGCCCGGGCCTAATTGAGCCCGGGTCACCTGGGAATACGTTCAAAGGCATCAAAGCCGTAAACCACCTCCAGGCCCCGAGCCAGAGCGGCCTGGCGAACAAAGAGCCCCCCCGAACCACTTCAAACGCTCCCGCGCTCGGCGTCCAGATGGCGCGGGGCCGGGGTCCGCGGTGTCGCCCGCCGAAGCCAGGCCCCCGCTCCCGCCGCCCCGCGCCCTCCTGCCTGCAGGCGCCCAGCGCAGGGGAGGCTGTGCAGTTCCCCAGACTGCCCTCCGGGCCACTGCCGACTGGCGAAGCACAGGGGAGCGCGGAGGCCGGGGCCCCGCACCGGGGGCCTGGCGGTCCCCTGGCGGGCACCCGGGTCGGACCCGGCATCACAGGCAGGGCCAAGCAGGTGGGCGCAGTGGGCACCCGCGCTCCCGCAGAGGCTCGCTGTGGGGTTCAAGTTTGAAAGCACTCAGAAGCAAGGTCTGCAAAGGGCGTCGGTGCCGGGATCCCCAGAAAGCTGGGGTGAGAAAGGCCACCCAACACGAAGCCTGGGCAAAGCCGGCGCGCGTGCACTGATCCCCGCGGGGCGTGCGTCTCGGAGGGCACCGGAGCGTCCGCATGCCTGTGGTCCGGGTGCCGGGCCCCCCGCCCGCGCGCGTCTTCCACCCCAGACTGAGTTGTGCGGGCCGCGGCGAGGACTCTCGGCGCTCCCGGGCCGGGGTGGGGGTGGGGGGGCAGCCAAGGAGCGCACAGGCCGGAGCACCCCCGGGGCTCCCCGCCTCGGCCTCGTCCTCACCTCCTGGGAGCGCCTCTAGGGTAGGACTGGGCTTCCGCGCCCCTCGCGCCCCTCGCGCCCCGGGGAGATCCCGCAGGCTGGCGGGGCCCGACCTCCACGTTAAGGAGCAGACAAGGCAGGTCGGCAGTGCCCAGGGCTCCGGGCGGCCGGAGAGCGGTGGGATCCCGGGCTGGGGGCTCAGGCGGCGCGCGAGGGCCGGGCCTCCCGGGTGCCCGCCGCGGCCGGGGCCGAAGGGGGAGGCAAAACTGAAAGTGCCGCGCCGGGGGGCGGGGGCGGCCGGCGAAGGCCCCAGAACTCGTCCTGCCCCCGGCCGCCGCGGCCAATCAGCGCGCCGCCCTCGCTCCTGACAACTATTTAGCAACCCAGCCCGGCTAGAGTTTCCAAAAAAGTTAGAATAACTTCCTCTCCCGGAGACCTCGGTTTTGCACAAGCCGGCCTTGAAATCAGAGCCTTTCGAGCAACGCGGAGAGCGTGTGCTCGGCGACCGCGGGCTTGGCCGGCGGCGCGCGCTCGGCGCCCGGCGCCCCCAGCCCCAAGCGCGCCGGGCGGGCGTCATGGAGGAGGGCTCCAGCTCGCCCGTGTCCCCCGTGGACAGCCTGGGCACCAGCGAGGAGGAGCTCGAGAGGCAGCCCAAGCGCTTTGGCCGGAAGCGGCGCTACAGCAAGAAGTCGAGCGAAGATGGCAGCCCGACCCCAGGCAAGCGCGGCAAGAAGGGCAGCCCGAGCGCGCAGTCCTTCGAGGAGCTGCAGAGCCAGCGCATCCTGGCCAACGTGCGCGAGCGCCAGCGCACCCAGTCGCTCAACGAGGCCTTCGCCGCGCTGCGCAAGATCATCCCCACGCTGCCCTCGGACAAGCTCAGCAAGATCCAGACGCTCAAGCTGGCCGCCAGGTACATAGACTTCCTCTACCAGGTCCTGCAGAGCGACGAGATGGACAATAAGATGACCAGCTGCAGCTACGTGGCCCACGAGCGCCTCAGCTACGCCTTCTCCGTGTGGCGCATGGAGGGCGCGTGGTCCATGTCCGCCTCCCACTAGCGCCGCGCCACCCACGTCCGGACCCGCGCGCCAGGGTAGGTGCCGCGCGCGCGACCGGTGCCCTCCGCAGCCGGGGACCGGCGGCCCGGCCCGCGCCTCCCTCCTCGCGGAGGCCCCGCGGGCCGCGGCGGCGTGCTTGGGGTGCGTTTTTCCTCGCAGCAACCGAAGGGGCTTGGTCGGGAAGTTCCCGCGTCGCGCGGGCACCCTTGGGGCCTTTTGCAGGCTTCCCTCCCGGGTGTCAGGTCCGGGAGCGGCGGGGACACCGGGGACGGCGGTACTTGCCACCCTTGCTGCGGGCGCGGGCGCCTGCGGGGAGTGCGCATCGGGAGAAGCGCCGGCAGAGGTGGAAAGCCGCCGCCCGCGGCGTCCTCGGAGCCCAGGCCGCCCGGGACGCTGCCCGAGCCGGGTGGTGCCTGCTGCGGCTTTGCCGTCTTCCCGGGAAGCGCGTCCGTGGTGCGGACGCTCAGTGTTCGCGGACGGCTGGAGCAGGGCCTCCCGGCCCGCGCTTCGGGAGCCCAGCCGTCGGCGCCCTGGCGGGCCCGGGGGCGCAGGGGAGCGGGCCGGCGGCCGGGTTTGCCTTGGGGAGCGCGGGAGGACTCGGTCCTGCGCTGGTGGGTCCCGGGCCACCGCGGCGGGAGAGCCCGGGTCGGCCCCGCGCCGGAGCGCGGGAGACAGGGCCGGGGCTGAGCCGCCGGGGGCAGAGCGCCCAGGCCGGGAGCGCACCCCGGGCTTCGGAGACCCGCTGCCCGCAGGCAGGTGGACGGATCTCCGGTTCCGTCCTTGAACCTGGGGAGTCTAGGCGGAGGCTCTGCGGGCGCGGCGTCCCGGTGCTCGGCCCCCGCAGGAGAGCGCGGGGGTCCAGGCTGGGAAACAGGTTGGCGGGGCCGGGAGGCGGCGCGGGCAGGCCCAGCGCGGGAGACGGCGAGGGGGACCCAGCTGCCGAGAGCATTTGGAAACTCCGGCTCGCTCTGGAAGAGCGCTCAGGGCGCCCCGCACCAGCTCCCTTCCACCAGAAACCTTGGGAGCCCCTCCAGAGGAGCTCAGAATCCTTCCATTCCAGAAGGCTCTGCGAGGCGGGTGGGCATCTTCCTTCCGAGGGCTCTCCAGGGCCACGGGAAGGTGCCAGGTATGTTGCGGGGCCTGGGGGTGGTAGACATCCTTACTACTTAGTATGCTTTACTTTCCTGCTCATCTTGCAATGTTTTTCTAAGTCTCTACTTCACACAGAAGGAATTTAGATTAATCCAGAGCGTGCCCCCGCCCGTTCTCCCAAACATATCTATTTCTTTTTTTACGTCGTTCTCCAATATCTGTTTTTGCTGTGGTCACAAAAGGTTGATTTGGCACAGGTGAGGTTTTTTTTTCAAGTGTTTATTTCTGTGCCACTGAAAATTCTTTTGATGAAATTGCCCCCCTTAAGATAATGATCGTTTTATAGTTTTTAGGAAAGAATTTTTAGCAGAGAATAACTTTTGGGAATCTTCTCCTATCTTTGTCAAAAACAGATGGAAAGTATCTCAATCACATATTTCTGTAGGAAAGAAAGTTTGGATTGGCTGAGTAGTAAAATGCTACAGGGGGATAATACATTAATTCTGGGTTTTGCTGCCTAAATTATGAGCTTCCATTAGTTAATTCCATTTACCCTTTATACCATCCATAGTTTACAGCACATCTGAAGTAAGGATAAACAAATGAGGAATGTCATCTTTGTAAGACATACATGTATAGCTTTGTTTAAGGAAAATGTCAACAGAATTATCATTAAGACTTCTCTCCAGAAAATTATTGAAAACAAATACCAGGAGATATTACCTTAATGCAGAATTTAGTAGGATCATTTAAAATTCATTTTAAAATCATCGCACTCCTCAAACTTAGAGAATCAAGCATAGATCACAAGTAAAGATTGTATAAAAAGAAAAGGTGATACTTTATTTATTATAAGTGTTAAGAGTTTTTTGGGAAAAATCCTTAAAATATAGCACAGAACACATTCAGCTGGAGAAAAAATGATCTGTATGGTTGCCTTTTTATTATTATTTTTGTATACTTGAATATAACTGACTAATTCAAGGAAGCCAATCTTTTTAGGCAGAAAGATAACAATAAGAGAAGGGAAATGTGGACATTTTTGATAACACCAATAATTCTGGACACACTTTGTTTTTATTTACCGGGCATGTTGGGTAAACATATTCGGGTTTTTTCACTTGTTTGTTTTTATCACATTACTCTCTGTGGATGTAAATACAATTATGATTGGTTTGATTTCCTGAAAATGTTGCTAAATGACCTTTGTTATTTTTAATGTTTTTAAGTAGAGTTAGTTATATGTATCAGCAAAAGATTTCTAGAACTTTCAGTGAGTTGTGTGTGATTTTAGTGTCTCAGTATGAGATGTTTGAACAGCAATAACCACAAAGAGCCTAAATTGTCCCTTGATACAAAGAGGATAATAGGAAATCGTCTTCGGCCGGTGCTAATATTTATCCTGACTTTCTTCCTTGGTCTGGTATTTGAATATACAAATATAAAATAAATCAGGCATCTTTGGGCAGTCACCTGGGCTCATCTAATTGGAAAAATCTCAAAAATAAGTTTTTTGTATTCTTATTAAATGCTGAAGCTTTAAGAATAGGGCTGGGGCACCTGGCTTGGAGGAAGGTGGCGATAATCAGACATTTTTCCTATTCTCCACTTTGTCGTTAAAGAAAACATTTTCCCAGACTCCTGCCATATGCACGGACTTTCAGTAGGTTACTGTACTCAACACACGACTTTTTTTTTTCCCTGAGAATTTTTAGTTGGCAACTTTGGAGAACCGAGTAGGACCTTCTCACCTCCTAAAAAGCGTGTAAGCCTGTTCCTCCCTGCTGAACATGGATTTCTTGGAGAGATTTGTTAACTGCGGTGTTTGGAAGGCTAGCGGGGTCTCCAAAGCAAGTGAATTCCCCACGGGGAACGTACATGCAGAATCCCAGGAGAGATTTTGATCGATCCAAGAAGTGGAAAGAAAGCCTGAGCTACGTGAATACAAGTATTGTTTTGCTATAAAATACCCATCAGTAGGATCCAATAGAGGGAGCGGACCTCTGTGATGTGGGCATATTGTTCCTGAGGGGTCTGTGGTTATTCTTCCAACCTTGCATGAAGAAGTCTTGCTACAGCGTGTGGCCAGTGCCGGGGCCGGAGGGATGGACTTCGGGAGTGGCTGTCTGAGGCCATGTGAAATAATAGTACTCGATTGAGGTTTTCGGAAAAAACGGTACTATTTTCAGACAAGTCTTGAGCCTGAAAGAATTGGGTTTCCATCATCCTTGCTTTACGCTGTCCTGGAGGGAGGGCACAGATGCTGGATTCCTCTTGCCTGGCAGAAAAGACCATACAGTAAACCCTTTCTGAGCAGAGCGCTGTAACTCATAACTTTAGTTTAAGTCTGGGCTTTAAAAAAAACAAATATTTTAATAAGCCAATTTTAAAGGCTGAACTTCCACGGCAGTTTTTAAGCTTAGTATTTATATTAATCTGTTCTCACTGGTGTCTTTAAAAACGCTGTGAATGAGTGCTGGAATGTCTGTTTATGTTTGTGTCTTTTCCTGGGAAAGGATAAATGTGCTGCGGAAAGCAGACCAATGCAAAGTTCTCCACCGGCGAAGAGTTCACGAACGAGGCAATGAGACTCAAACACGAGGTGAATGAGTTATGGAGGCCAGCAAGCAGCCCTAAAGGAGAAGGGGACTCTAAGAGCTATGGACAAGATAGAACACTAAAATCAGGAACCGTTTAAGAAGATATTCTGCGTGGTCACCTGAGTCTCCGTGTGTGATAACCTTGTATGGAATGAAACACACGCACACAGACACACACGACCCTCAAAACTGGTGACATCTGAATAGGGTCTGGAGACTGTATTACTGTTAATTTCCCAGTTGTAACCTTGCACTATAGTTTTGCAAGACGTCGCCATTGGGTGAACTGAGTACAGAGTGTAAGAGACTCTGTGCGTTATGTCTTACAACTTCATACGAATCGACAGTTATCTCAAAATAAAAAGGAAAGATAGGCCACAAGAAGTTAAACATTTTTCTGTATTCCAACAAACACATTCTATGAGGAACGATGATGCCTCTTCTCGGAGTAATAAACGAAGAATGTGGTTTGAGCCCCAATGTACTTTTTTTCCTGATATCATTTGCATTTTGTACTTCTTTTCAAAATACGAGGAATCTCAAAATATTTCCACTGTGTAATTAGAGGTGGTTCCTTCTTACCCTTAAACAGAGTAGAATCCCAGAAATTTGAAAGGAGAAATACGCATTAATACATTTTTTCCTATACAATGAAACAAAATATTTTTCAAAGAAATTTTAGGAGATATTTACCTGAAACTGACCCAACATTTGCTTTTGAGATACAAAGCCTACACTGACGTGTGTGAAACACACACACAATTCTGAAACCCACGGTTTGTAAAAATGATTCCCCACGAGGGGTAGAGATTAAAGTTTCAGTATTTAGAGCCAGACACACAAGGAGAGAGAGAGAGAGGTCACATCCTAAACAGTTACAGTTATTTGAAAGTAATATTTGTTTGTCCTAGGAATATATTTTGCATGTGGTTCAGTAGTAAACCTTTGGATGCAGTTTAGTTATATTAAATGTGCCTTAATTTAGTGTTTGTCTTGGAATGGGACGCCGTGACATTAACGATGTGATCTTTGTGCTGATGTCAACCAGGTCACAATAGGATTTGTCCGCAGTGATCACTGATGGTGGTCGTGCTCAAGGAGGTTCGAGTCACGGACTGGAAAAGCCAGCACGTGACTTTATTCCAACATGAGAGAAGTTTGTAGTGGTTAATTGAAAATAGAGTCATTTTGAACCCCAAAGAGTGTTTCACATGCTTCAGATGTCTGTGTTATTTTTCCTTCAGCTTCATTGTTCGGAAGAACATGGGCCTGGGATTTGTGGGAGAAATCAGGGATTGAGAGTGTTCAGTGCATGGGGTTTTGTGGGGTCTGTGGCTTAGGACGCGTGTTTCCCATCCCTACGCGCTTTCCTCTGTGACTTGATCAGGGGAAAATTGAGATGACCCAGCTTCTCATGATACCTTCCGTAGAACTGAATTTCACTTCTCAAATCCTCAGGTCCTCACCTTTAAAATGGGCACACGCACCCCCCTTTCTGTAATTTCCCCATCGGTTAAATGAAAGGGATAACCCAGATATCACTTATCAAATTCAGCTCTTCTGGAAAATACTTTTTTTTCTTTTTAGCTCACATCCAGCCTTTTATGAAAGCAGTCACCTGTATCTTTGGGGGGTGAATTGCAAACTTACTTATGTCGTCTGGCATTAGATTCTTATTTCCACTGTTTAATTTTGACAGAGGGAGAGCCCACACTTGTTTTTCTGGACGCACAGATCTGGCGCGTGACTGACAGGCAAGATTTGGGCAGAAACGTGGATTTTAATTAACCCTTTGATGGTGACCAGACATCCAAAACCAACCCCAGAGCTGAGGTCTGTGGTGTGGTCACAGCCAAAGCCTCTTCAGGGCCACGGCCAGTGCCGCTAAGCACAGGACAGCCTAGGGCAGGTTCCTAGCTTCTTGCTTCAAGAGGGGAGGAATAGGGATCCTCTCTCTGGCTTCCCCTTGGAGGGAAAAAATGTCCACGCTTTTGCTGTTAGAGCTTCTTTTCTGCCGCTACACAACCAGAATGCCACACGGACTTTTCTGTTAAAGTCTCAGAGTGTGTCCCTCTTCTTAAGAGGTTCAGGGGATTTTTTTTTTGCCTGCTTCAGCGGCAAGTGGGGCTCTGGAAGGGACCGCTTGTAAAATAAACAAACTCCCTAAAAGAAAACACGGGCCAATAGTTTATAGTCTCTGATTCTGTCTCCTGCCGCGGTGGATTTCTCTGTGGGTTCGACTTTGGTTTTACCTTCTGGAAGTCAAATCGCAAGCAGTTTCCTTCAATCTTCCTTCAATCAAGAGCTCTAGAAATAAAGATTGAGTTGCTGTTTCCTTTCCTTAATCTCGGTTCTTAAAGTAGATTTAGCTGGCAGGGAGCGCCGAGGGATCAGAAATCAAAAGCTGTTCGCCTTCTGTGACTTTCTGGACCCGGGAGTGCAAAGTGCCTGTGAGTTAGAGCGGTCTGGCTCCGTGGAGAGTTAGAAGGCAAGCCAGCCTTCGGGTTTAGCAAGATCTCTACCAGCTTCCAGAAAGCTGTGTGAACTGAAAATCTCACTCTTCACAGGACTGCCTTGATAAATGCACAGCGAGGTGCTTCTCATTTCTTTGGGAAATGCCTGGGTTATTGCAGCTTGGAAAGGAGAGGGGGGAGGGGGAGGCATGATTTTCTTTCTCCAATTGAGACCGGTCTCTTTCATGAGATTAAGTTGCACGGAAGAACAACGTCTTCACCGAAGATGGACTTTTCCCAAATTTAAACCATTCCAAATCGCGTACGACGTATATATTGGTTCCTAGCTAATCAAAGCGGATTTTCCTCTTTCATGATGGCTGTGTGTGTGCATGGGTGGGGCCCGAGAAAGAAAGATCTGATCCTTTGCACATTTTTTTTGCTGCCTGGTGAGCATTTTTCCTGCAGCCCTGCCCTCTGCCACCCCCCACCCCCCACCCCCGGCATTCCCTCCTGTACGCTCTAGCTGAGAGCTCATCTGTATATTACCACTATCAGCCGAGGCCCATGTAGGTTTTCATATTATACTAAGTAATAAAGGATGAACAAAAAGCCCACCATCGGGCTCTGGCAATAGCACAGTCACACCCGGGGAACAAGCACACTGTCTCGGGGTGCTTGGGGCTCATCGGTTCTGGGTGTTTGGGAAGCGCGCAGACGCCCTGCCCCCCACCTCTATGCTGGGTGGCCCCCTCTCCTTTGCTGCCCATCATGACTACTTCCTATGAAAGTTGTTGCATTGATACTAGAGCAAAAGTGTCCCCAACAGGTACCTGCACCCCAGGAAATCTGGTGTGTCCTGCTTTCGTTGCTGTCTCTTGGGTGACATGAGCGCTCCAGCCACCCCAAGCCACGTGAGTGGGGACAGTGCGGTGACCCCCTGGGCGCGCTGGTGTTCTGTGGCACGTTCACAGACTGAGGCAGTTCTGAGGGGTGACGAGCCCAAACTGTGCAGTGTTTTAAGGGCAGGGTGACCTTGGGAAGATTTTGCTGGATGGTAAGGTGTGGCCAATTCCCAGCTCTCTCGTAGACGGCTTTTTGAGGCCAGGGGTTATCTTCAAATTAAATGACACGAATCGGGTGAGGACTATGATCTATGTATGGGCTCATCTAAAATATGACTACTACGCTCTCTTTGTTTTTGTTTTATGACGTTTCAAAAACAGTTTCCTCTAATTTCGCTGGTGAGCAGTTTGACGTCCTCGCGGGTCCCCCAAGACTCCATAAACTTTAATCCAGCAGCTTAGAATTTATGCTGTGGAAGAGGAGTGACAGTCACTCTTTCAGGAGTGACCGCATAAGTGAAAATGAGGATGTGAGCAGGAAGCGTGCTGTGTGGGGGCTCTCGCAAGGGAATGGGACAGCCGACGGGATCGGGGCCCCGGAAGACAGAAGGATCCTGGCTTGTCGCCTCCCTCTGTCCCCTCCTGCAGATGGATCCCTTCTTCCCTCATGGTCCCTTAGAAACGGAGAAGAAAACGCTGTATCAGAAGCACACTGCCTGTCTTCCTAGAGAAAGGACCCTTCCTAAGAACCCAACAGGGCCCCCCCTCAATTCTTCTGCCTTCGCGCCCAGGCAGGAGTCCCCCGGGGCCAAAACAGAGTCCCTGCGAGGTGGCCGGGGTGGACCCCCGCTGCACGGTGGCGTGAGGACCCTAGGATCAGCCTGGGTTGGGTCTGCTGTCCTAGGCGCCTCGGTGCCCCTGTGGGACTGGGAGGGACTCTCCCATGACAGCGGAGGGAAGCAAGAGGAAAGACGGAGCCCACCATTTGTGAAGACAGTGCATTGCTTTCGGGCTTCCTGGGCGTCCAGGCTGGGTGACGGGCGCTGCTGGCGGGTCCCGCCCTCTCGTGGCGCTGATGACCGTCCCAGCGTGAGCCCAGCGGGGCTCAGCCTTCCCCGGGCCTGATGCAAGCCGGTGGTAGGGTGGTAGCACAGCATCTATTTATTTCCTCCTCCTGGGTTTATGCGGTAGATTCTTCCCTACGGCCAAATTCGATGTGAAAAGCCTCTGCTCCTCCAAAGGTGACCCTCGGAGCAAGATCTCAACCTCCCACCTTCAGGGCGTGCGAGGCTCACGGAACCAAACTGGCTTCGCCAAGAGAGGACAGATGAGCCTGATGTCCCTCTCACAGGCATGGTCCTGCTGCAGGTGCAGAACTCGGGCTCTGCCGTGACACGTCACTGTCCCCGATGAGAGACTCCACCCTCCGGCACCTCCCGCGGCCGCGGGTCCCCGCGTGGGTCCTTCGGACCGATGTCTCAGGCAGGCAGCCCGCAGTGAACGGTTTTGGAGAGATTACAGCAAGTATCATTTTATATCAGTTACATCCTTTCACCTTTTCTGGACAGCACGAGGGGAAGGGAGGGTACGCAGAGCTGTGACCCTCCCTGCCTGAGGGCTTTCTGGTGCCTGGGACGAGCCGTAACCATTGCGACCCTCCGCAACAGGTCTGGCAATTTATTGAAGTCACTCTTTCCGGAATAAATCATATGGCGTTCTTTCCCTTAAATAAACTTCTCCTACCTGGTATTTTTCTATCTGGGGAAGTTTTAATTAGACAGAAGCCAAACGCCGTTGCCTTTGTAGGAACAGGCTAGGCTGCCGAGTGACTCCGTGGGGCCAACCTGGTGTCTCATGTCCAGGGGGGGTCAGCGGGACTTTGCTGAGGTTGAACTTGGGGTGCAGAGCACTCCTACTCTCAGCCCATGGCCGTGTGTGGCTTGGGCAAGTTGTAGCCTCTCTGGGACTCAGTTTCCCTCTACATAAAGGGACGGAGGGGGTTTCTAATACCCCGCGGCTGTGTGTCTTTGGGAGTCAGTGCCACCCAGCCCCTCCCCACCCTCAAAGAATGGAAAGCAGGGTCTCCACTGAAAATGTGTCCTGGTGTGTTGAGGGCAACACTCCTCACATCCCATACGGTGAAAACGATCGGATTGTGGGCCCACTGAGGGATCAGGAAAAGGTGGGTCCACCCTACAGGGTTCAGCCCGGAGAAGGAGGGAAGAATGGACTCCTGGGGCCATGGGGAGGGACCTTGCAAACGCGATGCGGAGTCGAAGAAGCCGGACACGAGAGACCAAATGCCGTGGGAGTCCCTCTGCACGAAAAATCCAGAATAAGCAAAAGTGGATTCGTGGCTGCCAGGGCCTGGAGGAGGGGGGTTGGGACAGGATTGCCTAATGGGTGTGGGATTTCTGTTTGGGGTGACGAAAAAGTTCTAGAAATAGATAGCGAGGGTGTTTGCACAATAGTGGGAGCGCCGTGCACTGACTTCCACCAGATTTTATACTTTAAAATGGTCGAAGCGATACATTTCGTAGGATGTGTATTTGACAGTCCCCCAAAACGATCCCTAAGGCCGTGCCTTAGGCCTGGGCGTTGCTGGTAACAGCAGGGCGTGGGGGCGAGGGGGTGCCACACCTTCAGTCCCCCCACTTCCCAGAGGCGCGGCCCCGTGTCCCCACAGGACTCTGGAGAATCAGCTGGTTCTCCACCTCAAGTTGTCCCTGCCTGACGACGTTTCTCTTTTTCTTTCGAAATCTATTTCCTGATGTGGTCCCCCCGTCCCCCAAAGAACCCCAGACAACTCTGATAACACACTGCCTCTGTCCCCCCACCTTCTGATTTGGTGGCAGGTCGATCATCCCTCCGCGGGGACTGCGTTCTCGCGTTCTTGGGGGTGGTGGGAGGGGAGGGGGTGTCCCCGGGTTCTGCGTGGTTTGCGGTCGGCCCAGCAGGGGCATCTCCCCATCTGTCGCCAGGGTGGCCTGTGAGCATTTTAACCCACCGAGCCGTGGGCTCCCCAAACCCAGGGCTTGTCGGGCGACCAGACCATTTCAGGCTCAGAGAGACCCCCAAGCCGTAGATGCTGCTGACTCCTGAAAAGTGGGGCCTCTGGCTCCGGGCTGCTCTTCAAAGCGAATCCCTCTTTTTCTGTAAATACCATTTCTGTAAATACCCCAGGGCTGGGAATGGAGCAAAGTGCACTGGGAGAGCCGTCCCCAGAGACCGGCACAGGCAGGACGGTGGCATGAGCTCATTCAGGGCCAACTGGGAGGGTTTTCTCTCCTGTACTTTTCTTCCTCTCCTCCCCCCACCCCAATCTGTTAAGGCTTGGCCTTCGTCCTGAGCCCCCTGTGCCCTGGGGACTCACTCAGTGGGAGGGGCAGCAGAGAGGGGCTTCCCCAGCCGGGGTCTCATCTGTTTCTTTCTTAAACACTATCACCTCCATGATGTTACACAATCAGCACTTTTGAGACACACAGAAAGCCCGGAGATCATGTTGGGCTCCCGGATTATTTGTGTCTCGAGAGTCTAGGCAGAAGGGCTCAGAACTGGGAGAGGGTCCCACAGAATCTTAGCCAGGAGGGTCAGGTCCCCCAGAGCCAAGGATGCGGCTGTGCCTCCACTCCTGGTCCTCGGCCCCCAAGGGAACACTGGCAGGGAGGGACTCAGATTCCCGGAACGCTGAGAAACAGGACTCCAGAGCGAGAGTGAGCGAGCAGGATGGGCCCTGGTCGTCCACATCCCTAGTCGTGCACCTGGCCTCACAGGGGCCCGGGGCACCTCTCAGGCCAGGCACGTCCTGTCTCGGGCACCTCATCTGCCGATGCCACGTGGGTTCCCGGTGGCAGAATGGACGTGCTTTGGTCTGTCGGTGTGGTTCTCACATTTACAGCAGGGCACACCCGCTGTGCCCGGGGACGCTCGGCTCTTCTCTCCCTCTCTAAGTAACTGAAGGGGGCATGGGCATTCCCCCCCGCCCCCCCCACCGTGAGCTGGAAGCCGTGGGACCCTGCAGCCAGCACGCCAGCCAAGGCAAGGCACAAAGAGGGGATCTCTGTCCCTTGACTGTGCGGGTGGTTTTCAGAAATACCATCCGGGTGAGTGAACAAAGTTTGGCACCCTGGGTGTGCCATACACAGGGGGTCCCCTCCTGGCCACTCCTCCCGTGCTTATTGTCCCCGAAGCAGGCCAGGCCTTGGTCTCACAATGCCCACCCACTCAGCTTCTCCCTTAGCACATCTGCTGACGATGCTAATAAAAAATCAGGCTTCCTGGCGGATCCAAGGGGGTGCGTTCATCTTGCCCCGTGGATGCCCCGTAGATGCCCCGTAGATGCCCCGTGGTTCCGTGTGATGTGTGGCCGGGCCATAGATGGAGCATGGCAGGGACACCCAGGTCACTGTCCCACAGAACCCCTGGGTCAGCATTCAGGAAACTCAAGTGACATTAACTAAAGAGGACCCTTCTCAGCCTCTGCTTCCTAAAGCTGATCTTTCCAAGTAAAGCAAACACGAGGTATGAAGGGAAAAAAAAATAAAATAAATCTGATTAAATTAAAATTTGAAACTCGCATACACCAAAAACCTATGATAGGCAAAATCTTTAAATGAGCCGGGAAGGAAGTATTCACAGTGTATTGTGTAGTGACTCAATATTCCCACTAGACAAAACACCCTTAAAAATCCAAAGGAAAACAAATAACCACCCAGTAGAAAGTGAGGGTGAAAATATGAATTTACGGAAGAAGAAGTTCAGTTGTCCAATAAACAGAGGGAAAGTACTTTAACAATAACCCAGAAATTAAAAATAAACAAGGGGATATTATTTTTTTTTTATTAATTTGGAAAAAAGATCGTGATAACCCTCAGTCTGGAGGGCAGCGCGAGGAGCCGGGCCGCCTCATCTCTGACCTGAGAAGATCAATTTTAAGACCTTCGTGAAGAGATTGTGACGACTGATGAGGAAAGATTTAAAAATGGGAAATCCCGTTTGGGCCAGCAAGTGCGCTTTTTAGTGGCCGTCAGAGTGAAGAATAGTGGGGCTGCCCGGGAACGGGGAGATTCCTACCAGCCTTGCTAATATTAGCAAAAGGCCTCCGATGTCCCGGGAGGCTGGTTGAGCGAGTAGCTGAGGGAAACGGGCTCCCAGTGTCGGGATCACAAGACCCCGGCTTGACAGCTCCGAGTGTGCCTGCTGGCGTGGGCGCATCGGTCCCAGGAGCAAACACCCCGAGACCAACATGGGAGTCAAACACCTTCCTCTCCTTCTTTGTAGTCCTGTCGTTTTCCTTTGTTTTCCAAACCTTCTGCAAACGCCTTGTCTTACTTTGGCAGTTGGAGGAAACTGTGCTCGTTAATATAGAGAAGAGGGCGTAGGGCCACCGCCCCCCCCCCCCCCGCCGGGGCTCCTCCTGCCCCCTGCACACCCCCTCCCTGAAGCCGGCCTCCTCCCCTGCAGGCTTGTCCCCCAGCCGCGCCTTCCTCTCAATATGACGGCTTTGGTTCTGCCCGAAGTCATCTAAGAAAGGGGCGACCCTGACTGTTATTTGAATGCGGCGCCTTGGTTTAATTTGACCCATTTTCCCAGAGTGTTATCAGCGTGGCCCGGTCTGCGTCCCTGGCAGGTGGTGGCTTGGGGCCGCAGGGCTGTGTGCCGCCTTCCTGCAGTGCCAGCAGCGCGCTTGTCCCCGCCCTTGTCCCCGAGGGCAGACACACCGCCCTGTGTCCTTTCTGCATCCTTTCTTGTCTTTAGTTTGTGAACTCTTCTCTGTGTACATGGGGATAAGTGTTCTTAATCAGAAAGCTCTCCAGATTGGTGGAAGTAAGTGGTGAAAATGCAAGGAACTCAGTATTCTCCTAACCCAAACTGGGGGTGGGGGGAGGAGAAGGAAGGAAGGAAGGGAGGGAGGGAGGGAGGGAGGGAGGAAGGAAGGAAGGAAGGAAGGAAGGAAGGAAGGAAGGAAGGAAGGAAGGGACCCCTCCTCACCTTCTGGAGGCGTTGGAATTCACGGATGTTTAGAATGAGAAATTAAAATCACTCATGCTGAGCTCCTGGCCTGGAGAGGGACGTGGGTATGCCGGGGGATTCGCCCCCTTCCCCGCAGGCCGGCTGCCCCAGAGCCCCAGGCCCCAGCGCCTCCCAGCCTCCTCTGAAGCCTGCGTCCCACCTGCACCTTCCTGGGGGCCCACAGCAGCCCCCGTCCCCAGGCGGAGCCCCAGGCTCCCAGTCTCACATTTCCTTTTAGATCCTCAGCCCTAATCTAATTTGCACCGGGCCTGCCTTCTTTCACCCCTGGGCTGCATTTGATGCATACTTCTGGCAAATTCTGGGACCACACTTGCCAGATGACCAAATCCTTTTCAGAAAGATGACTGAAATATTTGTAAGTTTCCATCGCGGCCGGGCCGAGCGGCCCGGGGTTTGGGGAGGGAGAGCCCCGGCCACGCGCGCTCAGGGTCGTCCCCGGTCTGTGTTTCGGCCATCCACACCTCGAAGCCCACGGGGCTTTAATCCTCAGTCTGAAACCACAGATACCTTTTGCTGTCAAGACATAAGAAACCCAGAGGCTAACGGCCGGGTGAGTCCCCGCCATGGGCCTCCCGCGTGAATCAGAGCCGCCGGGAGCAGAGCGGGTGACTCACGGGGATGGCTCTTTGTCTTCTGACTGTGCACATAAACAGCAGAAAGGCCTGAGTGGGAGGCCAGGAGTGCAGGGCAGAAGGTGGCTCCCAGCTCCCGCGGGCGGGCCTGGCCGGAGGGGAGCGAGGGCTCAGGCACTGGGGACCAAGGCCCGGCAGAAACAGCAGAGAGGCTGGTGCCCGCGGGGCACAGCGGGGGCCCGGAGGGTCACGGGGAGGCGAGGGCCCGCCTTGGATGTTCTGCAGAGATTCTGGGCCCGGGTCCCCCCTGCCCTGGGGTCCACGTCGCCCTCCACCCCCTCAGAAATGCCTGTTGGGGACACGCCTGTGAGTGGTTGTCCTTCTCGGAGCTCCTGTGCACTCAGGAAGGCGGTCCTTGGGGTGTCCCCTCCTTTGGGACCCTCTGCGAGGTCCAGAGTGCGAGGCATAGGCCGGGGCCTGGCCTCGGGATGCATGGTAGGGGCGGCGGGGGGCTCTGGAAGGCCCACGGGGTGCAGCTGGGGTGACACCACGATGCAGCAGTGACTCGGGGGGGGGTCTCCCCGACCCAGACCTGGCCGCAGACTGCTGTGAGGAGTCTCTCCTTCTCCTGCTCCAAACCGGTGGAGACGGTGGAGAGACCCTGCCCGAGCAGAGACGCTGAGTGCTGGCCGCCGGGGCTTGCCACGCTCAGGACAGACCACAGCACTGGTCCGGTCCCGTTATTTCAATCCTGGAAACAGCCCGGTGAGCTTGGCGCTCTTACTCCCATTCCCCAGATGGGAAAACTGAGGGGCCTCGGTGGCTCAGCAGAGGGGATCCAGCCAGTAGCAGGCCCACCCAGCAACTGAACCGAGGCAGTCTGCGCCCTCAGCCAATGGTCTAGAAAGTGAGATTTCCCTTCTGCCTCGAATAGGGCCTGCTCCTGTTCCCGGAATGTGCTACTCCACGCGATGTCTCTGGTTCCGACAAGATAGTGGCCCCAAACACTGCTGGGCAGTTCTTGGAGAGAGAGGGGGATGCCTGGGCCTGGCTCCTGGCTGAGCACATGTGGCGGTGTTTCCTACGCCCTCGGCCCCTGCTTGCGGGCGGCCCACCCAGTGCACGGCCAGGCGGAGGCCAACCTTTCCTCCCCGGCCGCCCCGCAACCTGTGGGTTTTGGTATCAGGATTCAGCGAGGCAGGCTGAGCACCGTTCAGCCTGGACACAGGGGCCCCTGGGTCCAGAAATGGGCAGATTACCCCTCCCCCCTCCTGGGCATCTCTTGGCTCTTTAATACCCACAGAGGAAGCCTTTGAGTTTACAGGGCCCGGGGAATGGGGTGAGCCTCGGGTTGTGCAGCATTTAGAGTTTGCTGGTTTGGAGCTTGTTTTCCTACTGTGATATTAGAAACACATTCCCTCCAACCCAGAGAAACCTCACTACCTTTATAAATGTGTGGTGTAAAGACATAAGCAGGGTTCGTGCTCTCGGTCATCAGGGAACCCTCTCCCCTGGGTGGACAATGTGGATGTTTGATCCTGTGATTCCCCAAACGGGACATTTCCCATCCCTCCGTGCAGCACTGGGCAGGGGACAGGTGGGCCCTTCTCCCTGGACCTCTGTGGTTCCTTCCCTCCAGGTCATTCTTTTAAAAATTTTACTTTAATTTACTGGTTTTTTTTAATTATTATTATGACTTGATTTCTTCAGAGCAGTGTAATCTTGGTCACAGTAAAACTGAGGGAAAGCAGAGAGATTTCCTGTGCCCCCCGACCTCTGCAGGTGCACAGCCTCCCTTGTCACCAGCGTCCTCCCACCAGAGGGTACATTTGTTACCGTCGGCGAACCTGCACAGACACAGCCTCATTGCCCCACATCCAGGGTGCCTGGGAGGGCTCCCCCCGGTGTGCGCGCTCTGCGGCTTTGACAAATGTACAAGGTCATGGATCCTTTACTGCGGTATCATACAGAGCGCTGTGGCCTTCCTGAGAACCCTCCGGGTCCCCTTCTCCCCGACCCCCAACCCCACCAACCCCTGGCTACCACGATGTTCTTACTGTCTCTGTAATTTTGCCTTTTCCAGAAGGTTCTATAGTTGGAATCATGCAGTATGTGGGCTTTTCAGATTGGCTTCTTTGGCTTAATAATATGCATTTCAGGTTCCTCCCTGGCTTTCCGGGGCTCAGGAGCTCGTTTCTTTCTGGGGCTGAGGGACGGGGTCACACCTGGGTGGACCCCAGTCTGTCCATCCACCTACTGGGGGACATCTCGGTTGCTTCCAAGTGTTGGCAATTACGCAGAAAGCTGCTGTCAGCACCTGTGCGCAGGCTTTTGTGTGGCTCTCAGTTTTCAGCTCCTTCGGGTAAAGGCCAAGCGCGCAGGGGCTGGTGCGTACCGCGAAGAGCAGGCTTAGTCTTGTAAGACGGTGCGGCTGACTTGCAGGGCAGCCGCCCGCATGTGTCCCCAGCAGGTCCTGTGGCGCCCTCCGTCCCTCCCCCCGCGGCGGGTGTCGTCGCCGTGGCATTTGGCCCCTCTGATGGGTATGCCTCGGTGTCTCATTGCTCCGCAGGCCATTCTGCACACAGTCGGTCAGGGAATTTCCAAGTCACCGGTCTGGTCTAATGAGGTCAGCGTTGATGGGATTGTGGGCACCACGCACCCCACTGTGGTGCTGCCCAGGTCCCCGCTGGGCTGTGGGCCCTGCTCACTCTTGTGCCTGAGCTGCCCCTCTGAGCCCCTTGAGATGGGCTCTGTGTGGCCCTCCGTCTGCCTGCAGGCCCCCACCTCTGCCCCTCCGGCCACCTCCGCAGCCCAGCAGCCCCTCCTCGGGGGCCTGCCGCGTGTCACGTGGGGCCCGGGACACCCCCAGCAGGGGCAGCAGCGGCCCATTGCAGTGACTGTCCCCTGGCCCTCTGCCTGCCCGTCGCCCGGGAGCGGCCCTGGGGTCCCGTCCTGGTCTGCTTGGTCGTGCGTATATCTGGCCCCGTCCACGGCCACACACCTGGGCGCGCAGAGCCCGTGTTTGCAAGATGCAAAGAGGCCGGGCCGGGGGGCATGACGCTGCGTCTGTGATGTGGAGCCACATTTTCCCCGTGACAGGAGAGAATATTTGTGACTGATAATCCCCGGCTGCCTCCTGAGGACACGCCTGGCAGCTTGGGGGTCTCAAGTTCACTCCTGAGAGCAGAGTCAGGCTGGTCATGTCGGGGCCTTGGCCATCCCGTCGGCCAGTGGCTCTTTGCAGGAAGGGCTCCCACACTGGATGGGCCCCACCCCCTAAGCTGCTGCTGCAGAAGGGGGTGGGGAGAGGGGGGAGGGAGGGAACGGCCACAGCCCACCCTAGCGGGGAAATACCAGGGGGACGAGGTGCCTGTGGAGCGGGAGCAGGGACTGTGATTTGGGGAGTGAGATGCCGCACCCGACGTTCTCTCCTCTGCGCGCGCGCACACACACACACACACACACACACGCACACTCCCCAGCAAAGTGCCCATTCTCACCAGGCTTTGTGCTGTGGCTTTGGGGCTGGGGGCACATTAAGAACCCAGCCTGGCCCCTGTGGTGCGGGGACCCTGGTGGGAGAGTCCTGGCCGCGTGCCTTTCGGTCCAACAGAAGAGAGCCCTGTCCCCTGATTGCCCACTGTGGGCGCCTCCCGCGTCACAGATGACGTGCCTGAAGACCGGACACGGAGACGAGGTGCTGTCTCATCAGAATGAAGCTGATGGGTGGGTTGGGAGGCCGGCGGGAGCGAGGGCTCTGGGGGCCCCCAAGGCTGGGTGACGGAGGAAGGAGGACCAGCGGGGAGGCAGAAGGTGGGGGCATGCACCGCCGGGGGGTGCTGCAGGGACAGAGGGACGCCCGAGGGAGGCTGTCCCATCAACATGGGCCATGAACAGGAGATTGGAGGGAGGGAGGAAGCTACGGGAGCGCCAAGGAGCACTGCGGGCTGGGGAGGGCAGAGGCTGACCTGGGCCGCGTGCCTCCCACCTGAACCCCAGCCTCTGGGCTCCCCGGGTGCACCGGCCGGCGGCTTCCAGGGGACTGGCAGGCCCTCGGACATGCCCTGGGACAGCTGTCCCGGACCAAGCTCTGTGGGGCCCTGGAGGCTTCTCTGGGTCGGGGCTGGAGCTGGTGGGCCGCGAGCCTCGAACTTACCGCCTGCCCAGGTCTGCTCTCTTGCTCCGGGGCCCGTGGGACTTCAGGGATTCTGTAGCTGAGGCAGACGGAGATAACCTGCGGCTGTGCACTTTGGCTCAGAGGAGTGGTGAGGAGGGTGTCCCAGTACACAGCATGGGGGGCTGGCCAGCCCCGCCCCCACTGTGTCATTCCGACACACTCTCAGGGGAACCCACGAGAGAAAATCTGCTATTGCAGGGGTGGGTGGCCGAGCAGCCTTGGCTGTAACCATAGGGATCACCACGGTCTGAGTGGGCGATTCTCTGGTTCCAGGGCCCCCATCTGTCTAGCGTGGCCCACTCACGTGGACGTGGTGGCTGGGTTCCATGTGGCGATCAGTGCTGTGGCTGGGGCGTGTCCTAAAGGTTTCTTGAGGATTGAGGAAGCCCTAAATGCCAGACCCAGTGCCTTGCATCCAGCAAATCCCCAGGATGGTCCAGCGACTTGGCGTGGGTGGGGGGGTGTCATTCTCTGCATTTTCTAGACCTGGGTGTGGGTCTCGGAGGGGTCATGAGCCATCAGGCCCCATTCACGTGCTGGCTGGTGGCCGGGTTGGGATTAAATTTACGCCCTCTGACCCCATGGTGGTGCCTTTTCCCCAGTCCTCAGGGTTCTGCGATCTCGAAGAGAGACTAGTTTCCTGTCCTGTGCTCTCGGTGGGGGAGGTCTGATATTTGCAGTGTTCGGGTGGGTCTGGAGATGTGCGGGGTAAAGAAGGAACAAAGGTGAGGGTCACGGCTAGATATTTGCACAGGGGTCCTGCCTGCTGGGAGCCGCGGCTGCAGGAACTGACGTCAGGGACCGAGGCGATGCAGAGTGACAAGGGGGTGATGGACGAGTTGTCGGGACACGTCCGAGGGAGAACGGGGTGCAAGCGTCTCCTCGTTCAGGCCATTTCCTGCGAAGGGCGTGGCCAGGGAGGACCCCACGGGTCGAGATCAGTGTGTGCAAGCTCACTTGAAAGCGGGCGACGTGGGTTTGTTTGCCGGGGAATCACGTCAAGTGCGGCGAGGAGCACTTTTCGAGAAGTGATTTCACAAGAAGGCCTGGCGCGGGCTATGGCTGCGGCTTGTTTGCCATCTCGGAGACGGAATTTCATCCTTTTGGAAAGAACAACCTGGGCGCTCTCGGGAAGGTCTCCAGAAGGCAGGCAGCAGGAGCGAAAGCAGACACGTGGGGCGCCATCGAACCTGATGAACAGGGTGAATAAGGCTGTCTGTGCAGCAGGAGAAAATACTTGCCCATCGTGTGCCTGAGAAGGAGTTAATATCCAGAACACGCGAAGAATGTCTTCGGCCTGACCACAGCAACAGCAAAACCCAGATGATCTGATTTTTAAAAAGGGCAAAGCGTGGCATAGACACTTCTGCAAAGAGGGTAACGAATGGCCAGCAAGTACGCAAAGAGATGCCCAGCATACTCATCGTAAGAGAAATGCACAGGAAGCCACAGGGATCCCTCCCCTCACGCCCATCGGGACAGCCAGCGCCGCAGAAGGGAAGGGCGAGGCTGATGTCCCGACGCAGAGACACGGATGCCCCGCGCCCGTCGCTGGGGGTGGGAGTTGGTACAGGTGCCGGGCGAGCAGGTTCGGTAAGAAGCTAAAGACGCACTAAGCCTAGGACCCGGCGATCCTCCTTGTGGGCACGTCCCCAGGAGAACTGGAAGCAGGGTCCTTCCGGAAAGATCTGCGCGCCCGAGTTCATAGCAGTATCGTTTACATTTTTTCTTAGGTAGGAAGATACATTGATTGTTCAGCCCAGGTACCTTAAACACTTCATCTCCTTTGACTTGGACAACTTTCAGATGGAAGTCTTCGTTCCGATGTCATCGACATAGAACATTGTATCGGTTTCAGGCCCACAACACAGGGATTTGATATTTGTCTAAATTGTGAGACCGTCGCCACTGTGAATCTAGCTAACGTTGGTCACCGTAATACCTACAAAGCCTTTTCTTCTTGTGATGAAAATGTCTGTGATCTTATCTCTTCGCAACTGTCAAATCTGCCCACAGTGTCATTAGCTGGAGGCACCGTGCTGTGCGCGACACCTGCCGGGACCCGCGTGTCTTCATGGGAAGTTTGTGCCTTTGGGCTGCCTTCACCCTGTCCGCGTCCTCACTGATGCAGGATGTCGTTCTCTTTAGGGCCAAATAATATTCCACTGTGTACGCACGCTGCGTTTCTTTCTCCATTTATTGTTGGGCACTTAGGTTGCTTCTGTTCCTTAGTGATTGTGAAGAAAGCCCCGCGCATGTGTTTTTTATTACAATTAAAACAGAACTTTGAGGAGGTGCTGCTACCATAGTAACTGGCAGGGGCACAGCTCTTGGGCAGGGCGGTCTGTCCCACCGCAGGTCTGCTCTGCCCCCACTTCCTGAGCAAGCTGGCCAACGTGTTTGGGGGAGGGGCTTGACCGGTCAGAGGAATGGTCTCAGGAGCTCAGCCTGGGCCTGTCGGGGCTTCCTGCCCCTCCCAAGTGGAAAGGATACTCTCAAATTTCAAAGGGAAGGTGAGTGCAAACCCTTACAGAAATCAGAGCACCCGTGTGCCTTTCGTTTGTCTGTATTTGGACCCAGTCTGGGGAGGGGAGGAGGATGGGCTCTTTTCTAAGAGTTGGATGACAGGTCTATTAATTTGGTTAGATACGTGTCTTCAAGGTCATGCAAACAAAGTTTCTAGATGCTCTAGGAAATGTGAATTGGGAAATAGCACCTGCCTGGGGGAGAGGCGGGCCTCACCCGGGATGCAGGCACATCAGACCGTGTAGGTGCCCACTGAGCCTTAGGTACCCAGGCTCTCGGGGGACAGATGACCAGTGTTTCCCCCTTTAGCAGGTGGAAAATCTGAAGGTCACCGACACACCACCAGAAGCACATACTCAGCGGGGGGTTTAGAATAGCTGGTGTGATGGGATGGACTTATTCCCTCTGAGCGTTTCCTGTATGTAGTACACTCACTTATTGAGCGCTGACTGTTTGCAGTCTTCCTGCTTGGTGCTGGAGATGGAAAGGGGAGGTCGATTTGGTCTGTCCTGTGGAGGCATTGCCATCCAGCCAGGGAGACAGGTAGGTAAGCAACTAGTTAACCCTCCCACATGTCCGTGTTGGGTAATGGTGGTCTGTGAACAAGGAAGGGATGGATTTGTCCCCTGGACACCGTGGGGGAGGCCGGTATAGGGCACGGCGCTCCGGTGGGTTTGCTCAGTCATTCAATAAGTATTTGTTCTGGGACTGGGTGAGGGGAAGGACGGGCCTGAGGCTACGGGGCTGGTCCGGGCAGGGCGCCGACAGCAGACAAGGTGCCGTGAAGGAACATTAGAAGGGGAGCGCGGATGGGAGCTGTCGGGGCTGGGGTTGTGGCTGCCGCTCCCGGCTTCTCTCGAGCAGAATGCAGCGAGGGTCCCGCCCTGGGAGGGTGCGCTCGGGATCCGGGCGGGCGGGGCGGCTGGGGGAGCGGGGGAGACGGGGGCGCTAAAGACAGCTGGACGTCCATACATGCACATTCCTGAACACCACTCCGGGTCCTGATAAACCACCCTGCCAGGGGAGGACAGAAGCAACACTTGACCAAAAGTCACATTGTCTGGAAAGACTTGATAAGTGAGCCTGTAAGGAATGTTCTGGAACATCTCAGCTCCAAAAACAAAATAATAAAATGTGTTTGTTCAGGTCTTGCTCAAGAGGAGCTGGAAGCCTGTGATTCTTCTCTCTGTCTACTGTCCCTGTCCCCAGCCCGTCCTCGGACGGGGACGCTGGTGTGCATTGACTCAAAACACTGTTGGCAACTCGCTCTACGCTGGCGGACCCATAGGTCCTCAAGAAAAGTAATAATAATTCACTTGTATTTCTGCCTCTTGCTGAGACATGCTCCGTGTCTTGCAGACCTTAGCAAACTCTCTGAGAGACACCGGGCACGACCCAGGCAGAGCCCAGGCTCAAGGATGCTGATAGGTGACGGGGACCTTGTTCCCAAATGATGAGGTCCCCGGGAGTCGCCGACCAAAGTTGGCAACTCAGGGGGTTGGCGGCCCTCGTCTGTCAAGGGGAACAACCACTGGGGGTACAACCGCCCAGACGCTGGGTCTGTGGCTGAGTCCAGAAAATGGAAACCATATTTGCTTAAAAACTTCGACTTGTCTGCTGGGGTTATCTTAACCACACACGCAGACTTCAGATGTCCAAAGTTGCTGTTTGATGCCTTTCTTCTGTGAAAGAATGGGAAAGTGTAAGGATTTGGGGCTGTGAGATGCTGTAGCGCCCCAGGGCTGCTCTGAGAAGTCGCTTGGGTTGGGGGATAATTCGTGTCCTGCGTGGACAGCAGCCCGCCCACTCGCTCCCTGTGGGGTCCGCGCTGCGCCCGCCCGGCCCCACCCACCTGCAGCGGCCCGCAGGTCTTTCTCTAAAGACATAACCCTTGGCCCTTTCCTCCCTTCTGGAGCAGAGGCACCTCTCCCCAGAGATGGGGTGAGCGTTCCGTGGATGCCAGCTGTGATTCAGGTAGGAAGGATGCCTCCCCAGCCCACCCCCCGGCTCCTGAGCACCCCCAGATGCAAGTGGGGTTACACGAGGGGCGTTCTGGGTTCTGGTCTCTCTCCTTACCACATGGGAGCCCCTCTCGGCCCCCCACGGGGCACCTGCAGTCCACTGGGCTCTGTCGGTGACTTGGTGTAGAACGCACGAAGCAACAAAAATAAATCCAGTCAATCAAGCAAGCAGCTGGTTGGAGGATTTGGAAGGATGTTCAGCCTACGCAGCCTGAACGGATTGTCCTTCCCGTCCAGCCGGAAGACGCAGGACACAATGCAGAGTGTGGACTTTCCTGCTGGCTTTCCCGCCTCTCGAAGGCTTTGACCTAAGTGAGCCAACCCTGGGCGAGGAGAGGGGCCATCTGGAGGCCGTCTGCCTCAGGCCACGGTGGACGGACCGTGGAGGGGGACGTGGTGGACACTTGGCCTTTCAAGGAGCCCTCGTGACAGAGGAGAGGGAAGGCTCGGCTGCAGGTCCCTGCCAAGGACCTGAAGGCCACTTTAGTGCAACCGACTGGGACAGCCTCTTTGCTGTTCTTCCAGACGCTTCTTCTGTGGGGGGAATCGAATCTAGTTGAAAGACGAAAGAAAAGCAGACGGCGCCTGTGTGATGGCAGCCAAGCATTCTGACGACCGGTTCATCCCCGACGCCTTATTTTTCACGGGGCTGGCATTTGCTGTGTGTGAGGAAGCCGTGGAACTCACGTCACCTTGAAACAGGGATTCGTTTCCACCGAGCTGGACATTTAGGACTAGATGGGGGCCAAGAAAATGCTGTGAACTTCAGCTCCCTGCCCGGGGTCACGGGAATGCAATCAGTCAGGGCAGACAGATTCCTATGATGTCGGCCGAGCTGCTGGGGGTCATGGGTCTCTGTGCCTTTCTCCCTGTCCCCAAGCACCCAAACCGTAAATAAACAGATGGGAGGGCTACCTCACAGATCCTTGGCAAAGACCTCTGGAATAGCGAAGCTGAGGCCCAAGCGAAAGTTTATTTTAGAAGATCCTGATGCAATCGAGAAAAAATAAAGACAAAAACTGGTTTCTCATGGGGCTCCCCGATCTGGCGGGGCTGGAGGGGAGCCCCCCCCCGCCCGAGGCCTGCAGGGGAGGGCTCAGGTCCTCACCCGCTGACCGCCTCGGGTCCTGACCAGCCCTGCCCCTGCCCCATGGGTGCGTGTGTGAGGGTGGTCCGGGCCTCCGGGGACAGCAGCAGCAGCAGCCGGGCCCTCCAGAGGGAATGAGACGGGGGTGCTCCTCAGTGGCTCATCACTTTCCTTTACTCCTAAGAATCTCGACATTGGGGAGAGCAAAGCTTGGGGGAAGACTGTCGAATATTCTATCAACTGCCTCAGGATGCTCTCTGGATGACTCCCTTCTTCTGTCGAGGGTCATTCAGCCTGTAATGGGGCAGCCCTCGTGTGTCAGCTCCGCCTGGGGACTGGGAAAGCCCCTCTTTGGGGACAGTCCCCAATGCACAGAAATGAGCTCAGAAGACGAAGCCACTTGGGACATTGGTGTTACTGCGACACCCACACCCGTCCAATGTAAAAAACAGAAAGGAAAAAACTGAGGAGGCAGACCCATCTCATTAGGAACTCAGATAAAATTCTAGGTAAAGTATAAGAAAAACGAATTCTGTAATGTTTCTTTCTTTTTTTTTTTTTGTTATTATGTTCAGTTAGCCCCCGTACAGTACCTCATTAGTTTTTGATGTAATATTCAACAATTCATTCATTGCAAATAACACCAAGTGCTCATCACATCACGTGCCCTCCTTAGAACTTTCTCAAACTCAACACCCCCTCAGAAAAAATAATCCGATCAAGAAATGGGCAGAAGACATGAACACTTTTCCAAAGATATCCAAATGGCCAACAGACACATGAAAAGATGCTCAACGTCACAAATCAAAACCACAATAAGATACCACCTTATGCCAGTTAAAATTCTGTAATGTTTCAAAAGAATAAGGCCTATGACACAGAGGTTGTACTATGGATGATGACAGCAATTTAAGGTACTTTCCCAGGGTCTTTACCTCGGTTACGCAACTTGACACATCCACTGTCAAAAGAGAGAAAAATCATCTCAATAAATACTACAAATGCCTTTGAGGAGATTGCAGCATATTTCTGGTAACAAATTATTTTTTTTTTTGTATTTGAAATTTTCAGAAGCTATAGTAAAAAGATTCTTCTTTCCCTTCCTGGAGTATCGATCCCAAAACTGATGTGACATCGGAGTCATTTGTGTGTAAGTCAAGACTGTTCTCATCGACGTACTGAGCCCTAACATTGCCTTGAACTTTTTAAATGATTCGGTAAAACAGGAAAAAGAAAAGAAAGATGAGGTCTACTGGAAAGCAGAACAATAAAAACTGTCTTCCAGGAACCTAACCCCTCACCCCAATCCCCCCCAAATCCATTCAAAACCAATACAGTTAATGAGACAGTTTAGAATGGAGGCCCGTTACCACGAAGTGGAGATACTTTTTAAAAACACCTTCATACACAGTAACAATAAGCCATTAGGTCATGTGATGAAACCCTAAGATGCCATTACACTATTTACAATACCTCCTAAATACTGCGAGAAAGGGAGAGGACCTTAAGAAGGACCATTTCTTAGCTGGGGAAGCCAGCAGAATATTTCTTAGAATAAGGAGCTCGGTCCCCTGTGAGGCTGTTAGGAAATACTGACTATTGTGACCGTGACATTTATTTCCTCAGTTAATTCAAATATCTAACGTAAAATTTTAATTCCGTGGAATTCCCCTTGGGTACAAGTGGAAGGCAAAGGCAGCCGACGTGTCTGAGAATGTCTGATGAAAGACGGTGGGGAGGAAGGACCGTGGCCAGCAGGTGTGGTGTCTTGGGGCCCTGGTGTTGGGGGGCCCCGGAAGAGGGGGGCAGGTTGGGGACCGGAAGGAAATGGGGTGGGATAGAGCCATGGAGGGCTCTGGGCGGACCCAGAGAACTGTCCCGCCCAGGTAAGGGGACAGTTCCCGTGAGTGGGGCACTCTCCTGAGGGTGATTCCCGGATGGCCGGGGCCGGGCAGGTCTCTGCAAGAACAGCCCTGGAGGTTGTAAAGACCCCCAGCTCTTGGGGTGCCCTCCTGCCTGATGGCACCCCTCGGTCTCCATGAGCCGGCACATGGGTGGTTAATGCTGGTGCCTCCTGCCGCACAGCCCGGCCACGTGCCTTTGTCAACATCCGCGAGGACACCTGTCCACGGAGGGATGGTCTTCTGTGATCTCCTAATCTGGAGTTACGTGACAACGGAAGACCACCAACCCCGTAGCAGCTTTGAGAGGGGGCAGGGGGGGGTCCCGGCCCAGGCGCAGCGGCCTTGAGGCTGCTTATGGCCACGGGGATGCGCCGAGAGTGGCCGCGGGGGGCGCGGAAGCTCTGTCCGGCTCGCTCTCGGCCACGGCCGTGGGCCACGTGGCCGAGCTGGCTGGAGGGTTTTCCGGCTGAGCTTGGCACCCCCACCTTCATGCGGAGTCTGTTCGTCTGGGAGTAACACGGACGGGAGATGTTTCCCTGCGACAGGCCTGACTGTGCAGGCTGGGTCCTCCCAGGGCCCACGAGCAAATTCGGTTTCTCTGCGGCCGCCGGCCAGTGTCGTGGGAGAAGGCGCGCGGGCCGGCTGCGGGCAGTGGGGGGCCGTGGTTGCAGCCGGGGAGTCGGTGAGCTCCCGTTCCCGTGACCACCTTTAAGAGCTGGCTTTCTTTTTAGTGTTTCATTAAATGTTAATGCTGGAGGCCGTGGTAAGAATTCGTCTATTAAACACACCAGCCGAGGGCATGTGATCGTAGGGGAAGGTGGACACCCAGGTCATGAGAAGTGAGACCGTGACTTCAGAAGCATTCTGATTTTATAACATCAAGTTGCACGGGGTGCTTGGTGCAGATTTGGACCCCAGCAGGCCCAGGAAGGGCAGCTGTCACCAGGGCGGGGGGACACACGTCCTTTCCCACCTCTGTCCCTGCTGAGCCTGTGCGTCCCTCAGGGTGGGGGTCTGTCCTTGTGTTACCCAGACACGCACGTCTAGGGGAGACGTGGGGTTGGTGGCCTCCCGAGGAGATCAGTCATCCGGGCTCTGTTGGAGCGAGTGGGGGCAGAGGGACCCCCAAGGGGACACCCTGTCCGTAAGGTGACTGTCCCTGCCCCTCTTCCTGGGACTGTCCTAGTTTACCCTTGTTTCTGAGTCTGGGTGTAACAACAGTGCCCCTCTTACTCCCAGAAGTGGCCCACTTGAGTTGGTGCCTCGTACGGCCCTTCGTGCAGGGCACACGCCCGCACTCTCGCGGGCCGTCTGCCGAGCTCTGCGGCTACATGGGGAAAGGTGTGCGGTAGTGGCTCCTGGGGTTTTCCTCTGCCCTGCAACCCCTTCCCCAGTCCTCATGCCCAGCTAGGGAGGCGCGGGCTGACAGTCCCTCCCCAAGATTCTAATGCCCTGCCTGCACCCGCCGAACCGGGGGCCTGGGCTCAGGCTGGGCACTGTTACTGTCTTTATTATTAAAGGAGCCTAGGCACCACTGTCCAGACGGATGGTCTCTGTGGCCTGTGCCTCCTTGGGGGAGCTCTGGCTGGGCACGCTCACGGCATCTGACGGGGTCGTGGACAGCAGAGTCGGTGTCCCCGTGGTGTCTGTGCTCCTCATGGCCCACCCCTGCCCTCCGCCTGCAGGGAGGACTCCTCCCCGGGCCGGACCGACAGCTCACCTCCCCAGGCGGGCGCTCGCAGGCCCGTCCTGGCTCAGCTCCGTCCAGCAGCCCGGTCTTGAGTGTCCTGCACTTGTGAGCCTGTGTCCGGAGATGCTTTCTGGGGCGGGAGCAGGGGAGCACTGCACACTGGAGGGGGGGGGCCTGCCCACCTCCCTGCCGCCTCCCACCCGGGCTGTCCAACCGTGGGAGCCACCGGCCACGCGGCCGCGCTCTCTGTCCTGTGTGCCTCTGGGTCTCTCCCATGGTCATGCACACACACCACGTGCACACTCACGCACACACACGTACTCACACACCACATGCACACATGTGCACACTCACGAACACATGTACTCACACACACCACGTGCACACATGCACACATGTGCACACTCACACACACATGTACTCACACCACGTGCACACTCACGCACACACACGTACTCACACACCACGTGCACACATGTGCACACTCACGCACACATGTACTCACACACCACGTGCACACTCATGCACACACACGTACTCACACACCACATGCACACATGTGCACACACACACGTACTCACACACCACGTGCACACTCACGCACACACATGTATTCACATGCATGCACACCACACGCACACTCGTGCACGCACACACCACACACATACACGCACACCCATGGGTGCATGCACACCACATACACACATGTACTCATGTGCACACACCACGTGCACACCACATACATGTACTCACACGGACACACACCCTGTGCACACTCATGCATGCACATACACACCACCCACACATGTGTACTCACACCACATGCACACATGCACGCACATACCACATACACGTGCACTCACATGCACACTTGTGCACGCATGCACACTCACACGGCACGTACCCTCACACAGCACACATGCACATGCACACACACACACAGACCATATGCACTCACATGCATGCACACCACATTCACACCCAGGCACACACACTACACACATACATGCACACATCAGACACGCTCACGCACACACCACATATACACACGTGCACACGTACACACACACACACACACCCTTGCACGCGCACACACGGCCCTGCTCTCTTGGGACTGCACGGGGAGTCAGGCTTTCAGGTCAGGCCCCTCTGGCTGCCAGTCTTCTGTCTGGGGGACCCCTCCCCCTCTCGCAGCAGAAGTCAGGGCTCGCAGGCGTGAGGTCCTGTGGGGGCCCGGCCGCCGGTTCAAGTTCTCCCGCGCCCTGTCTCCCTGCCGCGCCGGCTCCGACCGGGGCTGGGAACCACGTCAGCGCTCTTCTCCCCTGGGCGCCGCGGCCCCGACCGAAGGGCAGAAGCCTGGCGTCCTTGGCCGAGCCAGTGCGCCCGGCCTCACAGAACTGACCGCGCTCCCGAAGCACGTGCACATGTGATTTGGGTCCGCGTTGGCTCATGTTATTCTAACTCCAGGGCCTCCTCGTCTCTGCGCAGACTGGCCTTCCAAGTGCAGCCACCAACGAGCAGCCCGCCTCCCCCGGCCTGGCCGCGCCGCCAGCAGTTAGGGGCCTGTGGAAACACCTGGCTCCGGCCGCAGAGGTCCTGGTGGGGCCGAGCTGGGGGCCGCTCACGGGTGCGCCTTGCCCGGGGGAGGGGCTCCTGAGTGTTTGCCCAGCACAGAGATTGGTTTTACAAAACGGAAGGGTGCTCTCTGAGCTCTGCAGAGACCTGGGCAGTCCTGGCCGCTCCGAGCCGCCCAGGGACAGGCAGCCTCGGGACGGGACGGGCAGGCCTCAGGGGAGAACCGGGCTCCAGGGAGCCGAGCGTCCGGGCCCTACGGCTTTGCGGGCACCTGCCGTCTGGCCCTGTGCTGTGGGCGCCTGTCCGCCGCGGCCCGGGGGATGGAACCGGAGGAGGCTTGAGGGCAGGTCACCGGACAGAGCTGTCCCTAGTGTCTCAAGCCTGAGACCTTTGGCCCGAGGGTGTTCAGACAGGCCTGGACAGCACTTTGTGGTCCGCGCGGCCCTGGAGGGACTAGGGGCCTCCCCTTTCTGCCTGTGGCGCTTCAGCGACCTTTGAGGAGTGCCGTGGCGTCCCCTCGGCTGTTGTGAGGATGGGGAAGAGGACGTCTCCTGCCCACGGGGACCGGTCTGGTGGCCCCTCTGTCCTTGCGAGACGCAAGTGGGGCCAGAGCAGCCCCGTGCAAGTGTAGACGGTCCCTTCACCACATGCTCGTCGCAAGCATTCTCTGCTGATTTGAAATCCACTCGTGCTCGCTTCCGCAGCTGCGTTCCGAGGAGCCGGGTAGGCTTATTGACGTTAAACAGGACCAATAAGGAGGGAAAGGCAGTGAAGGGGGAGGGGCGGGAGACACGGGGGGAGGGATGCAGGTGGGCTGACCCGGACCACAGGGTCCTTTAGTTCCCGTGGGAGGGAAGGGTTGGGATTTTGAAGACAGAGCAGGGGAAACATTTGGTGGGGGCGCGGGGGAGTTTTCTAGAAACCTGGCCGGGGAAGAACTCCGGGAGCGTAGAGGGGGTTGAGTAAGGTGGACCCCAGCTCCAGGGGCATCGGAAGGGATGGCGACGACGTGCTGGCCCTCGGGAACGAAAAGGCGAAAGGGGCCGTGTTTTCACCGGTTCCCAGCTGTGCGGCGCTCAGAACTGTGTCTCCGCCTCCTCGAGGGTCTGTAGCTCGTCAGTAATGATGGCCCAGGAGCAGCGTCTGCGAAGCCCTGGGGGCAGGGGCGCCGGGTCTGGTTTCAGTCCGTCCTTCCCCAGCGTCCCGCCTGCTATGTCTCTCCTTCCCTTCAGAAATCCTTCTGGTAACCCCAGGCCCTCCCCGAGAAGGTACCAGAGGACCCTCCGCGCTGAACATCTGGGAAAGGGCAGCATCACATGCCTTCGCCTGCTTCCTCTGAACCACGTTTGTGAGATGCCAGCCGTGCCCCCGACAGAACGTGGGAGCCCGTACCCCAGTCCCCTTGAGGTTCTAAAGAACCATGAGACCCCCGGGGACCATGGAGACCCCTGGGCCAGGCCCCCCCCACCGCCACCTGGGAGAAGTAAGGTCCAGCTTGGAGACAAGAGGTGACCGAGGTCACTCTGACAGCAGGTGGCAGAGAGGGGACGGGAGGGCTTAGCCTGGCCTGATGCAACCTTCTTTGGGAAGCCGCTCGTGCCCCACGGCAGGTTCTGCTGCTGGAGCTCTGAAACCCCTGTGGGTGTGGGGTGCCCCCCACTCTGTGCCGGCCCCACCACAGGGGTCCACGTGCCAGTCCCAGAAGAACTTCCCAGGCCAAGCACTGGTTTGCTAACAGGCCAGAGGGGTGTGGTGACCCCGCCGGTGCCCCCAGACAGGGTGGGATGAGATGAGTATGGCCTCGCCCCTGCCTGGTGCAGAGACGGGAGATTGGGGTGGGGCTGGTCCGAGGTCACCGTTGTCACAGATGAAGGGGAAGGGTCCCAGGGTCAGGCAGACTCACCCACCATGCCCAGCGGAGCCCAGCGGAGCCGACCAAGGTGGGCTTCCCCTCGGGGTCGGGCAGGTGGGCGGCCTGCTTGAGGGGCGGGCAGAGAACGCCTGTTCCTTGAGCCTGAGCTCAACACACTCAGTGACTGGCCACTCCGACTCCGCTGGGGTGATGAGGAGGCCGAGGGAGGCCAAGGGGTACCTCAACTGAGCTTGCTCTCCGTGGAGGAGAACGTGGCAGGGAAGGACACGCAGGAAGCTCAGGGCAGGAGGGGGTCGGGCCGGCCCACCCGAGCCTCCTCCGTCCGTAGGTCCCTCCCTAACCGTGCAGATGCAAGGAGCCGGGACACGGGGCCTGCTTCCTCCGTGTCGGGCTCCCCTGCTGCCTGGGCTCAGGGCGGCCTGCCCCGTGCTCGGGCCATCGGAGGGCATGCTGCAGGGCTCCGGGGTCCCCTGCTCCCCCTCCCAGTGCCCGCACGGCGTCCCACTGAGGCCCCGGTTCAGCTGGTGGTGTTTAGTCCAGGCCAAGAGGTGGAAAATGAAAAGCACATTTGACCAGGGGAAGAAAGAGTATTCCATTTGGGACCCTGCCCCTCCCGGCTGCCTGGGGTTCTCCCCGCCTCCTTCGTCCGCCCCGTGGCCCAGCAGAATGTACCGGGGTCTCAGCTCCATCCTTCCCCAGGGTCCCGAGGGCTGGCGTCAGCGGAGCAGGTGGGATTCCGTGTGAGGATTGGGAGTGAAGGTGAGAAATCCCCCCCGAGAGCTCCGGGAATCCCACAAACCACGCTGTAACCGCTCTGCACTGCCCTGGGGGGAGCGAGGGGGATATTGGAATATGTTAGGATCATTTTCGAAAGGCAGCCAAGGTGGTTTTTACATTCTTCAAGTATGTTGGTAATCTTAGCTTACAATCATACTACTAATGAGTTTCCCACTAAGACATAAAACGTGTAGTGAACTTGAACTTGATTCTGCAGACCAGCAGACCGGCGCCCAGGCTGAGCGCCTGCCAACACCCTGCCAACATTCTGGGGACTGAATCCCCCGCGGCCAGAAACAACATTAACCCCAGAACCCCTGTAACTATCCCAGGTCACAGCTTTGCTTAGTGTTAATTAGGTCTTTGACTCAACAATTAATACCTAAAACTCAAGCTAGACTCTGTTGGAGGGAAAATGGTTTCTTTGCCCGTCTTTCCACTGAAACGTTCTCATTTATGCTTCTTGAGTCCCTAAAGTATGCGGGAGGATTGGGGTTTCCTCTCAGAGGGTGTCGTGGGGGTGCTGGTGCTGCAAAGACGGGCACAATGTACGCGCTAATCCGTCATCTGGCCCTGAGGTCACCTTGCTCACGATTTGGGGGAGCACACCCCCAGGCCGTTTCCTGGTCCGCGGGGGTGCTGGGGGGTGCCATCTGGGTGCGCGGCGACAGCGCCGGCCCTGAGCTGAACAGGACGAGTGCGTCCAGAGGGAAGGCGGGGGGTGGGGGGGTGACACTGGAGGGGTCGTGTGTTCGGTCAGCGGGGACTCGGTTTTCCGCACAGGTTCCCAGCAGCAAGAGAAGCTTCTCCGCGAGGGAGGTTTCCAGTGACCTCCCGTTGCCAGACCTTCCTGTCAGGGAGGAAGTGAAGTTCCGGGGAGAAGGCGGGAAAAGGAGGGAGAAACGTTTGGTCCGGGCATCCCTGGAAGGTGGAGTAAACGCGTTAACCACACCCGAGAATCTGCTCGAGCACAGCAACCCGGGCACAGAGGCTGAGCCTCCTGGGCTCTCGGGTCCCCATGGGACTTCACACCAAGGACACTGAGCGCCGCGGTCCTGGGGACCGGGTGGCCCGTCACTTGGAGGAGGTGGAGGAGACAGGAGGAGGCGCGTTCCAGCACTGACCCACCTTCCCCCAGCGCCCCACGTCTCCTCCATCAAGCAGGGATGCCGGCTGGTGCCCAGGACCCTGGTGGCACACATGCAAGATAGAATAATGTCACTGTATTCATCTTAGTGTTTGCCTTTCTGTTGCTTTTAATGACCGTTTTTTAAAAGCTAAGTCCCCTCCCCCGCCATCCGTCCCCAGCCATTATTTTGGCTACTGGTGAATTTTCAGGGGTCTGGTAGAGGTTAGTGAGATTAAATTATCAGTTCTTGAGGGTCTGTCTGCAAATTATTTTGTGTTTCGGACCAACCTTTATGAAAAAGACCTTCTCTTTGGCGCCTGAGGTGGACTCAGTGGAGCCCCCAAACGTCGAACGTCTCCCTCGGGCTCCTCAGGACCCCGCAGCTGGGCAAGGCCACGTGACTGGTTCCAGGCAATGAGCTTGGGGAGCCAGGGACCCCACCGCCCCAGGTCGGAGAGCAGAGAGCGTGTGTGACACCCCAGCCTCCCTTCTGCTGCCCCCAAGGGACCAGGAGACCCTGGGGTCCAAGCGATGCAGCCACATGACGGTGGCGACCCTGCCAGCCCGAGTCCCGGGGGGCCGCGTGGAGAAGAGCCCCCGACACATTGTGACCGAGCAGCAAGAGCGGACGGGATGTAGAGGACAGGACTGTGGGGTAGCCCCGGTGAGATGCAGGGGGGCTGGCGCCCTGAGAGGGGGAGGGGGACAGCCTCCCCGCGCCCGGGTCTCTCGTGTCGCCCCGGAGCCTTGGACAGGTGCGCTCGCTTGCACAGTGAGCACCTGCCCAGAAAACTTGGCTGAAGTGAATCCTTGCAGATTCGTCGTTAGAGGCGCTCAGTTTCTAAAGGCTCTTTTCACCAAAGCTTTTTTATAAATTGTAAAACTGTCCCAGGGCGTAACCATGGCACCTTTTGTCTATTTACTAAACGTGGGGCTCCCCATACCGGTTTGCCTGAAAGGAACTCACACTCGATGCGGAGAATGTTCGGTCCTTCTGCGCTGTCCCTGAGCTTTGGTTGACTTCTTATCTTTGGCTCGAGCTGTGTTGGCTTCTTTTCAAGGCCCTGCGTCCACACTGGGTTTTGTTGGAGTTTCCTTCTGCCTGCTGGCCTTCTTCCTCTGTAGGTGCTTGCTGGGCAGTGTTTTATTTCAAAGTGGATTCAACCTGAATTCTTGAAGACGACACAGAGCAACGGCATCGCATC
The DNA here is from genome assembly GCA_028646535.1 of Procyon lotor. Classification (NCBI taxonomy): domain Eukaryota; kingdom Metazoa; phylum Chordata; class Mammalia; order Carnivora; family Procyonidae; genus Procyon; species Procyon lotor. Next base: position 861,008 of record CM053605.1, on the reverse strand, counting down.
TCTTTATTGACAGGATTGATGGGAGAGCGTCTAGAAGGGAAGGCGGGATTCCGGAGGTAGGATTGAAGGCAGAACACTGTTTTTCCTCATAAACATGGGCGTCGACACTGTTCTCTGTATTCATGGGGCCTTTCCTGGCAAAAGAAGTCGAATGGGATGTTCCGTTGGAGTCCAAGTGGTAATTAAATGCCTTACAAATGCACAGATAAGGGAAGGGGGATTTGCACAGAAGGGGCCATGGGCCTGGATTTAGCAGAGAAATACTAGCCGTTATCTGGACCCTTCAGCTCCTCAGCTCTGAGCGTAATGGCTAGGTGTTGTTTTTCGGTCTCTGGATCTTAGCTCTGCTCTCCTTCAAGCAGAAGTAGTCGCTTCTGGCTTCCAAACTTGGGAATTTTGTTGTAATCAGTGGAAAAAAACACACAGCTCTACAATCTGCACGCACACTTGTGACCCCGGCCCACCAGCCCAGGCTGATGCGGCCAGAATGGAAGAGGCCAGGCGTGTTGTTGGACACGCAAAGGATCAGAGATGTTCTTTTAAGAACAAAGATTCCAGTGCCCCCCTCGGGTGTATCCTAGCCGCCCCTTCCCAGTGCTGCAGCGGGTGCGGAGGGCAAAGAGGGCTCTGGGCCCTGGACTCGGCAGAGGGTTGGGGAGGTAAACGGAAGCCACGCCCGCTGACCCAATGGTCATTTGATGCCCTCACTGGACACTGGCTCCTGGGTGATGGGCCAGTTAGAAGAACGGGAGTGTTTAACCTCTACCCCCAAATGGTGACATCAGTAGTGACCAGAGCACGCTGGGACCAGGGTGACCCTTCTTAGAGAAGAATGGAGAGAGGGGTGTGTCCGTGTTTGTTCGTGGGTGCGTGCGTGTACGTCTGCAGCATGTGCACGTGCGTGGAAGTGGGGTGTGAATGCACAGCGTGTCCCCACCTTCCCGTGTGGTAGACCTACGCACGCACCAGGCGCAGAAGTCACCGCCAGCCCGCTGTGCCCTGTCTGTCCCTCGTTTCCTGGGTCCAGACAGAGCTCTGTGCCCACTCTGCATTCAAAGAAAATTCTGTTTGTATTTAGACCATAAAATCAGGCCACGGGATTTGCCTGCCCTGCAGCACAGGGATCCCCCAAATCCCAATGAAGTCGGTCCACGCGACACGGAGCAAGATTTTGTCCCTCCCGTGCCACCGGCCTCCTCTGTGGACGGCCCTGGACCTGAATGCCTTCAGGGCAGATCTCTGAACACTGCGTGAGCACCTACTGTGTGCCGGGTGGTCACTCCCCCTCGCCGACTCCGGCCGCCCATCTTCGCAGGGTGTGAGCCCATCTGGCCTGGGTCGCGCCGGCTGCGGCAGGGCTTGCAAAAGTCGGGGACCCCCATCATGACGTGCAGGGAATGCTGTGCTCCCCAAGTCGATACGATCCAGCGATCTCACGCAGCCCGTAGAGAGGAGGGAACACGTTCCGTATACTGTGCAGAGAAATGGTGTCTCACTTGGCTTTGTTTGTTTTTTCCAGAAATGTGTGTGTGCACATCATCTCTCATTTTGTTTCTTATTCAGAAATATTTTGAAAACAGTAAGTTCTGCAGGTTGGTTTGAGCATAATTTATAAATGTGGAATTTCAGCCCAGGAATCCTGCATTTTTTAAGAAATTGGGCAATAAGGAGCATGTTCCTGTATCTCCTGACTTGAGCGGGGGGCGGAGAGCCGTCTGGGGCCAGGCGGCAGTCAGTATTACACTCTTGCCTCGAGGGCAAGGCCGAGAAGGCTCTGGGGAGTGCTGTTCCCCCGGAGCGTGCCCTCCCAGGTGGGTCACGCTGTCCGAGTCGCCCCAGGACGTGTGACTCCTTTTCAGACACCACAACACCCCCCCAGCCAGGGGACAGCTGCTTATCTGTGGGCTGATGGGGCTCTGCACCTGCACCCCACTCGCAGATCCTTAGGGGCTCGTGCAGACAAAGGGGGCTCTTGGATTGGTGGGCCGTGAAATTTGAGGTAAAAGCCTCAGAAACGAAACACTGGGAATCACAGCTCTTTGTCTGAAAGAGTCTGATGGACATCCTTTTGGGGAGAAAACTTTTTTTTTTTTAAAGATTTTTATTTATTTATTTGACAGAGAGGAGAGAGATCACAAGTAGGCAGAGAGGCAGGCAGAGAGAGAGAGGGGGAAGCAGGCTCCCCGCTGAGCAGAGAGCCCGATGCAGGGCTCGATCCCAGGACCCTGAGATCATGACCTGAGCCCAAGGCAGAGGCTTAACCCACTGAGCCCCCCAGGTGCCCTGGGGAGAAAACATTTAACACAACTTCCAGAGGCAGAGCCGATGTCAAGTGCTTAGAGATCAGTGGGCTAACCCTGTGTCTGGAGAGTCGGGGACCCCTGGGTCGCCCTCCTCGGCCGACAGCAGAGCCTCTGTTAGCCCCGTGGGCCCTGCTCCCTGGCCTGGCCGCAGGTGGGACGCTGTGCGGGCCTCTTCCCAGACCTAACCCAGGGCTTGCCGTGTTCACACGGGGGCTGCAGCCTCCTCGGTGAGCCAGCATGGCTCGTGGCCTTGACTTCACCTGCGTGTCTACTGCCCCTGTGGCCCGTGGGCTCCCAGGTGCATGAGGTCTGCTATGGGGGGAGCCAGGGGTGAGACTGTCATCTGTCAGCCGTCCTGCCCTGGCGGATGGATGCGGGACAGTGACTGCTTCACCTGCAACAAGGAGGGGAGGAGGTAAAAGGCTTGTGGACCCAGAGATAAGAAAAGGTGAAGTTCGGAGGTCGGGGGTCACCCTCGGCCGGCTGACAGCACCGTCTCTCCGGGAGCCGGGAGGTCAAAGGTGTGCACATTTTCCCAGTGCAATGGCCTGTCCCATAAACTCACTGTTCTCAGGTCTTTGCTGCCTCTCTTACCCTCTGGTTTGTCCCTCGAGAGACCCGAGTGTTCCTGGGGCATCTGTGGGAATTAGCAACCGCTCGCTGGGGGCGAGTAACGCATATCTGGTTCGCGGCTGACAGGTGACCCCACAGGGAGGTTTGTCGGGGGACGCGTCCCCTTCCTGGCGTCCGTCCGCTGACCGCGTATTCACTCTCCGGCTCTGGCTGGCTACTCGCCGGTGCACACCGGGCACTTGTGTTTCCTCTCGCTCCGCGGTGAGCTGGGTTAGCCAAGGCCGCGTCCACGCTCCAGGGGTGGCCGCAGTTGCATCTGTGCTCCATGCCGGGCCCCCGTCGTGTGCCGTTGGTTTTCCAGAGGAACCCACATCCCGAGCGTCTGCTGAAGCCAGGTTTCCCAGAGGTGGGAAGGACTGAGGACCAGAGCCTAGTTAGAGTCTACCCATCCCTTAGGAAGGATTTTGCATTCTACTGAATAAGCGTGAATGTACGCATAGTCTTTCTAAAGCAGCATATTCTCTCCGGGTCGTTCAAGAAAATAGATTGAGGTGTAGTTATTTTTGTAAAGAGTTATGCATTTGGAAAACTGCCTACTTTTCTGAGATGAAATTTGGGAACTAAATGCTGGTAGCGGGAAGTAGGGAGGGCTTATCGTCCGACCGATTCATTCCTGGAAACTGTTTTTTATCCCCGTTTTTCACTGCTCAAGGGAAATGGTCTCAGAAATGTTCTCGTGCAGTTAGAATTAGAACTACCCTGTGATCCAGCAATTGCACTGTGAGATAGTTACCCAAAGGCTGCGAAAATACAGATTCGAACGGGCACATGCCCCCCAATGTGTATAGTAATGTTATCAACTAATAGCTAAACCAGGGAAGCCGCCCAGATGTCCGTGGACTGATGAATGGATGAAGACGATGTGGTGTGTTTGCACACCACACACACGTGCACACACCACACACACGTGTGCACACTCACACACGTGTGCACACTCTCACACGCACACACCACACACGTGCACACACTCACACACACGTGCACACACACCACACACGTGCACACACCACACACACGTGCACACACCACACACACGTGCGCACACTCACACACACGCGCGCACACACACACACACGTGCGCACACTCACACACACACTCAGCCCTCAAAAAGGATGAACCTTGTCATTTGCAACAACGTGGATGGAACTAGAGGGCGTTCTGTGAGCGAAATAGGTCGGCCCGAGAGAGACAGGTACCGTACGATGTCACTCCCATGTGGGATTTAGGAAAGAAAACATGAATGTAGGGGAAGGGGGAAAAGAAAAAAAGGAGAGAGGGAAACAAACCCTAAGAGACTGTTAACGACTGACCACAGACTGAGGGGTGCTGGAGGGACGCGGGTGGGGGATGGGCACTAAAGGTAACGAGCCCTGGGCATGGTGTATAGTCGAGTCACCGGCTTGTGCTCCAGAAACCGGGACGGCACCCTGTGGTGACTACTTACAATTCAAATTAAATTAAGAAATTAAAAGGGAGAGAAAACCACTCCTAAGAACCGTCCCGGCCCCCTGACCCGGCCTTCCCGAGGTCACCGGTGACCCCTGCTTGCCGGTGCGGGGTCCTGCTTCTCCTGGCAGAGGGCGGGCTCCCTCCAGCAGGGGGCGCTGCCGGCCGGGGCCCCGCGCGGCCTCCTGAGGGACCCGCCTTCCCTCCCTCTGCTGCCCCAGACGTCTGCATCCAGGTCTGCAGAATGAGCCCCAGGTCTGGGTTCGAATCCAGGCAGCACTCGTTAGCTGCTGCCTCATGCCCTCGTGGGCTTCGCTCAGAAGCTGCGAGTGAAGCCCCCAGCCCTCTCTGGGGTTCGGGGCTGGACCTCCTGCTGGGTGAACCCCATCTCCGGGGTGTCCCGCAAACACCTGCAGCTCAGCACCGCCAGCTTGGCTCCTGCTGTTTTTCTCCCCGAGGCAACTCCTCTACCCTTCCCTGTTTTGTTCCTGGGGCCCCGATCCCTCCTGGGGCCCAAGCAGACCACCGGTCACTGTGCCCTGCCCAGGGCCCCACTGTTGGGGAGTCACGGGCCCCCTTGTCCCCAATCCCCTCCCCTACAGGACCAGACATCCTCGAAGCTGCAACTCCAAGCCCCAATTCTGAGAAGAGCACCCCAGACCCCTCACCTGCCTGGAAGTTTAATCGTTGCTTCTCTGAGCCTTTTGTAGGTACCTTTTCATACTTTTTTTTTTAGATTTAATTTATTTATTTGACAGAGAGAGAGAGCACACGTAGGGGGAGAGGGAAAGAGAGCAGAGAGCCCAATGTGAGACTCGAACCCAGGACCCTGGGATCATCACCTGAGCTGAAGGCAGACGCTCAACCAACTGAGCCCCCAGGTGCCCCATACCTTTCCTTTAACACGTATCATCGTATCATATTCTGCTACAATCATTTACATCTCTAATATATATTTATATTGTCGAGCAACATAGTTGCAATACCTTTATTGGAATATGTATTACGCGTCTATTACAATAAGTGGTTTTGTCACCTGTCCCCAAGGGAACTGCTGTAGGACAGGGACCAAGTGGTGCCTATGATGTGCGTCCAGTGAGTGCCTGACATCGGCAGACCTTCGCTTAAGGTTCTCTTGAGCCGCCGCTGCTGTCTCGGGGAGGGCAGTGTCCTCCGATCCGCATCTGTCAAGTTTGCAAGGACTTTTACTAAGTCAGTGTTCCTGCGTCTGGACCCACGTGACAGGCATGGGAATGAGGTCACTTGCGTGAGAAGGATTTCGGCCTTGGGCCTCGGGGCATAGCTGACCTGCGTTCTGGGGGCGATTCTGCACCTGCCTGGCCACTTGCCCTGAGTCCCCTTGGGACCCCAGCGCCATCTCGTCATCTCTGACGTGACGTCCCCGGGTAGGTCACCCCTAAACAGGCACGGACGGCCTGAGCCACCAGCCTGAAATAGGGCCCTGCAGGGTGACTTTTTATACCACCTTCTTTTGCTAGTGAGTTTTATTAGAAGCTAAGTCTGGTGACATCTGGAGAAATCCTTGAAATTCACTGGTGGACGTGGTTCCTGGACCTGGAGGCCGCGAGTCCCCGGAGGCCGCGTCCTCCTGTTACCTGGTTGCCCAGCACTGCTTTTCCCCACGAGCTCTGAGCTTGAGGGCACCCTCTGCAGTGCCCTGTGACGCCCGGAAGAGAGATGGGACGGCCTCCCTCGGAGGTCCTGGGGTCCTCTGGGCCTTCCTGCCCCAGGCCCTGGGAACGGAGACAGCTGGCCTGGACGGCCCTGGGGCCGCGTCGCTCCGGGGCCCGGAGGCCGGGAGGCACCACGCAGGGAGGGCTTCTGGGAGCAGAGGCCAGCCTGCCTTCTCCCCAGGCTGCTCCCAGGCCGACGTCTCCTCGGCAGGAAGGCCCTTCCAGACACGGTCCGCTCAGATCCCCGACGCCGAGCCCAAGGACAGAGAAGGAGCCGGAGACACTCTGCTTCCAAGCTGGTGGGAAACTCCTACTCCCCCGAGGGCCCAGGGCCAACAGCCCTGCCGCCAGCCACCAGGGAGCCGCGGGAGATGAGCCCTGACACCATGAGTGCGGGCTTCCCAGACAGGATTCGGGGGTCAGACGCGGAGAGCAGGTGCCCCACGCAATGGAAGCCCGGGGCTTGCTGCGGAAGCAGAGGGGCGCGGGGCACAGGAGCACACAGCCTGCACTGGCCTCCCAGTGGCCTTCCCGGGATGCACGGGGGGCGCGGGGCCCGGAGGGGACCCAGGAGTTCCCTCCAGGGCTGTGCCGGGTGTGGGGCGTCCGCCTTCTCCCAGCCCCGGCAGCAGAAGACCCTCAGCCCACTGGTGTCCTAGGAGCCCTGGGGGGCCGACGGGGGCACCCTGCCCACCCAACCGTTCCTGGGAAAGCGGACTCTCCAGAGGGGAATGGGCCGGGCCCCAGCCAGCGGAGAAGCTCCTGGGTCTTGACTCTGGCCTGCTTTGCAGAGTGCCGTGGCCCCCGAGGGCCCCCCGGCCGTGGCCTCCATTTGACTCGGAGAGGGCCTGGCAGCCAGCAGGGAGAGAGCAGAGCGTCCTGCCTGTCAGAGCCGCTGCTCGGCCCAGGGACAGTGCACAGACCACTCCGTACAGGGCCGGGATGCCAGGGGGCGGGGGGGACCTGGGCCGGAGGAGGACAGGGTGGCCAAGGGCACAGGTGGCCAGAGGAACCTTGTAAAAACCTTACAAGTCTGATGGCTTCTTGATTTGTGTTTGCCTCGGCAAGAGCGGTTTGCCTTTATCCGTCCCCTCATAGGGCCACTGCCATCTCGTAGGAATGTTTACTCTGTCCCCTGGCACTCTGTAGAGTGTCCAGCTTCAGGCAGCAGAGGGCAGAGACCTACAGCAGGACCGCCGGCCCCCTCCCGCCCCCTGATTTGGAAGTGGATTCTTACAATCCCTGGGGTGGGCTGGGGTGGGGGGGTGTGTTTCATCGTTGGCCATTGAGACCTTTCTAGGACAGGTGCACAGAAGTTGGCAGGGAGGGGAGGGGGCCTGAACCATGAGGATGGCCCCCCCGGCCCTGCTGGGGACCCCCATGGGCTGGGCCCCACCCAGCGGCCAGCAGGGGCGGCCTGATCTCTGCCTTTCTGATCGGCCACGGGAGCCTAGCACCTGTCCCTGGCAGGCGTTGGCCCCTGTGTGCTGGGGTGCTGAGCTGCCCGCAGGTCCCACCTGGAAGGAAGTGGCAGATCTGCCCTCTGAGAGCAGAACCCCTTATTTCC
>CM053605.1:817911-847216 GCA_028646535.1 Procyon lotor | reverse complement strand
GGCAGGTGAGACCGTCGGGTGCGGCCGGTCCGAGCACATCGCAGAGGCTCGCGGGCGCTCGAGCGTCACCGAACCTTCCCCGGGGTCGGGTCTCCATACCTGCATCCAACGCACACCCAGCACTGTCTCTGTCTCTGCTTCTCTGTCTCTGTTAGTCTCTGTCTCTGTCTCTCTCTGTCTCTCCATCTGTCTCTGTCTCTGCCTCTGTCTCTGTCTCTCGGTCTCTATCTCTGTCAGCCTTTGTCTGTCTCTCTGTCTCTGTCTCTCCCCTCATCATCTCTCTCGTTGCGTCTCTGAGAGAATGGTGGTGGGCGGATCTCTGCCGAGGTCGTGCGGCAGCCTCGGGGAAGCCGTTGTGATTCGGCGCCCCCGTGCCCGCGGCCCCTGTCCAGGGAGTCACCGCGAGCACCCCGGGCTCCGGCAGACACTCGGTGTCGTGCCCCCGCCCCCCGAGGAGGACAGACGATCCACGCTGGGCTTCCGTCAACCGCGGGCCCTCGGCGTCGCCAGCAGCTCTGTGCTCACGGGGGTTGGGGAGACGCCGCACGGAAGGATTTAGGTCATGGGTCCCAGCGTTTCTGAGACCTCTGGTGCCCCGCGGCGAGCCCGGGGAGCCTCCCAGGGACACGGCACGAGGGGTCCCCTGAACCGGCCCTCCCACCGCCCTCCCTGCTTGGGGCAACGCCCCCAGCCTCTCCCGGAACGGTTCTCCGTGGGGCCGGCGTGGAGCAGAGCTGTGTACGGGGCACGTCTTGGTCGCCCAGATGCACCAGCTGGAGGAGAGGCAGCGGGCCAGGGGCTCAGCCAGACACCTGCACAGAGCTGGGTCCCAGACAGCGTGACCGGAGCTGCTTCTGGTGGACCTGGCTTGACGCCTGGCAGGTGCACTGCCTTTTACATCACCAGACTCTGGCAGCACCTGGGAGCACCTGATCGTACCCAGCAGCACCCAGCAGCACCCAGCAGCACCTAGAAGCACCCTGCAGTACCCAGAAGCACCCTGCAGTACCCAGCAGTACCCAGCAGCACCCAGAAGTTCCTGACTACATCTGGCAGCACCCAGCAGTACCCAGCAGCATCCAGAGGCACCCAGTAGCACCCTGTAGTACCCAGCAGCACCCAGAGGCACCCAGCAGCACCCAGAAGCACCCTGTAGTACCCAGCAGCACCTAGCAGCACCCAGCAGCACCCAGAAGCACCCTGCAGTACCCAGCAGCACCCAGAGGCACCCGGCAGCACCCTGTAGTACCTAGCTGCACCCAGCAACACCCAGAAGTTCCTGGCTGCACCTGGCAGCACCCAGCAGCACCCTGCAGTACCCAGCAGCACCCAGCAGCACCCAGAGGCACCCAGCAACACCCTGTAGTACCTAGCTGCACCCAGCAGCACCCAGCAGCACCCTGTAGCACCCAGCAGCACCCAGCAGCACCCAGCAGCACCCTGCAGCACCCAGCAGCACCCAGCAGCACCCAGCTCACCATGGTTAGTTGGCCAGTGGTAACTGGTCTATACATTCCTACTCTTTTCCTCAGGTAAGAGGGAGGGAGACCTGGACCAGCCCAGGTGTGAGGCCTGCAGGGGTTACAGGTGATCCCGATGTGGTGCTTTAGGGATTTATAGCCACTCAGACGATACATTCCCTGCTTCCCTGCTTCATCTATGCACATACTCCTGTCCTGTTGTGTAAGGTGCTTTGGGAACACGCGAGCCCAAAAATGCTGTCTTCAGTGTGAGCTGGGCCCTTGACTGTGCCTGGCTGAGCAGTTTGTGACTCAGTGAGGCCAAGGTCCTTTTCTAACTTCATTCATGGCTTACGAAGCCCCAGATGGACAAACAGAAGGACGCATGAGTGGGCTGCACTTAGGGAATCATGGGTTCAGTTTTCAATCCCATCCACCAGTTATGCAGAAGTTTTGGTTACAATTTTTGCCTAGTCAATGTCCATCTCCCTTGATGTTAATCTTCTTCCCCTGCAAATCAGGAGTTGTATTTCAAAATTTTTTAACCAATGGACTCAAAGCTCACTAGATCTTGTCATTTGGAAGATTTTCAAATGGATTAGAAGGAAAGTTAGAAAATTCTTTCAGTTATAAGAATTTTTGTAGATGACAAATCTTGTTTTAAGGCACAAGAATGCGTAACAGTGAAAAAATGTACAAACACAAGTGTTCAAAATACAGTCTCCATAGAATCGTTTTCTTAGAAGGAGGAGGAGAAGGAGGAGGGTGAATAATGGAGGAGGAGGGTGGAGAGGGGAGGAGGGGGGGAGGGGAAGGAGGGGGGAGGGGGGAGAAGCAGCTCTTCTCTTCTCTTTATTAAAATACCAACTTTGCCTTGAAGGGCAGACTGTGTTTAGTTTTCCAAACTATATCTGCAGACATCATGCAGTTGTCAGCCACTGGTCATCTGGAAAAGGTCAGCAGACAGAGAACACTTGAAATTCATGTCAAGTCATCCCAGCGGTGGAGAAGACCAGGAGGTGGTCAGGGCACCAAGGCCCAAACCGGCTCCTCTCCACCCCCACCCCCCGGCCCTCTACAGCCCAGTAACTTCGGGGGCCCGGGCAGCTGGGTAGACACGCTCAGCCCTGGGAGCTGGGGACTGGCAGAGTCAGAGCCCCGGGGTGAACCAAGGACTTGCGGGAAGCTGGCCCGGAGGAGGTTACAAAGCCCATGCAGCCCCTTGCAGGGGCGGCCGAAGGGTCTTCTCTCCCCTCGACGCAAGGATGCTAGGGAGACTCCCTCCAGGGGTCAGGGCAGCCCAGGGCCTGGGGGGGAGACTCCGTGCTTTTCCCGCCTGCTGGATATAAAGCTATTCCAGCAGCAGACCTGAGCCCCCCACTCCTGACCAAGGGCAAGGAGAGAGCTGCCCCGTGGGAGGGGTGCGGCGGGGAGACGCCCGCTGGAGGAGTAGCCGACAGAACCCCCCTGCGGTGGGGCAAGTGCAACAGCAGGGGAGGGTCGGGCGAACCCGAACTAAAGGTTTCCAAGGGCAGTAAGGACACCCAGACTGCAACCCTGGGAGGGATTCCAGACCCTGACCAACATGACTCAGCATGAAAACACCCAGCAGAGCCCGGTTCACGTCCCCCCAGGAGGAAGGAGCACAAGGGTCCCCACGGACAAGGCGGGAGGGGGGAGAGCTGGGCGCGCCCAGGACAGCACGCGACTTGGAAGGAAGACCTGAGACCTCGCGTGAGAAAGACCCGCAGAAGAAGTAACGGATGGAGGAAGGGGGGCAATTAAATACGAGGAGGAAACTCCCGGGAGCCGAGGAAGGTCTGGGGGCCACACTCGGAGTCCGAGGTTCGGCAGGTGAGGAAAGACAGTCTGCGCAGCGGCCCAGCGAGGACCGCGAGCCCTGCCGCTCACACCCCTGCTCCGCTTGTGCGGACTTTCTAGGAGCCGCCGGCCTGGTCTACGGAGCTAGAAACCAGCCTGTCAGTGTGAGGGCAGGAGGTGGGCGGTGTGACCATGGGAACTTCCCCGATGGGGCGGGGGTGGGTGTGTGGAAGCCGCTGGGGTCAAGGGTGTGAATGGGTCCACGACCCGCTGTATGGTGCGCAAATTGTAGATAGAGTCGAGTGAGAGCTTACGAACTCCAATTTCTCGGTAAAAGGAAAGGTAGTCCGACAAATTCAAAACAATCGGAACAACAGCAGACTTCGTACGCACAGCACAGGCTCTGAGAGCGGTGCTGGGCCGCCCACCGGGAGCGCTGTGCCTGGCACTCCGTTGTCTTGCTGTCCGAGTGGACGACGTTCCTGTTGGTTGAAGGGATGTTAGAGTCTTCGGTTCTTTGCAGCTGAACGTGTTCTGAGCGGATACAGTTATTGACATGGACATTCTTAGAAGACGAGGACGAGATGGGTTCTTCCTTAATCAGACGGAGAAACTCTCCGTCGTGCCAACAAACCAGACCTTATCTAGTGTGTGGGAATTACTAGGGTTTTCCACAAAAGTCAGGACTAGGACGTGCACATACCTACCTACTACCATACCTACTCATGGATGGGTTCAGGAGGCTCAGCCTATACGAGACAGGAAAAAACAAAGCAGTCATCACTATTGGATGGTGATTTCATTGCCCAAAGGAAATCCAAAAAAAAAAAAAAAAACATCTAAAATTTACTATAATCAATGAGACAAAATGCCCCCATATTAAACATGTAAAAAAACATTTGCTTTCTTGATATTCAGAACAGTATTTTGTAATATACACTGAAAAATTATATTGGCAATGGTAACAAAAATATTTTAAATTTAGGAATTCATCCCATTGGAAAGATAAAGATCCTAAAAGTAGAAAGCCATAACATTTTTTATGAAGGATATAAAATAAAAATTTAATAAGTAGAGAAACAGATCATGTTCTAAGATGTGAAAACTCTTTATTACAAAGGTGCAAAATTCCTCCAAGCCTCTTGATTTATATGTTTAATTAAATTTCAATAACGTCTCATAGAACTCCTTTTTTTTTTTTTTTTTTTTTTTACAGGGAACCTTATAAAATACTCTGAATAGATTCCCCAACAGCCACTGGAATGAGAAATTGAAAAGAGGAGCCACAATTTTTTTCAAAAGCTTAGATAATTAGGGAAGAGAAATTCGAGATCTATATATTGAAATATATTACGAAACTATCATAGTTAAAACCAGGTGGGGCTAGTGCCCAATTAGTGGGAGCTCTCTCTGGAATGCCCAAGAAAGTCCAGAAACGAATCACAACATGTCTCAACAGAGTATTCGATAGAGTCACGAGCAAAGAAAAGCAGGCCTGCTTCACAAATGGTACACAAAGCCTAAAATAACTGGAAGAAAATGCATGTGAGTATCTATCCGATATCGAGGTAGAAAAAGCCCTCCAAGATTCTCTGTAAAGGAAGATAGTGCTATATTTGATTATGTAAAAATGAACAGAAATCTCTTAGGCCTAACAGAATTAAAGTTGGCAAAGCTAAAAACTGGCATGATTTGCAAAATCAGTGACAAAGGGGAACTAGGCTCAATCTGTCTTTGGCTTTAAAAACCTGATAAAGAAACGTACTCCCATAGAAGCTGACCACTTTAACCCTTACAGCTGAGCTGCGCCCCACTCCCGGGGCCGGGGTCCCAGCCTAGAACCTTGTGTCCATCCCCCACCCACGGGGGGCCCGTGAGGCGACAGGACGGCTAGCCCTGGGGACAGATGAGGGGCACGAGCAGCTGCCCAGCCCCCACCGCGGGAAAGAGGGGCTGAACCCCGAGATGGTGCGGTCTGCCCTGGACAATAAGGGGTTCAGAGAGGGAGAAACATAAAGAAGCCACGAAGTCTTGGAAACTGTGCATGCGCTCAGAGAAATCGAGGGAAAAGCCTGGACGTCACTTGGCCCCTCCGAAGCTGGCTCGGGGGGGACGCACCCTGCCCGGGACCATGGCCCAGGCTGCTGAGCCTTCCTCGTCCTCAGCGCAGGGCCCGAGGATAGGTTGGCCCACGGAGCCTTCTGCCGCCCGGGGGTGAGATCTAGGAGAGGCCCTGGGACCGAGGGGCACGAGGCTGGGCGCCCACACAGTGGGCCAGTCTCGCTGAGAAGCGGAGAGCCCCTGGCGGGGTCTCGGCGCAGCCGCCCCTGCTGTTGCCTGGAACATCGCTGACAGGTGTCCCCGGATGACCGCTCGGTGGGTCTGTAACCAGAGGGGACCTCTCTGGGGCCCAGGGCTCAAGAAACCCTTCCGGATAGGGCTGTTCCCACCCTGGCATCTGTTTACGGGTTCCCCGACCGCTGTAGCTCTCTGTCCAGTGTATTTATCCCGGACTTCTAGAACAGTGAAAGCCCATCTGGAAACTGTTCAAGGCAGAAGTCAGCCCTCGGCAAACCCCGTGGAGAAGCATCCCCCCATCCCCCCCGCCGTCACCACCACCTGCAGACGCCAGCAGCCCCTGCCGTGGGCGAGCTGGGGGACAGGAGAGGCGAGGGACCAGGAGAAAACACTAGAGGAGAGGGACAGGCATCTCTGCTCTCAGGGGTCTGCCGTCCCCGGGGGCCAGACACACACGCCCAGGGAGCCCTGTCCCCACGGAGCCAGCACACCCTCCCCGACCAATGAGCAGAGTAACCGGGAAATTCTATGGGTTCAGAACAGGCTCTGAGTGACTTATTTATCCAAGAAATAGTTGTCGAGGCTGCAGCTCAACAGTGTCCCCTGGGCTGGACACGCCACCCCCGGCTGACAGGTGTCCCCACACTTCGTAGAAACTGTCCTTTCCAGCCGCGTGCCCGGCCAGAATGCAGCCACACTCCGGCCCCCAGCGGCCCTGGGGCCGTGGCCAGGGCTGGCCCATGGGGTGGCCGTGTTCCTTCCGGGAGCTGTCCTGGAGGGACGTGGCTCTGCTGCCCTAGCTCAGCTCTCCCCGTCCCGCTGTCGGCCCCTGGGACACGCCGGCTGAGCTTGGATGCCACCTTGACCCGTGAGGGCTGCCCGGCCACAGTGGAGCCGAGGGAGGAAGGAGCCTGGGTCGTGATGACCGTGTGGAGCGAGCCGCCCACGCCCGCTGGAGTGCACGTGCACGAGAGGCCGAGTCGGGTGTGGTTGAGCCCCTACTAATTTGGGGGTCTCTGTTACTTGCAGCTAAACCTCGTCTTAATGGCTATAAGCATTTGCTGTGCATGAGGATCCCCGGGAGCGGTGTGGCTGTCAGAGTGAGCAGGGAGAGGTCGTCCCCGCGCTCAGGGGGCTTGCGGTCTAGCGGGAGAGAGAACAAAGCCCAGGTCACAAACGCACACGCTCATTAACAAACGCTGGTAGACTCGGCCAAGTAAGGAAATACCCAAGCTAGTCAGGGAGGAGCAGCTCAGGAAGGCTTCCTGGAGGAGGCCGGTTTTAGGAAAACCCAGAAGAGGAGAACAGGGCATTTGTTCTAAGAACGTGTCTCCTATCATGAATCTTGGTCAAGATTCCGAAACTGGAGAAGGCAGGCCGACGGGTGGGCTTTATTGAAGGGAGGAGCCCCTACCCCGCGGCAGGGAAGGCGGGGCAGTCTGGAGTCTGGGCAGAGGGTCCCGGCCGCCGTCCTCGGCTGTGTCTGCCCCGCACTTGTCCTTGGCTTTGGCCGGGGTGCGTCCAGCCCAGGGAACACCAGTCACTGGTGTAGCCGGTGACACAGTTGCTCGTGGTAAAAAGGCACCTTCCTGTCTGGTTTCATGAGAGAGGATGCGAGAGGGTCAGCGTGTCCGGTCAGAGCGCCGATGGGTCACAGCCCGAGGAATACAGTGCTCGCGGTAAGTCAGGTTTCGCGGCCTCTGGGGGTCTGGTCCGAGCGGCCGTGGGCAGAGACCCGGGCTCTCCCGCCGAGGGCCCCCCTGTGCCCTGGGCTCCGGGAGGACGGCAGGGGCTCCCGGTACGAAGCTGTCTTACCGAGGACTGAAATCTGAGCCCTCCTCTCCTGCTTCCTCGGGAACTACCGAACGGAAGATTAATCTCTTTTCCAAATGAGAGGGCTGCAGCTCCGGAGGTCTCCCAGGGCAGACCGCAAGCTCCTCTCTTCCTGGCGAATGTCCTCGAAGCCCGCTGCCCTTTCTCTGGCGCGCACCCTCGGCTGAGGCTGTTTTCTGCTCGAGCTCAGAATCGAGATGAAACGGGAGTGACGGGGGCACCTGGGTGGCTCAGTGGGTTACAGCCTCTGCCTTCAGCTCAGGTCATGATCTCAGGGTCCTGGGATCGAGCCCCGCATTGGGCTCTCTGCTCAGCGGGGAGCCTACTTCCCCCTCTCTCTCTGCCTGCCTCTCTGCCTGCTTGTGATCTCTTTGTCAAATAAATAAATAGAATCTTTAAAAAACAAAAGACGGGAGTGAGGAGGGCAAGGGTGTTTGCGCTCGGCCCTCCAGAGCCCTTCCCACTCCCGACCCCACTCCTGCCACCTGCGGACCCGTGAGGAGCTTTAACCTCCTGTGTGACTTTCCCACAGGTGCCCATCACCAGTGACCACACGCCTGAAACAGCCGGAACCGATGCTCCCGCAGGTCCGGAGTCCAGGGTCCTGAGTCCGGGCAGTGCTGTTGGCGAGGCGGAGCCCTTCTGGAAGGTGGGGGAGCAGCCCGGCGCTGTGGCCTGTGGTGGTTGCCGGCGATCCCATCACGGCCTGCAGACCCTGCCTGGGCTCTGTCCCTCCCTCCGCACGGCCTCCCGCCCGCACCTCTGCGTCTTCTCCCTTCCTCTTCCCTTCTGAGGACACTCGCTGTTGGATTGACGGCCCCCCTGAAACCGGAAGGATTTCCTCCCAAGATCTGAATCGTAATTGTATGTACAAAGGCCCTTCCGAAGGCCCAACTAAGGTCGGGTTGCAATGCTCCTGGGACAAGGGTCCCGCTAGACCTTTGGGCCTTCTGGACAAATGCAGTGAAGGACAGAGGGCACAGCCTTGCCGGGCGCCCACGGTGCGTCGGTGAGGAAGCCACACATCGATGCCAGAAGGGGCGACACCTCATTGATCCAGCATCACTGTCCCCACGAATTTTCCAGATCACCGACACTGACCTCTTTAAGACACAAACTTATTAAAAAAACCCACTGCTGTGATGATAAGCATTCTAACCATAAACACGCCCGACTTACTAAAGGGAATACAATTTATTCCAGGCCTTGGCTGTGAGCTGCGGGGTGGGGACGGCTCAGGGCTGACCCCGTGGGAGAGACGCGGCCCCGGGCAGGAGATGTCCCTGCGGTCCTGCGTCTCCGGGGTTGTGGGTGGCGACTGTCAGGCCCCCTCCCCCACCCCCGAGAACTGTCACTTCTCAGAACGGCAGCTCATTCGTTCATTGACCGGCTCTCCCGGGATGTGTGAGGGATAATTTGGGGGACAATAGTAGTCCTTACTGTGCTTTCTGAACTTCTCGCCCTCGTCCAATTTCAAGCGGGTCACCCGGATCTTTGTAATTTCTATTTGTTTATTTGTGTATGTATGTTTGCCTCAGGGATCTTTTTTCCCAGGCAGGAAGCCAAAGCAGCTTGTAGCCAAAGGCCCTTTCTGTCTTCTGTAAAAACCTAAACCCATCTGATAAAACCCTAAAGCCCTGGACTGAGGAGGAAGGATGGTGAAGAGGTGGTCCCAGGGGCCCAGGGTGGGCGCAGAGCCCCGCAGCAGAGCCCGGGACGGAGGGAGCTCGGATGGTGACCCTGGGGAGCTCCCGGGGCCCCAACCCAGGCACCACGGGCCTTGTCTTTGGCGAGGATTCCTGAGAATCCTGGGCGCAGGGGCAGCAGTGAATCTGGGGGCCGAGGAAGGATGCGGGCGCGGCCCCTGTGGGGGTCACAGCTCAGGGCCCTTCAAGCTCTTCTGGGCACCTCGGAAACCTCTTGATTCCTCAGTGCCTCTGGAGGGGAGGGGGTTACATTTTCCACCAGCCCCACCCCACCCCCCCGGGTGGGGCTCACAGTTGCATTTAAACTGATTTAAGGAAACAAAGAAAGGAACCTTCTGGATTTCTGGACAATATGGCTTTCATTGCAGGTTCCTGCTTTGAGGCGTCTTCTCTGGTCCAAGCGCACAGCAAACACTAAGACTACGGTCAGGAGTCAGCGTCAAAACAATACAAACATCTTGGAGACAGGCAACACCCATAAGCTGGGCTCTGGGTCCCCAATCAATGGGGCGGGAACAGTGGCTGACAGCGCCGATGGGGTCTCCCCCCCAGAAGGGGACTCAGAACAAAAATTCCAGTTGGGTGCTTCCCGGGGCTTCAACTTCAAGAGAATGGAGGACATGGGAAGGTGTGGGGAGCAGCCCCCATCTCGGACCCGGTTAAACACCACCTGCTCATGCTCTGTGGGAGCAGAGCTCGGAGACCCGGCTGGAGGAGGGCGTCCGCGGGGACAGACAGGATGGGGGTGTGTGGATGAGGAGAGGAGGAGGAGGTGTGGGGGGGTGGGGAGGAGAGAGAGAGAGAACCACCTTCTACCCAAAACAAATCTAGAAATCTAACACAAATCTTAAGGACACAGCAACCTTAAGACAAGGTTTTAGCATCTCAAACAGAAAAGGCAAGTAATAGTCTAAAAAGAGCACAGAGCTCTAAGCAGAAATTGCTGGGAGAAACATCAGAACTGGTAGAAATGTAAGCATCTAAGTCGAAATCTGCAAACGGGAAAAAATGGTCCTTGAAACAGGAAAGGAGCCGAGAGACAGTAGGTGCATTGGAAGGTGGGCCCACGAGGGGCTGGGGGGGCGGCAGGTGGAGCCCGCGGGGGGAGGAGGGGGGGGAGTCCCGCAGGGGGACTCAGACGCGGGGAGGAGCGAGAGAATACGTAGCAGACAGTGTGGAGCGGAGACAGAGACCCCGGGACGGAGGCCCCCCCCCCAGGTGCCTGGCCCGACGCGTGGAGAGGCCCCCGGGCCGGCCCCCGCTCCCCCACTAGCCGGCAGCCGCGGCAAGGACCCTGCTCCCTCTCCCGGCATTCGGAGTCACCACCGTCGGCAAGGGGGCAAAACAGACCCACGTCTCTCCTGATTCAGAAAGGGGGCGCGGATCCTCCCCACTGGCCCAGGGAAGGGAAGGGTTCCAACAACATTCTCCTGCGGGGGGAGGCCAAAAAGATAGGAGGAAACAAAGGAAAACCAGGGGCAATGGAGTATCACATCAGAGAGCAGAAATAGCTTCAATCATGTTAGTGTTCGCGCAAATATGAAGGGATTAAGCTCTCATGTGAAAACCAGAGGCGATGAGATGAGTCTCCAGCCCCAAACCCAGCCAAGGCCTCTTGCAAAGATGCACATGAAACACGTGACCCAGATGGGCTGGGGGAGAGTGAACACAAGGGTCCAAGCAAATGCAGATGAAGGAGGAGACACATCGATCAGGAGGCGACGTATGGATCAGGAGTTTCCTGGGGCTGCGTCAGGCTGAGGGGATGGACGGACCCAGTCCCAGGACGGGGACCCAGATTGGCAGAGGGGCCCCCACCAGGGACAGCCCCACGAAGAGGCAGCTGGGAGTGGGTGCTGGTCCCCAAGGTCCCACATCGCTTTGCCTACATCTCACGGGCCAGAGCGAGTCCAGGGAAGGATCCCCCAGGCCGGCAGGTGGGGGGGTGTATAATGTCCCCTTGGGGAGGGGAAGCCAACCACTGTGACCAGCAGCAGAAGCACGAGCCCGCACGAAGGCTGACCTTCATGGCGCGAAGTCACGTGCGGTCGAAAAACAAGCGTTTCTTGTAAAAATGCTCAGTGCGGGCTCAGCATTTTCTGGAGGCTTGTCCCCTCCCTCTGTTCCCACTGCTGGCCACTTGAGGTCACCGTCAGGGGGGTACCCACTTTATTTCTTCCTGGGTGTCTGCCCCGTCCAAAGCTTCCTCCCCAGGGTGCCGACCGTGTGACCAAATCACACTGGCCATAGCCGCCTGGACGAGGGACAGCAGGCGAACCCGAGGCTGCCCCGGCAGACTCCAGGTGACCAGAGTGGATGACAACAGAGACGACGGAGTCCTTTCTATGGCGGACTACGGCGTGAAGACACAGTGGGCGGCCAGACGGGGCAGACGGAAGCCGCCACAGACGGACAGAAGCTGTGTATCTGGACCAAGGGCCAGGGGAGGAGGTCAGCCCGTGCTGACCAGGGCCTGGAGGGGGGTCCCCCGGAGCAGGTGTCCGTCCCCTGGGAGGCTGCTCTGAGCTGGAGCCCATGTCCCCTCTCCCAGCCCCGCGAGCCTCCAGCCTTAACCCAGCGCGTCTTTGGTCCAGGAGACAGGAGACAGCGGCAGCCCCTGCTTCCCGTGACACAGGGACCTCAGGGCAGACCTGCCCCGCGGGCCGGGCGCTCTCACCGGGGCTCACGGCCCACGGCCCACGGCGAGTTCCTCCCCAGTTCGCGGCCGTGTTCCAGATGTGGGGGTTTCTGCAAGTCTGAGCCCCGGAGCGGGAGAGCCCAGGGCCTGGAGCGGGAGAGCTTGGTTTTTATTCTCAGCTCCTGCAGCTTTTAGCCGTGACCTCGACCACGATGTGAGCTGTCCGACTTCGTTTTCTTGCACAGTGAGGGCACCTTCGGGCCAGTTGCAGAGCGCACGCACAGACGCGCGGCCCGGAGACCACGTCCTGCTGAGCGGACTTCTCCATCGGGAAGCCGCGTGCGCTCGGAGCCTCCCGAAGCGTGTTTCATTTCTCTCTTCTTAAGCCTCCCTCCCCCGCGGGCTCCGCGTCCCACAACGCGCCTACAGCCCTGGGGGGAGAGTCTTCACGCACGCTTGAACCATCACTACACGTAATAGACACGCAGCACATAGATAGTCCAATATTTAGAGGTCCCTACTTAAAAAACATTAAGTCCAAACCTTTACCGAATGTGGCTGGGCCCCAGAGGGGGTTTTAGGGCTAGGTTGTGCCTTCTTGGGTGGGGAACCTCTTGCCGCAGGAAGAGGGGATCCTTTGAGGGGACACACCCCCAGCCATCAGCACGGCCCGGCTGGAGTCTGGTCTCCCGAGGGGGTGGATGGGTCCAGATCTGGTGAACTTGGAGGCTCCGGGCAGACAGGACCGGGACCCTCTGGCCTCCTCCCTTGACCTTTACTCAACTGACCTTCCTTCCTGGGGTCCTGCCCTCGCAGGAGGCTTCGCCGATGACTTACTGGAAGTTTACGAGACGTCTGAAGCCCTTAGTGGCCGTGCATGGGGAGCCGCTGCGGGCCCAGCCTCAGGAGCCACGGTGACAGGCCACGCAGCAGGGCTGGGGTGGGTGGGGCACCACGGCCCTCGTAAAGGGCCCTCCCGCCTTATTAAACTGGATCTTGTTTTCCTAAGTCTCCGGCTCTCCATTAATTACTCTTACTTTGCTGTTCTGCGGCCAAGAGCAACAGTTCTGGGTCCAGGGAGGGATGAAAAGTTTTAATCTTTTCGGTGTTACTGGAAGATGGGAAAAGCTCTGTGTGGACCAGGAAAACGTCCCCCCCGCCCCGCCCGTCGCTTCCCACGACCGGGAGGAACGGCCGCGTCGGTCACTGTGGGCCAGGCCTGACCCCGGGTCCCTGGCAGAGAGGCAGGCCAAGGTCTCAAGGTTGCAGGAGAAAAGGTAGTATTTTAAAGAATGTTCGAGCTTTCTGACTGTTGATTTTAGGTCGTACGAAGGTCAAGTAAGCCCTTTCCAAAACAATAAAAATGTTATGAAATCCCTGTGCCGCACATGCCGACCACAGCAGCCAGCTTGGAGGGTGGGCCCCGGATGATGTTTTGTGAGCTCAGAAAGTTTTACTGTTAAATGTCGGGAGCTGCGCGCCCCGGGCCCCGGCGAGCCTGCCAAGAGGCTGGTACCCTTTTACAAGGCGGCCTGCAGGGTCCGGAGGACCAGCGCCCCAGGAAGAAGCTGTCCCCGAACTGCTAATTAAATCACACTGTGGCCGAGAGTGGGGCCAGCCAGGAACCTGCCTGCCGACGTATGCAGATGGCACCTATCACGTGCTCGAGCGGGCACTGAGCCTCCTGGGGTGACAGCAGGGGCAGGGAGGGCAGGGGGCCGGCTCTCTGACCCTGAGGGTCTGCAGAGAAGGGGATGCACAGGCTCAGGACAAGGCACAGCTTTCCCCGGAGGGAGAAAACTGGGAGCATTCCCTGCTTCCCGGGGAATCAGACCGCCCCCCTCTCCCGTGTGAACCCCCAGGCCCCGGGGAGCAGCCCCCACCGACAGTCAGACCCTGCTGATCTTTGGGGAGGCTGGCATTGGTCGGCCAGGCAGGAAGCCCAGTCTCGGGCAGCCTGCTGGGGAGGCCCTCGGGGAGGGACCCCAGGGCTGTGCGCGGGAGCCCCTTCCGTATCTGTGGCCTGGTGGGACGAGGGGCGGGAAAGCAGCTTCTGGCATTTCAGAGACTCCAGACTGAGTTCCGTCACTGACTGGCCGCTGCCTCAACCTTGGGCAGGCCCCGCCTCACAGGTCCAGCCTCATGGCTCATGCCTGTCCCGGGGACTGTGAGCACTCGTGGAGTTCAGGATGGGAAACTCTAGACGGACACTCAGGACACGCCCGAGCCACGGAAGGAGCGGAGGTGTGCAGGGCTCCCTCAAGCTGGCGACACCATATGCCTCCCTGTGGCTGCGGAGCTGGGCGGGACCACCCGGGTTGTGCCCGCCATTGGGCCCTTGTGAATAATGCTATGGCAAGGGTGTGTCCTTTGTCTCCTGTGACAAGGACATTTTGAAGAGTACAGGTCAGTTGTTTCAAAGAACATCCTTCCACTCGACTTTGTCGGATGGTTTCTTTATGATCCGATGTAGGCTTTGCATTTTGGGCAAAGATACGGCACAGCTGATGTGTCCTCACTGAGCTCACTTCACAAAGCACGGGAAGTCCCTGTGCCCCGTCGCTGGTGATGTGCTTTGATCACTGGGCTAGGAAGTATTGTTGTATTTCTCCACCATAAAAATACTCTTCCCTTTGGTAGTTAAGAAATAATCTGTGGGGGGTACAACTGAAACTATTTCCTAATACACTTGGACTTATTCGTTTAGCATCATTGGTGAGTCCTGCAGGAATCGTTCATTGTGCTGTTAGTTGCAAAACTTATGATTTCCTAACTCTTGTCATTCCTTCCACATTTACTAGTTGATATTTTACTGTAAAGAAGAAACTTCCCTTTTCCTGGTTGCTTTCTGACACCAGCACAAAACATCCTCTTGAAAAACTATGTGTTCTAGTCCCTTGTCATCATGATTTATTTCTATGCTCACATTGTCTCAGGTTCAGCCAGAGGCAGCCCCCTCCCTTCCAATATGCTTTCCTCCTATTTTAAGCACTTTCTAACTTGCTGGTGGAATAGGACACTTTAGGCTCATCTTGCTTGTTTCGGTTCTGGATTCGACCATTTCCCCTGGGAAACCTGGTTTCTTTTAGTAGAAAATGGGTGGTGTAAAAAGAAGAAAATGGATGGTGTTTCGGGACCACATCTGGTCACTGGTGGCTCACGGCTGATGGGTGTCATTGTTTCCAGGTCCTTTCAGTGAACAGAGAAGATACCCCATGAATGGGAACCACACACCTCTCATGTTGGTCCAACACCAACGAGTTCCTCCTTGTCTTCTGCCATTCCACATTTGTTTCTCCTTTTCCCCAAAACATCAGTTCAATTCCTCATGTGCACAATCATAGAACACACACAAAATAGTTTCACAATAGATGGACAAATGTTCAAGATTTATACCCAGCTAAAATATCTTTTCTCTTTAGACTGAGGTTTTCCTCTAAAGTTACTTTATTAAGTTCTTTGTCTTCTATGTGGTTATTGTTCGGAGTATTTGTTGTTATGTAACAGACCACCCAAAACTTGAGGCTTAAAAATTATTATTATCCCAGTCAGTGCTGGGGGCTGATGGTACTCAGCTGAGTGATTCTTTTTTTTTTTTTTTTTAAGATTTTATTTATTTATTTGGCAGAGAGGAGAGAGATCACAAGCAGGCAGAGAGGCAGGCAGAGAGAGAGGGGGAAGCAGGCTCCCTGCTGAGCAGAGAGCCCAGTGCGGGGCTCGATCCCAGGACCCTGAGCCGAAGGCAGAGGCTTTAACCCACTGAGCCACCCAGGCGCACCTAGCTGAGTGATTCTTGCTGAAGATGTCTCCTAAGGAGGCAGATGAGGCTGAAATCATCCAAAGACTCAACAGGACTGTCTGTCCAAAATGGCACCAGTGACATTGCTGGATGCATCTACATGTCTCTGGCAGAGGAGCCTTCCTCACATCAAAGGAACCTTTCTGATTCAAGAGGGTGGGCGTATAGATGCCACCTCTTGATAGGGCACATATCAAGGTCCATCACAGAAGAGTTTGTGGGATAAGGGATAAGGTTACAGTCATCTTTGGAAAATACAGTTTCCCATAGTAATGGAAGTCACTTGATGGTATATGGGTTCATTTGTTTCTGTTTATATACAACTTTAGGTTTTTTCCTTCTTTCTTTGTTGACTTAATTTAATGTTCTGAATATGTAAAAAATATCAACTTGATTTCAAAAGTCAAAAGCTAAGCAAAAGGGTTATAGTATTCTCAGAGAAGTAACAACCCCTCTTGGTCCCCCCTCCAACGCCATTCCCACCTCCATCCCCCAACCCCCTTAGGAAATCGATTTCATTAGTTTCTTGTTTATCTTGGTTTCTTTTTGAAAAATACACATACCACTTTTTTCTTGTTTGCTTCCATTTCTTATACAAAAGTTAGCGTACTATATATACCTACTCATACTTTGGTTTTATCACTTAACATATGTCGACATTTACTCCCTGTGAGTTCCTAACAACCTTCCTCATTCTTTCTATAGCCTCACGGTACTCCACCATGCAGGTGTATATTCAAAACGCATCTTATGTGTGGGCGTGTAAGTTGTTTCCAATATTTCATAATAAAAAAAAAACCCACCCATCTTGTAATATTAAATAACTTCATATAAATGTGTATGTGTATAGTTGGAGTATATTCCCACAAACTCCTGGGATGGGGATTGCTGTGTTCCTGGTAAATTGGGGATTGCTGGGTCAAAGAACAAACAGACATAGAGTTTTGTTGGCTATTGCCACATTTCCCTCTAGGAAGATGTGTGACTGAGGGTGCCTGAGTGGCTCAGTCGTCTAAGTGTCCGACTCCTGGTTTCAGCTCAGGGAATGATCTCGGGGTCCCAGGATGGAGCCCCATGTTGGTCTCCGTGCTCATCAGGAAGCCGACTTGAGATTCTCTCTCCCTCTGCCCCTCCCCCCTCACACTCTCTCTTGCTCTGTCTCTAAAATAAATAAATTTGCATTCCCATCAACAATGCAAATGACTGCTTCCCCACGGTCTCATCCATATTGTATATCATTAAGCTCTTCACATTTCTTCTTTGCCAAACCCACAGATGAGAAATGGTTACCAGCCTCATTTTAATGATCATTGTAATTATTGTGAGTGAGGCTAAACATCTTTTCATGTGATTCAGGGGGCATTTATTTTATTTTGAATTTTCTATTCATGTCTTTACCCATTGTTCCACCAGATTTGTGGATCTTTTTTCCCTTGGATTTTTCACGAGCTCTTTATATATCAAGGATACTAGTCCATTATCTCTGATAAACGTGAAAATGTGAACATTTTCCCTCAGTTTGCCATTTATCTTTTCAACTTTTCTTCAATCGCCTCTGGACTCTTAGCGATGGCTAGAAAGCCTTTCCCACGCACCGTTATAAAGGAAGCCACGTGGACTTTCTTCTAGGACATTTAGATCTTTCCTGATTTCACTGCCTTTTTTCTGTCCCTTCCTCGACTCCCAGGGTGAAGAAGGAAGTTTGAGAACACCTCCCCGCAGACCCTCAAAAGATGGAAAAGGCCCTTGGAGACGTGTGATGCAGTCCACGCAGCGAAAGCCCACCCCTCCTCGGGCAGAGCCTGTGGCCGGGGCTTTGTGTGGGACCCCGGACGGAGGGGCCCTCGTGGGGAAGCAGCGAGTTGGCAGGGAAAGTGAGGGAATTGGCTAGAATGAGCTGGGTCAGGTGACGGTCCTGACACCCGGGCAAGGGGTCTTCCTGAGTCCGGCGGGCTCTGCATCCACGGGGGGCTCCCGCGGGGACCGGCCAGCAGCCTCCAGCTCCTGTGGTGCCTCCCAGACCCACGGGCCCTGAACTTCGAGTCGAGGTGGCAGCAAATTGCCCTCCGTTGTTTGGTTACTTTTGAATCTGGCAGTTCTGGGGTCTGCCTCGGATGGGAGCTAGTGCTCTGATTTCTTCTTGGAGCTTCTACGACTTCCCTGAAATCAGAGTGGGGCCACAGAGGGCAGGAGGGGGCAAGGACCTGAAACAGCTCTCCTGTTGGAGCGCCCACGCCGCCGGGGACCCTGAGGGTCCAGGGAGGCCCGACGGGGCCTGGGGAGGGCCCAGCGCTGGCCGCAGGCACGGCCCCCGGGGGAGCAGGCTCGCCTCACTGCTTCTTGCGTTTTGCTTGATGACAGACCTCGGAGAGTTTCTGGAGCGGAGGAAAAGAGCATAATAAGCTTAATTTTGGAATCGTGAAGGTTATTATTATAATCATTTCCCTCTGAAGAATTGTAAATAATTCATTTGCAAAACCCCAGTTGAGGCCTCTAATTAGACTGTGTTGGGCACTAAGCAAATCTGCTTCCTCCTCCAGTTGCGAAGTATATTTTGTTTGGGGTCTGTTGTTTAGTTTGACCCTCTCTCCACTCCACAGGCTGAGAAGTCAGCCTCAGTTTGTTTTCCGTGTTTGCAAACCTTGTCTCAGTAGGACGCTGCCCCTCCCCCCACTCAGGACGCTCCCTCGGGTGGGGCCAGATTGGGGGGAGGGGTGGGAGAGCCTGTGTCAATCCAGGCTTGTGTTCCTTTCACATTTAAAAAGCTGACATAATTGCACGGGTCAGGGGTCTGGACCCCTGACCTCACTGCCTGAGCCCCGGCTGAGGGTGTTGGGGAGGACAGTGGGGTCTTGCTCCCAGCCGGAAACGGGACAAATGTGGAAGGGGTCTTGTTGACCCTAAGGCGCAGGAGTCCCAAAGTGGTCGTGGAGGACCTTTCCGGGACACTACCCATGCGGCGGGCTGGGTGCCCTGGGTGTCACCTCTGCCCTTGCCCCACACCCCTACCAGGCACCTCCTGCCGCAGCCCTGCCCTTTCCCACCCCTCCTCTGACCCCACGGCTGGCCACCCCAACTCCTGGCTTCACCCCTCTTCCAACCCCGCCCTCCCCTAACCCCAGCCCTGCCCTTTCCCACCCCTGCGCTCATCCATTCTGCCAAAGCCAGGCCTGGCCCTCGGGTCAGGAGTACCCTCACGTGGGAGTGAGCGTTTCTCTCTAAATTGCCGGAGATCATTTTCAATTTGGGGCATTTTGGATGATAACCTGAAAGAAGGTAAGCCGAGCTCATCCTGGATTGCTGAGTGGGGAACCTTGTACTCTCATGTCTCCCTGTGGAGTCCGGAGCAGGGCACTGTCCAGCTGGGGCCAGACAGCTCTGCTGGGCCTACTTGTCCCGGGCGAGGCCTGGCTCATCACTGCCAGATGGGCCCAGCCGCGCCCCCGTCCTCCGAGGCTGGAGACCTTGGGCGAGTCCGTGCCATGACCCCTCCCTTCCTGCACCTCCCACCAACTGGGAAGGGGGTCCACCACCAACCTGGGCTTAGCTCACTGCAACTCAGCTGCTGTTTTGACGGGAGAAGGGGCAGTGGGGGGAGGAGGCAAGTAAGAAGGCAGACCACAGGCAAGGGGAGGAGGAGGGAATGGGGTCCTTATCAGGCGCCTTCTGTTCTCAAGGGGAAAGTCAGAGCTGGTGGGGAAAGGCTGGGGGGAGTAGCGGGCAGCAGTAGGGCTGTGGGGAAGACCCAGTTTCCCAGCTGCGCTGCAAGGCTGCAGACTGTGTCCTGCCTCCTAGAAGCATCTCAGGAACACGGTCCCTAAGGCCCCCTGCGGGCTGGAGGGCAGTAAGAGCCTGTGACAGGCAGCCTTCAAGCCCTGGGAGAGAATCCCTGATCGTCCCAAATGCAGTGTCACCTGTGTCCATACTGAGTTCCTCTTGAACCCACACACGTAGAAATAACCCCAAGCAGTGGGCACTCAGGGAAAGGAAAGGCCCCTCCTAGAAGCCTTGCCGTGAGAAGAGACAAAGTCTCCCTCTCTGGAAGTATCTCTGGGTGTCCCCCACTCTAATTGCGCTTCTCCCTGATTACTGCCCTGGAGGTACCTTGGAGGAGGCCTGAAGGGGACTTCTCCTGGGCCGATAAACTCAGGGAAAGTTCAACGAAAGCTAACGATAACGAACTCAAGCTAAATTTGTAGCAAACCGTTCTGTGATGTTCAGAAAAAAAGCAGAAGATGAAAGCTGTTTGCACAAATCAAAATATGTATTTTTTAAATGATAGTTAAGTACACCCTCGTTTCCTTGGATTGTACCAGTCTCAAGGTTCCTGTACTTCTGTTCTCAGGCAAACCAGACTTTTATGTGTTTTCCACAAAAGTGAGTGTTTGTGTTGTGATCTAGATGGGCTTGCTTCAGACAAGTGAGACCTTCAAGATTTGGTTTCCTCAAACTTTGATCTACATTATTTTAAAATATATTTTCCCCAAACAAAGTTCCACTCTTCAAATCACACAGATCCCTTCTTGGAAGCCACGTGAAAACCATTCAAACAAATCTGGATCACTTGGGAATTACCTTCCCCTGCCCCATCTCTGAATCAGAGGCCTGGTCCTAACTTACTTTCACAGCTCTAAACGGATCAGCTAGGTTAGAAGCCAAGATGGTGTGAGAATATGCAAAGGGACAGTGGCCAGGACTCGGACCCACAGCCTGCAGGAGCCCGTACAGGAGGCCAGCTCCCATCTACAGCGACCAGCCAGGGAAGCCGCCTCCTGTCTACGAGTCAGACCTGTACTATCATAGAGGCCAGACCTCCGTCCATCTCCAGCAGCAACCCCGGAGGTGAAACAGTTGCCTGTAATAGTTGGCCCCAAACCACCAGGACTTGATTCACTGCTGACAGCCCCCCGAAGGCCTGTCCCCACTTCTAACTGAGGACCAAGCCGAGAGACCCACATATGCAGCCCAACCAAACCACGGGGGATGCCCCACTTCTCGTTGGCTACCGTTAGCTTCTCCGGCCACAGCCCCACGCAGGGCACACCCGAAGCCTCTCCTCCATCCACTGAGGTACTTCCCCGGTCCTCTGCCTGTCCTTGAGTCTGCCAAACATGAGCGATGGTGGCTGACTCCCTTGCTAGAGTGAGCTCTCAGAGAACAGCCTGTCCTGCTCTCATTTGGGTGATCTTGGTTGCTTTCTACAGGAAGCAGGGCTCTGAGGAAATGGGGACAGATTGGCTACAAAGAACAGTGCTGGGGGTGCCTGGGTGGCTCAGTGGGTTAAAGCCTCTGCCTTCGGCTCAGGTCATGATCTCAGGGTCCTGGGATCGAGCCCCGCATCAGGCTCTCTGCTCAGTGGGGAGCCTGCTTCCCCCTCTCTCTCTGCCTGTCTCTCTGCCTTCTTGTGATCTCTCTCTGTCAAATAAATAAATAAATAAAATCTTTAAAGAAAAAAAAAAAACATTACTGTTTGGTTCATCTAAGAGCATCTGATAAGTCAGAGAGGAATTGTGGTAAAAATGTCTGCCCTGAGATTAAGGCTTAATTTTATGTACCAACTGTACTGGACCTGGGGTTCCCAGATACTTGATCAAACATCATTCTGAGTGTTCTGGGTGAGATTAATATTTAAACTGATAGCCTGAATAAAGCAGACTGCCCTCCCTAATGTGGGTGGGCCTGACCTAGTCAGTTGAAGGTCTGAAGACGAAAGGAGGCTTGACCCCCTTTCAGGGAAGAGGGGAGTCCTTGTGTCTGACAACCTTTGAACTGAAACATATTTTCCCCTGTTTGGACTCCAAGGGAAACACTGGCTCTTCCTGGGACCTGAAGATTCCTCAGACTGGAGCACACACCACTAGCTCTCCTGGATCCCCAGCTTGCTAATTCACCAGCAGATCTTGGGACTTGCCAGCCTCCAAGACTGTGTGAGCCAACTCCTTAGCATAAGTCTCTTTATACACAAACACACGCATCCTATTGGTTGCTTCTCTGGAGAAGGCTGGCTGGGGTACCGAGGTGTTTCTTGGAGAGCTTCGGCCGGTCGGCTGAGGTGGTCCCGGGGAGAGACCTGGGCAGAGACAATGAGCCCTACACAGTTCATGAGACATCACTCTTCTGAAATGGGAACACCAAGGGAGGCTTATCTCAAGAAGGTAAAGCTGCAGTAACGTAGACATTTAATTAAGTAGCAGTTTAAAGGAGACACATGACCATATCATAGGCCAGAGAGCAGTTGTGGTAAAATGCAACCTCCACTTAAAACCCTCAGCAAACTACAAATGGGAGGGAAATGAATTTAACATGATGGCCAGTTGACCTACATTTAAACATCCATTCTTTTTTTTTTTTTTTTTTTACTTTTTCCCCCCCAAATACATTTACTTTATTTTTTCAGTGTTACAAGATTAGTTGTTCATGCACCACACCCAGTGCTCCATGCAATCCGTGCCCTCCTCAACACCCACCACCAGGCTCGCCCAGTCCCTCCCCACCTCCCCCCCAAAACCCTCAGTTTGTTGCTCAGAGTCCACATGAGAGACTGTGGACTCTAAACATCCATTCTTAATGGTGAAAAAGTGAAAGCTTCTTCCTTAAGATCAGGAAGAGGGTAAATATGCTCTCTGCATATTCCTAGGGGCCCAGCCAGTGCAGTGAAGCCAGCGGTGCTCAGACACACGACGGAAAGGCAGGAAGACAAGGCCCAGAACCGCAAGGACCCACAGATGTAAGGACTATGCCTAAAAGTACACACACACACAAAATGTAAGGGAACCTATTAGAATTAATAAGACTTGAACAAAGTTGGGTATAAAAATCAGCATACAAAAATCAGTTATAACTCCACACCTATACGCGTCCAGGGAAAGAAACAGAAAAATTTTTTTTCATTTTTTTAAAAAGATTTAATTTATTTAATTTTGAGAGAGCAATAAAGTGAGAGCAAGTGAGCGTGTGAATGGGAGGGAGGGGCAGAGGGAGAAGCAGACTCCAGGGCTCCATCCCACAACCCTGGAATCATGACCTGAGCCGAAGGCAGACACTTAACCAACTGGGCCACCCAGGCGCCCAAAAAACATTTTAAAACAACATTTAAAAAATTGCACCCTGATGAATAAGCTAAAACAAAATGCCTAAGAATTCTATGGAAGGAAAATAGAAACTTTTATAAAATCGTTTTTTAAAAAGCTGTAAAAAGATAGAACAATACATTATGTTCATGGATTTGAACTACCTAATATGTAATGAGGTCAATTCTTCCCAAATAAGTATATAGATTTCACGCAACTCCAATGAGACCATCCAGAGTTGTTTTTTGGGGGGAAAGGGTGGAATCTGATACCAAATGACTCTAAAATGTGTATGAAAATGTGAAGAGCCAAGAAGAATAAAGACGTTTTTGAAAAGTGACCACACAGTGGGCACTTGCCCTCTGAAACACTTGTACTAACAGTCATGCTGTAATAATGAAGACAGTGGGATCCTGGTCCAGGGATGGGTAGAAAGAACAACGACCAGAACGCACAATCTCAAAACAGAAGCCCCACATAGAGGTCCTTGATGTGTGCCCGAAGTCGTATTTTAGATCTCTAAGTAAGTTCCTCAAAACCCAGATACTGCAGGGATTCAGACAAACTAACCAACCAACCAAAAACCCTTCCCTGTTGCACCCTTTGTGAATCCCTCACCCACACAATCTGTGAGCTTTTTTATATATATGGCATATATGCCCATTTTATTCCACAGAGTTTTGGGATAATCTGTTACATGGCCCTAGTAATAGGATAGACTCCTACCTCACACCACACACAAAAATCAATTCCAGGCAGGTCAGAAGCTAAAATCGAAAGTCAGACTATAAAGTTTTCAAGTTATATGGGAGATGAGCTTTATGGCCTTGAAGTAGGAAGTAATTTCTTGAGTAAGATGCAGGGAGAATTAACCATTAAGGAAAGGGTAGTTATATTGCTCTGCAATAAACGCAGGACCCTTAAGCTATCAAGGTATCACTTTCACAAGCCACAAAGTAAAAGATGACATTTGCCACCACACACATGTTACAAAGGACTAGTATCTAGGGTATATAAAGAACATCTACAAAGTAATAATCACAAAAGCCGGAGAACCCAGAGGACAGAAACAGAAGAGGGACTTCAGAAGAACTTGGTAAAGGAAGACATTCTAATGGCCAATAATGAGAATTGTTCTGCCTCATTAGCTGCCAGAGAAATGCAAATGGAACCACAGTGAGACCCCACCACACACCCACCAAAAAAGTGGGACAATACCAAATGGTGCCAAGGGTGGGGGCCAGCTATGTGGGCATCATACACAGGTACGGGAGCATCAATTATTCCAAACAGTTGGGAGATGGTGGCGCTTTCCAGTATGGTTGGGGACATGCATCTCTGAGCTGGTGGCCGTGGAGATACTTGTGCCTGTGGGCCGTGCCCATCTTCCCCGCAACATTCCTCACCAACCCCCAGCTGTGCATCAGTGCGTAGTGCATACACTGTGGTCTAGTCATTCACTAGAGAAAGGACTTAGTCAAATACAGTTGCAGGCAAAACTAGAGGGGGATTCACACACATGATGAGCAAAAAGGCAAGACCCAATAGGCACATAGTACAGTCCCCCTCATATACAGTTCAAAACCAGATTACACGGTGCACATTTAGGCATAAACATGGGATGTATTTGAAAAAAAGAAGGCAAGGGATGGTCAGTACAAAAGTGAAGACAGCAACCTCCCTAAAGGGTGGGTGGAAGGGAGAAAGCACATAATTAGGAAAGGCATTTGCTGGCGGACCATGTCCTACTTCTTGGTTACATGGGAATTAGCTCTGCAATTTTTTTGTTTTTGCAATTACATTTGTTTTTAATTAGAATTAGTCTTTTTTTTTTTTTTTTATGAAAGCGGTGTGTGCCCATTGTAGAAAATTAGTGAAGAAAAATAAGTAAATAGAAGCATTATATTCCCATCATCTAGAAACTGTCACTGTTAATAGTTTATTATATATCCTCCCGGATATTTCTTCTAAGTGTATACAACACACAAGTGCACTTTCTACCAAAATGAGACTATACTGTACACAATGTTTTCCCCATCTAAGTGTACAGTCCTGTGGTCCTTGGTATATCCACGGGGTTGTGGAACTGTCACAACTATCTACTTCCAGAACATTTCCGCCACTCCAAAAAGAAGCCTCACACCTGTTGGCAGTTGCAACCATCCTCCCCGCCCCCAGCACCCAGCAACCACTCATCTAATCCCTGTCTCTGTGGACTCTCCTGTTCTGGCAATTTCATATGAATGACGCCACGTTATGTGGCCTTCTGTGTCTGCCCCATTTCACCCCGCACAACATTTTCAAGGTTCATCCACATGGTAGTAGGTGTCATTCCTTCAGCCTTTTGATGGCTGAGTAAGATTCCACTGTGGGGACAGACCACATTTTATTTATCCATTCCTCAAATGGTGGAAAGTGAAGTGCTTTCACTGTTTGGCTCTTAGGAATAATGTCGTTACGAACATACTTATTCAGATTTTTGTGTTTCCATTTTTCTTGGGTATACTTGTATGAGCGGATTTGTCTGGATCACACAGTAGCCATTTTTTAACATTTTGAGGAGCTTCCAAACTGTTTTCTAACGTATCAGCGCCATTTTGCATCCCCACCACAACATACAAAGATTTCTCCACATCCTCATGGATCCTTGTAATTGCCCATCTTTTTTATACAGCCATCCTGGTAGGTGTGGCACCTCGTTATGATCTTGTCTACAACTCCCGAATGACTGACAATGCCGAGCGTCTTTTCACGTGCTTATTGGTCATTTGTACACCTTCTTTGGAGAAGCATCTCTTCAGATCCTTTGCCCATTTCTAAATGGGGTTATTTGTCTTTTCACGGTTGAGTAGTAAACGTTCTTTATATATCCTAGATACTAGTCCCTTATGAGATAAATCATTTGCTGTTATTTCCTCCCATTCTCTGGTTTGCCTTTTTACTTCCTTAATAGTGTGCTTGAAATAGCAAAAGCTTCAAATATCAATGAAGTCCAATTTATCTATTGTTTTCTTTGGTTACCCATGCTTTTCATGTTACAGCTAAGAAACCATTGCCTAATCCAAAGTAATGAAGATTCACCCCTATATTTTCTTCCAAATGCTTTATAATTTTAGCTTTTACATTTAGATAAATTGATTTTTAAGTTTTTTATATGGTGTGAGGTAAGGGTATGCCTTTATTCTTTTGCATGGGGCTGTTTGATTGCCTCAGAACCGGTTGTCGAAATAACCGTTTCTTCTCCATTGGATTGTATTCTTTTTTGTACCCTCTCCATAGTCTCTACACATCTTGTGTCTTTTTTGTTCCTCTATTTCTGCCTTCTTTCGTGTATTAAATGGGTATTTCCCAGTATACCATTTTAATTCCTTTGTCATTTTTTTACTATATATTTTTGAGATATCTCACTAGCGATTACCCTGAGAATTATAATTAACACCTTAATGGGCAGCCATCTAGTTCAGATTACTACACACTTAATTTTAAAAATATAACAAACTTCTCTTAAGTAGAAGTATTTCTACTTAATACTTTCTCCCTCCTTCGTCCTAATATTCTCATACAAATTATGTATTTATAGAGTATAATCTCATTGACACAGATTTATAGTCATCATGAGCACTTATTATTTAAAATCAGATTGAAAACAAAAGCATTACAAACAAAATACACAAGTACTATCTCTCATATTTGCCAATATAGTTACCTTATTGGTAACTATATGGGTTTCTTTATGGGTGTTTTTTATCATCCCATGTGGATTCCACTTACTGTGTATTGTCCTGACATTTTAGCCTGAAGGGTCCCCTTTAGTATTTTCTTATAGGGCTGGTCTGCAAGGGGCAAATTCTGTGACGTTTTTCCTACCTACAAATATCCTACCTTCTCCTCATTTTTGAAGGTATTTCCATTGAACAGAGGATTCTTGGCTGCCAGTCTTCTCCTTCCAACCCACTGAGGAGGTCATCCCTCTGCCTGTGGGTCTCCGTGGTGTCTGATGGGAAGCCAGTCATCACCGGTGTTGTCATGAGCTGATTCTTACCGTTTTCAAGATGCCTTTTTATCTTTTTTGGCTTTTGACAGTTGGATGATGAGTGTCAAGATGTGGCTGTCCTCCAGTTTAATCTACTCGGAGTTAATTAAGGATTTTAGATGTGTCGATGAAAGGTTTTCATCCAGTTTAGCAGTTTTGCTCATTATTTTTCAATTGTCCTCCCCCCCCAAGCTCCCTCCTCCCCCCCAAACTCCCCCTGCGTGGATGCTGCTGTGACTGATGCTGCTGTGATCTCCGAGGCTCTGGGCAGTCTTCTGTCTTCTTTGTTCTTTCTACGCTTCAGCCTGGAAAAACATCCTCGACGCATCTCCAAGCATCCTGCTTCCTTCCGCTTTAAGCCCAAATGTGCCATCAAGTCCCTCCGGTGAAGGTTTATTTCAGTCGCTGTACTTCGCCACGGCGGAATTTCTATGTGGCTCTCCTTTTTAATTAATTTCTATCTCCTTCTCGATCTTTATTTGACGAGACAGAGTTCTCATAGTCTCCACTAGATCTTTAGACATGATTTCCTCTAGATCTTTAAGCTTATTTAAAAGAGCCGACTGACATTCTTTGTCTGGTTAGCCCCATGCCTGGGCTTCCTTGGGGACGATTTTTATTGACTGCTTTTATTCCTTTCTAGGGGTCATACTTGCGTGTTTCTCTGCTGGTCTCATACTTTGTTTTGTTGAAAACTGAACATCTAAAAGCTGTGATATGTCCACTCTGGGAATCAGACTTGACTCCCGGGATGTGTTGAGGCTGTTGCCACCAGCTCGTGTAGTGACTTTTCTGAACCGAGTCTATATTCTCAGTCCTGTGTGACCACTGGACTCCGTGCTCCGTTCCTGGGCAGCTCAGGGCTGGACGGAGATTTTCTGGACTCCCCAGAACCAGCCCGTCTCCCAGCCTCTGCCAGGGGCTCCGTCTGTGTGGGCGGCCAGCCTTCAGCTCTCAGGCAAAGTAAAAGCTTCCCGCTTGCCCAGAGCCTTGGCTGCTGGTGAGACCCAAGGCCTCATCGGGTCTTTCCTGGGCATGTGCACAGCCGTACGTCTGCACATGGTCTTCTAGATTCCCAGGAATGCACCGAGCGTCTCAAACCCCATCCAGACATCTCTTCCTCCAGTTCTTCCTGGAGGAAGTTTAAAATTTTGGCCATCCAGGGCCACCTGGGTGGCTCAGTGGGTTAAGCCTCTGTCTTGGGCTCAGGTCATGGTCTCAGGGTCCTGGGATCGAGCCCCGCATCGGGCTCTCTGCTCTGCAGGAAGCCTGCTTCCCCCTCTCTCTGCCTGCCTCTGCCTGCTTGTGATCTCTCTCTGTGTGTCAAATAAATAAATAAAAATCTTAAAAAAATAAAATAAATAAAAATTGGGCCATCTTGTCCTTTGCCCTAATTGTCGCGACCATCTCAGGCCGCCGTGAAGATTCACAGCTGCCATCTTCCAGGGAGCTGGGAGGAGCAGGCCGAGTGATGATAATTCCTTGGGAATGGGGCTTTGGAGGAGCTCCAGGTCAATGTCACTGCTGGCACTCGCTGCCAGGCTGCTGGTTTTCACGGTGATGGCGGGCTGTTGAGTGTCAAGGCTACTCCGGAGCTGGGAGAGGAGGATCGAGTCAGGCGAGTGAAAATGCCACAGGGCCCGCTCTTCTTACTGACAGTCAGCCCTTTTCTTTCTAGAATAAAAGCTCCCTGGACTGCTGCAAGCCTTTGGTTAATTTCCAGAGTTCCCCCAAAGCTGATCCTGACCATCGTTGCCAGCGTTCTCGTTGATTACACTGAGAAGGTTTTCAGAGGCCTCTGCTCGCCCATTCCCACTGACATCACCCTGCAATTATTCTTAATTCTACGTGTGCTTTATGTAGTCATCTGTATTTAGAAAAAGGAGAACAAAAACAACATCAGCATTGTGCCCTCCCGTGCCAGCCACGAGAATAAATACCATCTTCTCGTCCTCAGGGTGTTTGACGTGGTCTGAGATGTCACACAGTAGTTGATGTAAATGTCGTCATTGGATACTTATGCCAACAAATAACCCAGACAGAGGAAAGGCTGTGTGTGCAAAGGTGTCCATTACAATACTGGTCATAAAGTAAAAAATCAGAGTCAATCTTAAATCTGAATTAGGAAAAGGGTAGCTAATGACTTACTGCAATGGTACACAGCCGTTCTCTGAGATAATTATGAAGACGAAATAATAACAAGAAGAACTTTTTAAGACGTGTTTATTGAAAAAAAGCAAAGCACAAACTTCTCCTTGCACCACGATTATAATTCTGGAACAATTGTATATAAGCATGTACAATAGCCAGAAGGGAAGAGAGAAAAATGAACATAATTTGTTAGGGTGGAGAGAATTGTGGGTGTTTTTAAATCAGATTTTTTTCCATCTTATTGTTATGCTATGAGTACAATAAATTGGGTGTTTACAAAAATAGGTCAATGTGTCTAAAAGGAAAAACGAATCCCCCGTAGCCCTTGCACGCTGGACACAGCACAGGTCGGAGCCTGCAAAGAGCCCAGGGTGATTCTTGGTGATGTCACCTGGGGACAGACCTCTGCCTCATGAGTCACACACGTGGTCCCCCGGGGACCTGGGAATGGGGATGGAATGTAGCTCCCTGCCAAGCTGCTTGGAGACAGGGAGGA
>CM053605.1:799395-817411 GCA_028646535.1 Procyon lotor | reverse complement strand
TAGTAAGCATAAAAAACACGTTTTATTCCAAATCATGCTCAAATTTTTTCCATGCATTTGATAAAGATCTATGTTGCCAAAATTAATTGGTCTGATGGCCTGGTATAATCTTTTATCTTTTTGTTAATATAAGATAGAACATTTTAATTATTTCTTGAAACAGATAAGATGAGGGAAAACTAAAGTCAGAATAAATATGTTTTGACTCTCTTGTCTAGGAACAAACACCCCATCTGAAAAATATCATATCAAACATTTATCCGTAGGTGATTCCGACATGGTATCAGCTTTTGCTGGGTGAGACCACCTAATAAACCAAATCCGATGCCCACGGCTCACAGCGCTCTTTCCTTGCTCACGTTCCTCGTGGGCTGGGTCTCGGCTCTGTGTGTCTCCACATCCAGGACCCGGGCTGAAGGAGCCCCTTTCCAGGACATCCCGTCCCCTTGGCAGAGGCCCCAGGAGCAGGAGGGCTGGGCTGAGTTTGTTCGATGTAGCCTGGGTCATGCCCACTCACAGCCTGTTGGCCAGAGCGAGTCCCAGGGTCATGTCCAAAGTCAACGGTGCCCACCTGCTTGCCAGGAATCACAATCCAGAATGTCACCCACCACGAATGTATCCTTAACAACTTGCTCATTGTGGGAAACACTCCAATTACATTTGAAAGAATCAGCAGGTCTCATCCACACTCCGTTAGCCGTCTGAGGCGGCTTGTTCCCAGCTAATGACATGTCCTAGCTAACGGTTTCGGTTTACATATTGAGACAAGAGCTATTTTGAGTATCCAGTATTCTTAGTGATGTTCTCTTTGCTTTGCTGGATTCTTTGTCAGTAAGAATGCATGATATAGCACTACTGAGGGCGGGGAGAAGAAAGGCCAGTCATCACCAATCCCACCAGCTCATTCACAAGACCCCCAGGGAGCACCTTCCTACCCACGCTTCCCCTTTCTGGCTGGGGAATGCTTCATGGGTCCTGGAGTCATTATTAAAGCAGGCTTCCTCTGGGGAGTTGGGCCTGGACACTTTCCCACTCTGGGTGGGTCAGTGCCCTGGTTTTGTTTGTAAAGCAGGAAAACAGCTCCTGGGATCTCATGCAACTTCCAGGGAAATCCTTTTCACTCCAGAGGCCTCTGCTTCAAGTCGCTCTGTCCTCAATGGGGCACAGGGTCTCAGTCTTGAGTTTGAGCCCGGGTCCCTACCCGTTGCCCTCCTGCCCAGGGTCCGTCCCCCAGGGAGGCCTCACTTGCCTCTGCGGCCTGCGCCTTGTCTGGGAGGTGAATCCTGAGAGTCCTCCCTAGCAGGGGCCCACCCACTGGGAAATCTGGGCCCCCTTCCAGGCCCAGCTTCAGTAGGTCAGACCATTGCCCCACATCACACAGACCACTCTGACCAAATCTGGGAAGGGAAGAGGGTTGTAAGATGGTGGAGAAGAGAGACGGCCAGGGACGGTGACAGGAAGAACACACAAGTCACACCTCAAGAGATGCCGGGAAAGCATTTGACAAAATTCAGCCTCTGTTTATGACGCTCCTGGAAAACTAGGAGTAGCAGAGAAATTTTTAACTCAACAAGTTTAGATGTACTAAAAATCTATGGCTCATGTAATTTATATTTTAATGTAATTTAACGTAAGAAAATGGAATGCTTTCTTTCTGTGATCAGGAGCAAGGCAAGGAGATCTGTTGTCACTCTTCCATTTCACATTGTGTGGGAGGCTCCATAGGACAAAAGGGCAATGAGAGGAAACAAAACTCACTCCAGTCAGACAGGTAGAAGAACAGCTCTCCATGCAGGTGACAAGATCTTCTATATGGTACATCCCACAAGACCTATAAAAAGCTGGGGCACCTGGGTGGCTCAGTGGGTTAAAGCCTCTGCCCTCAGCTCAGGTCATGATCTCAGGGTCCTGGGATGGAGCCCCACATCGGGCTCTCTGCTCAGCAGGGATCCTGCGTCGCCCCTCTCTCTGTCTGCCTGCTTGTGATCTCTCTCCTCTCTGTCAAATAAATAAATAAAATATTAAAAAAAAAAAAAAGACCTATCAAAAGCTACCAGAAGTAGTAAATAAGTTTGGCAAGGTTTCAGATTAGCAGATCAATATTCAAAAATCAATTGCATTTCTATATGTTAATAAGAACCAAAGGGAGGGCGTCTGAGGGCCTCAGATGGTTTAGCACCTGCCTTCAGCTCAGGTCTTGATTTCTGGGTCCTGGGATCGAGTCCTGTGTCAGTTTCCCTGCTCAGCGGGGAGCCTGCTTCTCCCTCTGCCTCTCCCCCTGCTTGTGCTCTCTCTCTCTCTCTCTCTCAAGTGAATAAATAAATTCTTAAAAAAAATGGAAATTGAAATTTTAAAAGTAATGCCATTTACAATAGCCTAAAAATATGAAATACCATGAACAAATTTAACAAAAACGTGCAAGACTGTTGTGCTGAAAAGCACAAACTATTCATAAATCAAAAAAGATCTGGCTGAATGGAATGTTATACCATGTTCATGAACCAGAGGCTTCAATACGGTTGAGATGTCAATTCTCCTCAAACTGATCTACGATTTGATGCCATCTCAAAAATTCTAACAGCTTGTTTTGGAGACAAAATCACAAAGCCAATTTTATGTATATATAAACAGTACAAAAGCCCTACAATCACCAAAATAATCTTGAAAAAAAGGTAAAAAGAACGAAGTTGGAGGACACATACCACATGATCTCAAGGCTTTCTCTAAAACTACAGAAACAAAACCTGCAACGTTGGCATAAGGTAACCATGGAGAATCCAGAAAACAGCTCAAGCAGATACCGTGACCATTTTTAACAGAGATACCAAAATAAGGCACTGGAAGAAAGAACATTCTTTTAACAATGGTGCTGGAAAAATCAGATGCCTACATATTGAAACAATGAGCTCTTCCCTTACCTCACACCATATACAAAGTTTCTAGGGTGGCCAGCTGGTTTCTGTGTTTTTGAGAATGTTCATCCCGGTTTTATTGGGGAGCAGGGAACGCCCTCCACCAGGTTAACCCTGGGTTTCGCCCCTTGCCCTTGATGAAGGAACTGAAGGTCAGTGGGGTTGATGAACGGGTCCAAGGCGGGGAGCTAATCTGCGGGGAACCCACTCAGTCTCCAGCTTCCGGCCTCCAGGGGCAGCAGGCTCTCCAGAGGGTCATTTTGCTCTCTGGGTCCCCTGCAGTAAGATGACCTCAGGGGGTATTGATCAGGAGTCCGTGAGAACACCTGCCCCCATAGGGGTCTCAGGGGCCCGGAGGCCACGAAGCCTGGGATGCCAGAGGGGAGACTCTCCCCTGCTGAGCCAGGCGGGTGTGTGCAGCGGCCAGGAGGAGGCAGGATGGGGGGAGCGGCACATTCTGAAACTTGGCCTTGGGTCCCCCGCTAGGAGAGTGCACCAGCTCTGGGACCCTTGTGTCAGACCCCTCTTGCAGCCCCTCCGAGGACGCAGCTGGTAAGTCTAGTAACGAAGACATCTTCAGAGCCCAGGTGGGGTCAGCATCCCCCCCAGCATGGGACCCTCAAGTGGCCAGACCCGTGCCTGCCGACTGCAGCGAAGCCTGGACAGCCTGGGTGGGGACACTGTCCTCAAAGCCCCGTGGGGCTCCAGGGACGAGGTCACGGCAGAAAGGGGAAGCCGGAGTTCATACAGCAGTGCCTCTTGGAGGAGACGTTAACCCAACCCAGGAGGACAGAGGAGAGTTGGTCATGTTCCAGAAAGAGCTCAGTGTCTTCTCCCTGGTGGGAATTTAAGACTGATTCTTAATCTTGATTTTTTTTTTTTAAAGGGAGGTACTTTTTTATTGTGTTCTTTGAACAAGGCAGTCAGCTGGGGAAAAAGAGAAACAACACTTGTATTAAAAACAGGAATGTCTTTTACGACAGGAAGAGGACCCGAGAGAAGTGGCCGGCAGGATTTCTGCTCCGGGGCAGATCTGAGGATCAGAGCGGAGGGAAACCCAGGAGCTGGAGGGGCAGGGCGTGCGGGAGGGGACCCAGGGCTCCTCGCCCCACGCATGGAGGCCCCAGAGGAAGAGTGTCCTGCGGGCAGGCCAGCCACTCGCGCGGGCCAGCGCCCTCGCCGGGGTCCCACAGCGGCGAGCGCCCCCAGATCGCCATGAAACGTCCCCTGGCCAGAACAACAGCCAGCAAACCCAGGAGCCTTCTGGTGCTCGTAGCGCTTTGAGCAGCCGCACAGAGCTGGGCAGAAACAGTCCCAAGCAAACCTCGCCGCGTGGGCTGCCTGGGCAGGAAGGAAGCAGGGAGCCGGCCGGGCCGTGGGAGGGACGAGGAAGTCGGGTGGAGTGACCCAGGAAGCTGCCACTGCTGCTGAGTAATCTGGAAGGTTCTCCGGGACCGTGCTGGCTTGGGAGTCGTTCTGTCCCCGCCTCGGGCTGGCAGGGAGATGCAGCCTCCAGGGACCGTCCCTTCTCGGGCAGCTCTGCCGAGGGCACCTGCTGCGCACGAGCTGGGCATCAGTGGCCAGGGACCCGGAGCTAATCCTGCAGACACTTTGTTGGCACTGCGTGCTCTCAGGCTGAGTCCCAGAATGACCACAGTCACAGAGGGGCTCTATTTCCCATTCAGTCCTAACGAGAGACAACTTGCATTCGTGAGCGGCCCCAAATACAGGGGTAGAGCTGGGGTAGAGCTGGGCCATCAGCACACCAGGGACGAGGATCCCAGCCCGGCAGGGGTCTTACCGGCACCATGGTGTGTCGGGTCATTGTGTGTGCGTGCAAGGGGATCTGGGTCCTGGGGCTGCCGTCACGAGTGAGCACAAAGGGAGATTTGTTCTCTCGCAGGTCTGGAAGTCAGAGGTCCAAAGTCCAGTCCCATTGGCCGGGCCATGCGCCCTCCACAGGCTCTAGGGGAGAGCGTTGTCCACTGGATATAGGGCCCGACCTGAATTCAGGAGGATCTCACCTTGGTCCCATCCACAAAGACCCTATTTCCAGATAAGGACCCAGTCATTCTGAGTGAATATGAATTTTGGGGGGGATGCAATTATTGAACCCACCTCAGCACAGAGTCTTGTCTATATTTGTACCAAGATGGAGAAAGGGGTCCGTACCCCACCCGTCTCCAGGGGCCATGCTTGATGGCGGGTGGGCAACAGGACAAAGGTTCATCGGGAACCAGCGGCCATAAGCTGCTGGTATAAGTGGGGCTGCTGAGATTTCCTCCCCGGTTTTGCAGGGCTGCGGCCAGAACGCTTGCGGGGGCCCAGGAAGCAGGGAGTGGCGGGCTCAGGGAGCAAGGCCGGGAGGGGCAGAGCAAGGCCGGAGGCGGGAATTCCCAGAGCCCAGCGGGAAAGGCCAGGGAGTCCCTCCGTCTTTCCCTACAAACTCTTTAAGAGAAGCGGATTTAGATTTAGTGTTTGGGGGAGGGGGAGTGATTTTTCTGGAGGATTCTCTGGACCCGTCGCCACATCCCTGTGCCCCCCCAGCTCCCACCGCTCTCTGTGATGGCCACGGCTGTGGGAGCCCCGGTGTGGAGCATGTCTCCCAGCCCCCACCCCCCCCGGGGCCGCAGGGGACAGCCACCGCCGCGCCCTCACGGTGCTGGGCCCCCGTCAATACACAGTCCCTCGGCAGACCACACCTTCCGCCCCTGATCTGGCTGCCCAGGGCCCTCCGGCTCCGACTGGGACACCTCGGCGCGGTTCTCGGCCCCAGTCGGGGGACACAGGGGCCTGACCCTGTTTACTGCACCGCTGGCAGGAGGGAGGCGGCGGGTTCTGGGAAGGCAGCCGTCCTGCGTGGAGAAGCCTCTGTGTCCTCCTCAACCAGGGAGACCGCTTTGGTCGTCCACGGGGAGGACTGGGCCTCCAGAGTTCCCACATTTTCTGGGGCGTCAGCTGGGCGGTCCCCGTCCATGTCTCAGCGTCCCCGTGCTTTGCTTCAGTCGGGACCCCCGACCTCGGTTGAGAGGAGGGTGGCCTAGGTCTAGGCCAGTCCGGCACGGCCCATGGCGCATCCTGGGAGGGAGGCGGTCACAGCAGACAGGAAGAGCGGAACCAGGGAAGGCCTGGGAAGGTCACTCTGCCCAGGGACGTACAGGCTCGTGAAACCTAAACCAAGGTGACCCCGGGAGCAGAAGTCAGTGGACATCTGAGGAAAGGAGGTGGGATTTGCACGGCCGGTGAGGACGCATCGAGCACCAGCAGGCAGAAGGCCCACGTCCTTGTCGCTTCCTCCGCGCACAAAGCAGCAAAACCTGCGTGAGTAACACCCGCGTGAACACGGCGCCCGGCCGCTTGGTGACAATAGTCTCTTTCCCTGGTAACATGTGGATCTCGGGGGGGAATGCAGCATATAGCAAATACTTCTGAGGTCCGGACACGGGGCGCAAAGTGTGCAGAAGGATGAAGGGACCGTGGCCGTGGCGCTGGCGGGGGTTGGGGGGGTGGGTGGGATTTCAGGACTTGAAATGCCTCCTTCCTCAAACACAGAAGACAAAGGCCCTGGTCCAGTCTGCGATCTCAGGCAGGCCTGGGGAAGCCGGAGGGAAAGACGAGAAAAGTGCAAACAGATCCCGTTCGTAGAAACACCCGTGGATCACATTAAGAGCAGAAAAAATGCATTTAAATATGAAAAGAGCTGAAATTAGTCACTGAAGCCAAGAGCCCATCCAAACAAAATAAATTAGAGGGATAGCTGGAGCCCGCCCAGAGCTGCATTTCTCAGCCTCGGCGATGCTGACATTTTGAACCGGATCGTCGTTCATGGTGGGGGCCCTCCTGGGTGTGTGGCCGCACCCCTGGCTTCGACTCCCGGGAACACCCTCCCCCTGATGGGGTCGCCCAAAGTGTCCCCACAGGTGCCCAGCTGTGCCCGGGCCGAAACCACTGCCGGAGAAGAAACAGAGCTCCTCGCTCCCGGTGGGCTGCTGACGGAGCTCAGCCTTTCCAGGAGCAAATCCTTGTTATGCTACGGAAC
Source organism: Procyon lotor (assembly GCA_028646535.1). Lineage (NCBI taxonomy): Eukaryota > Metazoa > Chordata > Mammalia > Carnivora > Procyonidae > Procyon > Procyon lotor. The sequence goes on along the minus strand of CM053605.1, from coordinate 810,460 downwards.
TGACTTCTGAGAGTCCTCGGAGAAGGTCATGCGATGAGACAGACTGAGCGAGTCAAAGGTACAAGACGTTTACCGGGGGGCAGGCCGGCACCGAGGCGCAGAGAGAGCAAGACCACGGGTCAGAGCACCTCTTCTCCCAGGAGGAAAGGACTCAACGCTTTGGAAGAGGAAGCTGGGAAAATGGTTTCTTGCCGATGAGTAATGACCACAGAGCCTCTGATAAGTGAGTGATCTTCTCACTGATCACATTTTGCAGGGAAAGGCCCTAAATATGTCACCCACGTGAGGCCAGGAGTGAGTGAGTGCTCCCAGGCCCCAACAGAGCCACATTCTCAGGAGGAAGGCCGAGTTCCCGCACCTGCCCTGCTCCCCGGGGGGACCCACGGCTCTTCCCCGGCATTGCCGGGGGGCGGCCCCTGCTCACCCGACCCCCTGTCCGGTGCTGGTGACCGTGGGGTCTGTCATCACTGTTGTTGTCTTCAGCTCCGGCCCTAATGCTGGTGAGACCCCCTTCCCCACGGCTGGGAGGGCCTCCCCGATGCCAACGTGACGCACCGAGCAGAGCTTTGCTGCCTGCATCCGAGGGGCTCTAAATCCCCCGGCCTCCAGGACGCCATCCCTGGAGCCCGGCTCTGTTTGGCAGCAGCGAGGAGAGAGACCTCCCCGCCTGGCTTGAGTGGCCAGGGCTCTGGGGACCTGGGGTTCCCGGGCTGTGGAGTCCGTTCGAGGGCCAGCAAGTTCGGCACGTGCCGACCCGGGGAGGCCTCCCGCCCGGTCTGCGCTGGCCCTTGACAGCGCTGCCCACCTGCCACCCTCCGTCTCCCTCCCTCAGCAGCACGGCCGCCAACGTCAGGGATTCAGCCTCACCTTCAAAGTCAAGTTTGTGTGTTCCTCTGTCTCACCCACCCTCGTAATGAATTTAACTCCAGGACAAGCTGCTCACCACTTACCCGTGGCCGTCAGGTGGGTGGGGGACCGTCACCTAAGTCTGTGCCCTGTCCTGCTGTGGTCCCGGGCACCCTCCACTCTCTAAGGGCCTCTGTGCCCGCAGGCTTGGGTGGCCAGGGGGACCGCTGGCGGGGAAGGCCTCAGCGTGGGCTCTGTGCTTGGATGCAGGAGCCCCACCGAGCTCAGGCGGGCCCCCCAGATGAAGGGGGCAAACCGCCGCTCATCTTGTGCGGGGATGGCCGGGTGGGAGAGCCCCGAGGAGTGGCCGGACTGAGCACAGCGGAGGGAACACAGGGTAAGGGGGGCGTGCGTGGGCGCGGCCGTGCCAGGGCTGGGGGATGCACAGGGCTCCTGTGCACCGTCCAGGGGCTGTGAGAGCCCACAGCACCTGAGAACTCAGAGTCCCCACGTTCCGGTCCCGTGCCACCAACTGAGGTTTCCCATAAAGCCACTCATCACCCTCCAAGAAGGTTCCCGCCAGAGAACCCCTCCCGGGAGGGGGCTGGGGACTCCTGAGGAGCCTCGCGTCCCCCAAGGGCGCCTGGCAGCACATGTGTCCTGGAGAAATGGGGCTCGTTCACACGCACCGTGTGTGCAAATGCACAAAGACCAACCACGGGGGAAAACCAGGGCTCATGACTCGGTGTAATGCAGCAAGGGGCAGCCCCCTGTGGCCTGCAGGGTGCTTGGTTCTGACGTGGAAGCCGAGACAGAGGTAGGGAGCCGGTCAGTGACTGATACAGTCCAGGTCAGCTGAGGCCGATGGTCAGGGCAGCGGTCGGCTCTCTGGGCTCCTACCGGAGCCGGCGGTCTGAGCTGGCTGTGGCCTTGGGGATGGTCTCTGAGGGTGTGGGTCGGGCTGCGGTTGGGCTGTTGTCTGTATTTCCATCCCTCGAGTGAACGGGGGTGCTTGGGACATGGTGATCTTCGCCCCGGAGACACCCCACAGAGCCCCCCGTGTTTCGGCACCGGCTCGGCTGGGATGGGCGCGGGGTCGGCAGGGGGCAGGCCTAGCCCCGCGGCCGATGGGAACCTCCTCTGTCGTGGGCACGACGGGGCCGCAATATCGGGGGCAGCACGGGGCGCTGGGACCCCGCCTAGGGAGGCCTGTGCCCGGGTCTTCCTGGGCCCAGGTCCATGAGAACCGTTTTATAGAGAGATGGTATGCGGTGGATTGAGAAATGGCCACGGCTGGGAAAACAATGAAAAAAACCTTCCAGAAGAACAGACTGAAGAGGAAAGTGCCAGATCGAGGGAGGAAGGCAAGCCTGGAGCATGTGGGAAATTGCAAACTAATTTAAAACAATCTGCGGGGGGCGGGCCCTGAACTGTCAGAGTGCCAGCGCCGGGGGATTTGGGCCGGATGGTGGTTCTGAGTGTGTTTCAAGTGTAAGATATACTTTGATTAATTTCTCTCGACTTCACCAGAGTTACACCAGCAAGTCCCAGGACGCTGATTAAGGCGAAGAGGCGGACAGTGACTCACGCTGGAAAGAGCCCAACTGACGAAACCCTCCCAGCCCTCGGAAAGCATCCGCGGTCCTCCCGCGATGAGAACGGCCTTCATCAAGGCAGCTTTGGCGCGAGGTCAGGACGATAATGGAGAAGAGCTCTGATTAATGGGCGTGTGTGTGTGTGTGTGCGCGCGCGCGCGTGCGAGTACATGCGCGTGTGTGTATGTATGTGAGTGTGCATGTATGTGTGTACGTGTGTGTCTGTGTGTGCGTGTGTGTGTGCGTGTATGTGAGTGTGCATGCGTGTGCGCATCTGTGTGCGTGTGTGTGAGTGTGCATGCATGTGCGTGTCTCTGTGTGTGTGTGTGCGTGTGTGTGTGTGTGTGCGTGCGTGCATGTGTGTGTGTGTGTGTGTGTGTGCACAGGCTCCGGGTGTGTGTTCCCAGGAAGCCCCAGCAGAGCCATCTGGCAGCCGCACCCCCTCCTGGGATCACCCTGCAGGAGGCTAACGGGACCACTTCCTGCCCTGGGGTTTAGATTCCCGGGAAAACGGCGGAAACCTGTGCCTGTGCCGAGGGAGATGCTGGGCTCCACGGCCCGGCCGCCGCCCTGGCATCACCGCCTCCGGCTGGATGTGACCACGCACGGCCGTGCTGTCCGTCCGAACTGCGGCTTGAAGCTTGTGTGGTGGGGACGGAGGCCCCAGAGCCTGGGGGAGAGCGCACGAAGGATCCGCAGCCTGGCCCAGAAATGGGGTGTGCAGGAAACGGGTGGGCACCCGGGGGTGGGTCCTCTCTCCGGCGGCTCCAGGCTCTGCCGTGAGCAGACGCTGCCTCTGCGGAGCCGAGGGCCACCCGGGCGGGCCGCCGAGAACCCACAGGGTGGGGTCGCCCGCATTAGTTGTTCTCGGTGCAGATGGGAGGAGACGCATGGTGGGGTGTGGGAGAGCGTGCCCAGCTCCCATGCGGGTTGTGCAAAATGCATGATGCTTGCATCGGGAGATTTATCTTCACCCTGGGTCCTCGCGGAACATTCTAGTACAGATAAGAGCCAGCTTGCCGTTCAGATAATAGTCTTCCCAAACCTGGGAAGGACCAGATGGTGGGGGCACCTCCCCCGGCTGCAGGGTGTGTGTGTGTGTGTGTGTGTGTGTGTGTGTGTGTGTTACAAAGAGAGGCAGGAAAGCACGAGGGTCAAGGGCAAGAAGTCTGACTCTCTTCTGCAGCCCAGGGCTGGTAACATAACCTGTGTGGGCGGCCAGAGGACAGAGGGGTGACAGCACCTGGCCCGGGGGCCATGGGAACCACAGCAGCCCCGGCAGAAGATGCCTGCGGCGGCACGGCCCGCGGGGAGGCCGGAGTGGTCGGGCCATGATGTGTCCTCAGGCTGACAGGAAGTGGCCACCGCGGGGACGGCTGGGGGAGGCCCATTCCGCATCGCACGGGGCACGAGAAGCCCCAGGGGCGCATGTTCCAAATTCAGAAACCTTTTCCAGTTTGTAAGCAGAGCCGCGACCTGGGAATAGAAATCCTAACCAAACAGGCTGCGCAGTTACGAAGTCCTCGTGAATGCTTAGCCTGTAAAGGAGTTGTGACCACTGATGTCAGGTGTCACCTTGCCCAGGACAAGGGACGCCGGTCACCCAGCGACACAGGACTCTGGGTGTGTTTGGTAGTGTCCCTGAAGAGGGCAGCTCTGGGTGGGCAGACTGCGTCAAGAGGGTCCTCACGGGGCAGGTGGACGTGTCCCATCCATGTGGGCAGAGGAGGGCTGAGTTCCCCCTTTCTGTGCTCGAGCTGGGACCGCCGTGCCCTCCCACCCGTGGACATGGATGCCCCCGGGTCTCTTGCTAGATTAGCGCTGACACCCCCTGGCTTCTTGGGACTCCAGGTCCCAGACGGCGGGTGGTGGGACATCTCAGCCTTCTAGTCATGGGATCCGACTCCTGTAAGGGTCTATCTGCATGTATCCTATCGGTTGTGTGTCCCTGGCGAATCCTAGCACAGAAATACTCAGGTCAGTATAGGACTTGAGCTTTAAAAGGGGAAGAAGCTTCATGGGAAGGGTTAGAAATGCCGACACTGCTGAGTGATGGGGACAGGGACCGAGACGGAGGACGCACAGGAAGCAGTCCTGAGGCAGCACCTGCGGACACCGGGCTGAGACGGGGACCGTGGGGGGCAAGGGCATGACCCCCTCCAGGACTCGTGTGCACCTGTGCCCGAGCGCCCTGCATTCAGCTAGTAGCTTGTCGGTGCAAACCTCCAGTGCTCTGGCAGAACTCTGCATGCGTCTGCCTCATTTCCCCCATATTCACAAGTGGGCGTGGGCGTGACCGAGCAGAGCCAGCGGCCTGTCAGGGTGGAGCAAATGCACACCCAGGGGCACACACCTGGGCTCCCCAGGCTGTCAGCTCCCCTGGGAGCGATTGAGCCCTCATGTGGGTCGGCAGCGCTGGCCGCCCCCTGGACAAGTCAGACCTGCTGTGCAGGCCGACTGATTGCTTTGTGAGCAGCTCCTCTGTGCTAAGCAGGGAACAAAATAGACAACGGCCAGGCCCCTTGTGAAAGGTGCAGCTGAGATCACACACGAGGCCCCACATCCAGACCCACATCCTCTTGGCTTCAGCTCCCGCCCCAGTGACAGCAGTCTCTGTGCACCCCAGCTCCCAGGAGGAGGATGCTTGGCCCAGCTCCTCGTTTTGACCGGCCCCCTGGGCCACCCAGCCACGGCCGTGGCAGCTCGAGGGCTGGCCGCGTTGGGTCCGGCGTCCACCCTGCTCCGGCCAGCGGGGGAGGGCGAGGGGGTGGCCGCGCAGAGACGAGGCTGTTTACTCAGAAGGGCCGTGGGCAGGAAGATAGCATCGACACGGAAGACATAAAAATGAAGGCAGGGAGATTTTCCTTGTGTTTCTTATGAATTCTTACAACTCCCCAAATAGACAGGGGAGGACCTGGGTCAGTGGGACCATCCAGCGGACAGAATGTGCAGCTTTTTCCAACTCGATGGGTCCTGCAATTATTTTTTTTTAAATCTGTGAACTGTTGGGTCAATTCCAACATCATAAATAGCCAGCTTTTGTTAATCTTGGCATTGAAATGACGTGTTTTCAAAATCTGAACCAAACCAAAGAAGCAACACGTGAGAGGAGGAAGCCCAAAGAAGTAACACACTGTTTTGTGGGGAGTCTGCTAAAAAAAAAAAAAAAAAAAAAAAACACACAAACATAAACGGGGGAAAAATCCTGTGCCGCGCACTAAGCAAATGTCCAAGCCCACACTGGGAGGGTCAGGAGCGCGCGTCTGAGTCCAGCTTGGGAAGATGTAGGTTTCCAGACGGAGGCCTCGCCCAAGGATTTGGCTCATGTGTGTTCGCCTCGCCTGGGACCCTGCAGTTCCCACCCTGAGACACAGGGCTGTTGTCGGGCAGCGTCACCCACAGACCAAGAAGAGCGTGAGAACAGCGTTCAGGGCCCTTGACCCCGAGACAATGTTTATGTTTAGCATGTCCGTCGGAAGTGGAAAGGCTGCCCACCTGTTCCCCCGGCGGCCCCGAGTCAGGTGCACCAAGCTGGGACGACGTGGGAATCCGGGAGCTCAGAGCCCGCTGGACCGGGCTTCCGACGCCCATCAGACGTTTCCTCCCAGCACCGGGCGTTTTTCACCCCCACACGACCCCCGCAGCCGCCGTCTGCGCCCCCTCATCTGCCCTCCCACGTCCGTCTCCTGAGAGCCCTGCGGGCTGCCCGGAGCCTCCGCGACTCCTTCCTTGAAGACGGGGAAGCAGAGGAAGAGCAGGTCATGAGCTGTGCTGTGTTTCGTCAGGTCAGAAAACTGTCTCTCTGTTCTTCCTCCTCCTGACGGTGGGAACAGGAGCGCGGGCAGGCCTTTCTGGCCTGGGCGGCTGGGACAGTGGCCCTTGAGCTCGCCTGGACACCCAGCACCTTACATCTGGTGGTTTCTATTTTCCTCAGTGTCGTTGTAAAGGTTACTATTTGGATGTGGATTGTTACGATGCCAGTAGAATGGGTTCCCTTGCCCCCCTAAAATTCCACGCTTGTGACGACTGTTCGTGGACAATGATCTAATTTCTGCTTGGGTGGACTGTCTCAGGACTTTTTACACCGTAAGCACAGGAAATCCAGTTCAAGTGGATGGGAGTGGCTAGGGCCGTGTCCTTGGGGGAGGATTCGGGGACCTTCAGGAGAAGTTTGATCCAGCAGCTCTGCGATGCCATGGGACAGAGAGCCCTCAGCCCTGCCCCCACTGCACTGTTGGTGGCACCGCAGGCCGGCCGCACCCCACCCTGAAGGGAAGGAGTCGTCCCAGCCGGATTCCTGAGGCTCACTGAGCCGCTTCTCTGTCTTCCTCCAACCAGGGCTATTTTCTTCAAGTGTCCCCAGGCCCCCGGGTGATGGGCTATAGCAGGGGGCCACGCACTGGAAGACACTGTCCGGGAAGCCGCTTGCCAAAGGCTCCCTGAGAAGCCGAGGCTCGCAGCGCCATGGGGAGGGGTGGCTCCGGGGGGACATGCCTCGGGCAAGCAGCCGCTCCCCCGGGGCCCGGACAGCACTCAGAGAGACCCCGGCAGGGACTGAGCAGCCCCTCTGGGCCAGCCGCGGCTTCCGGCCCCGTGGGCCTGCGGACCCCGTCCTTGAGATGCCGGGCTCCCACCCGGCCAGAGCGGCGGCCCGCACCCCTCGGTCACGCCCACCACCTGCGCACCCTCTGAGCTCCTCAGGGCAGACGGACCCGGAGATGCAGGCCCTCCGCGTGCCTCCTCCTGGCAGGGCTCTGTGCCCTCCCCTCCCCCTACTGGCTCTCCTCCTCCACCCCTTCCCTTGCAGGCTGCCTGCTCTCCTGCAGCACAGCCTCCAGCCGGGGGCTCCAAGCACTCCCCATCACTGACGGCTCACGGACCCCCTGCTCCCCCAGACCCCAAGGAGTCGGCCTGCCCCCCGCCCCTGCCCTCCACATTCCCGCTGGTCTCCCTGCCCCGAGCCCCTGCCGCTGTGGCCACCAGCCGCTCGCTCAGAGCCCAGGAGGCCAGGGTCGGGGCACTGCCCTCCCCTCAGTCCCTTCCTGTCCCCCCACCATGAGGACCCGCCCTCCCCAAGCACAAGGCAGTGTTGGAGTCATTCCTCTGCTGTTCCTTGACCTGGAGCTTATCTGGGGTGCCCCCCGGAAAGCCCCAGAGCATCAGACGTCCCTCTTCCAAGGCACCTCCTTTGAGCCCGGCCCCGTTTAGACGTGTTCGTCTGAGCTGAGGACCTCGTGCCCCTGCAGCCCTGCCGGCTCCCAGGGGTGAAGGCACCTTCGGGGAGGCTTGTCGGACTGTTCCCCTGAATGTGGGGGAGGGCAGAGGGCCTCGGGGGCGCCGAGGGGTGTGGGAAGCAGAGGGATGTCTGCTGGCCCTTCCCGTCCTCACTTGGAGCCGCAGTCCCCTTCGAGGCCCGAGGACACTCGGCTGTCAGCTCAGCTCCTGCTCACAGAGAGCCTGTGGGGGCTCCTTGCCGCATGGGTGGGTAGGCAGTGAAGGGAGGCCTTGGCCCTAAAGTCAGCCACAGGGAGCACTCCGCAGGTGTCATCGGGGCGGACGGCCACACCATCCCTGCACGTCCCCCGGAGGCTGCGTGATGCCCTCGGGGGACCCACCTCCTGCACGCAGACTGCTGGCACAGGGGACCCAACACGAGGTGACCCTCTTATGAGTCGGGTCGCGAGGGGACTGCAGGAAAACGCGTCTGCACACGTCACCGTGTTGTCACCAAGCCCCATGAGAAAGTTCAATGGGGAATCTACCCCATTTACTGCAGGAGAAAATCAGACCACAAATCCTGTTTCTAACAGGGCCTCTGCCCTTCTCGTTCTGGGAACATGATGTGACATGCGGTGTGACACATGGTGTGACACGTGGTGTGACACGTGGTGTGACACCTGGTGTGACACGTGGTGTGATACACGGTGACACGTGGTGTGACATGCGGTGTGACACCTGGTGTGACACGTGGTGTGATACACGGTGACATGCGGTGTGACACGCAGTGTGACACGTGGTGTGACATGTGGTGTGACACCTGGTGTGACACGTGGTGTGATACACGGTGACACGTGGTGTGACACCTGGTGTGACACCTGGTGTGACATGTGGTGTGATACACGGTGACACATGGTGTGACATGTGGTGTGACACCTGGTGTGACACGTGGTGTGATACACGGTGACACACGGTGTGACATGTGGTGTGACACGCGGTGTGACATATGGACGTGTGGTGTGACACACACCGCAAATGGCAGTTACCCAGCAGCCAAAAGAGTAGAGAGAAACGCTGAACGTCCGGGGTCTTCCAGGCCCAAACCACTGGCCCCTTGGGGTGCGGTGGGCGAAAATTTCTGATGCTCAAAGGGAAGGCCTTAGTGGGATGGGGCCGGGCTGAGTCTTCAGGGACGTTAGTCCCTGGGCCCTCTGGCCACCCCAGTGAGTGACGCTGGGCCCCGGAGGGAGGCCCAAGATGCTCCGGGACCGAGCAGCCCGGCTTCCTGGCCCTGGGCGGCCACGACGTGTGATGCCCGTGCAGATAGATGCCTCCCTCCTGGGGGCCCAGGAGCTCTGGAGGGGCCCCCCGCTGCCTGCCGCAGTGCCTCTTGCCGGCCCGGGTCACCCTGCAGCACCCCCCAGCTGCTCACACGGGCTGCGGGGCGACCCCGGGGGGAGCCCCACACGCATGCCGCCACCGAGCCTGGGAGAAGTGTGGCCTGGCGGGGTCTGGCGGCACCGCGCAAAGCTCCGGGTGCCCGCAGGCGAGCGAGGGGCTGCTGCAGTGGCCTGTCCGCCATGGTGGGTGCTGGCGCCGTGGCCCAGCCACGTGCCTGCTGGGTAGAGCCCCTCTCCGGACACCGAGGCCAGCCCGTGGCTGCTGGAGGGCCCGGGGGTAGGCTTGGAACAGCCCACGCCCTCCTCCAGGGACACCCGCTGGCATTCTCTGTTCTGACGGTGGGGGCCCAGCCAGGCCCGTGCAGGGGTTCCAGCCCACGCCGTCCGGCACACCATTCTGAGCCCCCGTTTCTGTGAATTATGTCCGGAGACCGCTTAGAACGGACCCCAAAAGGGGAATCTGCCTGTGGCATCCAGTCCCGAGAGAAGGTTCGTGATGCCGATGCTTCACCTCCCTCCCAGCAAAACTTATCAGGAGAAAGTTTGCGCACGAGGAAGAGGGAGGATCCCCGTCCAAGAGCGCAGGGCTCAGGGACGAAGGGACACATGTGACAGGGCGGCGCCGACTGCAGCCCCTCCCTCCTTGGACATGGGACCCAGGATCAGGGCAAGATGCTGCCTGGATGCCTCTGATTGTGTTGTTGCCTGAGGAGACCCGTTCTCCACATCCCGAAAGAAGCATCTCGAGTGTAAAAAGAGCTGCGGGCCATCTCAGGTGTGACGCCAAGGGGACCGCAGTCAGAGCGGGCCGTCTCTCTCCCCGCCGCCAGGGCCTTCGGGATCACAGAGGGTCTGTGGCCCCACAATGGCAAACCTTGATGGCGAAGCCTCGAGACGAGTAAATTTAATTGACCTGAAGGGGCCGAGGGAGCACTCAGGAGGGCGGGGGTCTTTCACGGCGGGCCTGGACCCACGGCAGGCCACCGTCCGACGGCTCGTCCCTCCTGCCACGCCGGAAAGGAACTCCCGAAGTGCAGTGAACTTTCCAGAAGACTGGAGACACAGGAAGGCCCCCGGGTCGGGGCAGGACCACGGCATCCTGCTTGCACATTTTTAGGCAGGAGCCCTGCTTGCGAAGGGTGTGGTTTGCCTGTAAGCTGGTGTCTTGCTTCTACGGGGGGATACCCCGCGGCTGGCAGCTCGCCAGGGCTGGGCGCCACGTCCCAAGGGGAGTGGGAGCCCTCGGGGAGCGGCTCCCGTGGGCCGAAACTCGGCAGTTAGCCAAGAGCCCCCTCCCCTTCCATCAAGTGGGGGACGGCTGTCCGCAGGCGGAGTGCTTGCAGGGGGTCTGCGAGGCCCTCCCCTTCCCACGGGGCGGGGGGCACTCACCCCTGTGCCCGCCGGTAATTGTGCTCCAAGTCAGCACCATCAGGGTGGCCAGGAAACCACGCTTCCCGTAGCCCGTGATCATCGCCGACGTCAAGGTGCCACCCGTGTCCTCGCGGGCACCATCGCCTCCTCCCCTCCCGCGGGGACGTCCGGCCACCGGCCGCCACCGGCAGGGACCACCCCTCTGCCCGCCCTGCGTTTGTAAGCTTGGGAACTGAGGCTGACCCCACTGGTGTCATGCGTGTCCGGTCTCATTTTCCTTTTATTCTCAACAAAGCAAAGGGGGTTTAGGGCTTGGTCGGGGGCTGTCCGGACAGCACACCAGGACCGGGGCAGCTTACACAGCACACGCGCGCTCTCGCCCCGCGCTGCACAGGGAAGGCCAAGACCAAGGTGGGGGAGGGGCTGTTCCTTCCCGGGCCAAGGGAGACCCTGTTTCTGGCCCCTGTCCTTGGCTCACTGACGGCTGTCTTCTCCCTATGTCCTCGCATGGTCCTCCCGCTGTGATGGGTCCTCATCTCCTGTCCTTATAAGGACACCTGTCCTGTGGGATTGAGCTCACCCTAGGGCCTCACTAAGCCCCAGCTCCGCGTAAGGTCACCTTCTCAAGTGCTGGGG
>CM053605.1:770932-798895 GCA_028646535.1 Procyon lotor | reverse complement strand
TGCTTCCTGCACAATCTTGTGTGCGTGGGACCGCACGGTCCTTCGTGGCTTCTCCCGGCCGACCGTTCTCAAGGCTCATCCCCACGGTGGCCAGTAGCCACCCCGCCGTGTGGAGGAACCGCCTTCTGCCCGTCCTGCACCGGCTGCCGGGGATGTGGGTGTTTCCACGGCCCGGCTGCTGGGAGCCCCGCGGCCGCGCACCCCCATGCACCCGTGTTTGCGGGGGGCCACGTCTCCGTCCGTCTGGGGCGCGGCTGGGTGGGGGATTGCTGGGTGCCGTGGGGATGCCATGGTGAAGTCCTCCCCGGAGCAGCTGCGCTGCTCCCCCCTTGCCGTGCTGGGAGCCGCCGTTTCCGCACCCCCTTGCCGGCCCATTATCTGTCTCTGATTAGAGCCGTCCTCGCGCCTGTGAAGTGGCGTCTCATTGTGGCTTTGATTTGCATTTCCCTGATGGCTAATGATGTTGAGCCTCTTTTCATGTGCTTACTGGCCATCTGTGGGGCTCCTCTGAAGATGCAGCGTCTTGCCTTGGCGAGCGCGTACACACTTCCTGTCTGGTGTGCACGGAGCCGCGGTGGGTTACTCTGGACCTGGAGCCCTTTCTTCTCCGCGCCCCCTCCCCTCAGGGAGCAGCTTCCCCGTCCCTCCACCTTCCTCCTGCTCTGCGGCACCGAGCGTCCCCCTCTCCTGCTCCGCCTGCCCGGCCGCTGTGGCCCCTGGCCGAGGGGGTGAGCGTCCGGAAGGCTGGCAGGAGCGAGGGGGGGACGCCAGAAGCATCGAGACGGCCGTCAGCGCTACAGGCGGCCCCGCAGTTGGTTTGGGGGCGCACAGCCTTCCCCCAGGGAGAAGCAGCCGTGGGGGACTGGGGAGAGCAGCGCCCGGACCCCATGGGCGCTTCAGGAACCCCCCATGCACAATGGGGACTGTTCCTTGGGCTGGGGCGGCCACCCCAGGCCTGTGCGGCTCCGCGTGGGTTTCCTGAGAGAAAAGGTGGACCCCCGCCACTTCCCCTCAGGGGCAGGAGGGACGAGAACCCACAGATGAGCCCCCGGGCTCCCGTGCCAGCCTGTAGGTCGTGCTCACTTGTCCTTTGTCCTCACCCGCCGTGGGCCACTCAAGGGGCTGTGTCCACACGAGGTCTCTGCTCTGAAGTGGCACGGGCCTCTGACGGCCCAGCCAGGGGCGTGTCCCAGTCACGGATGTCCCTAGCCGTCCCTGCAGAGGACAGACTCCCGTGGGTTTCGTGGGATACGGTCTCGAGAAAGTCCCAGAAAAGAGGCCAGCCCTGCACACAAGAGCTGTTTCCCCTGGGCCAGTGAGCAACCCGCAGGGACCGAGGGGGGAGGGCTGTAGGTTTCTGGGACGTGGGGGAGGAGACCGAGGCCTGGCGGGGATCCGTCCCGGCCAGCGAGAGCCCCCGCCCGAGGCCGCCCAGAGGCCGCTCCGTGTGTCTCCTGGCATCGCGGAGTGCGGCCTAGGGCAGGGTGGTGGGCCTGCTGCGTGGGCACAGGGGCCGCCTCGGTCCGCCAGCGCACACCCCGCCCAGCCGAACGGACGTGGAAATGGGTCAGAAAGCCCCTTCTCATGTGGGATGATCTCACTTGGTTTTTTTTTGTTTGTTTGTTTGTTTTTTTAAATTTTTTATTTATTCGACAGAGAGAAATACAGCGAGAGAGGGAACACAAGCAGAGGGAATGGTAGCGGGAGAAGCAGGCTTCCTGCCGCGCAGAGAGCCCGATGCGGGGCTCGATCCCAGGACTCTGGGATCTGACCTGGGCCGAAGGCAGACGCTTAACGACTGAGCCACCCAGGCGCCCCCTCACTTGGTTTTAATAGGAATCAAGCATCCCACGGAATGCGGGGATTTGGCGAAGGTCTGACATTAGCGCAGAAGGGCGTGCGGCTTGGCAAATCCCTATGCACTTCGGAAGGTTCCCTGAACTCCTAAACCCATGCGGTGCTCCTCAGAGAAAAAGTAATAGGGACGCTGCTGCACGACTCCCACTTATCCCACTAACCTCCCAGTCTTTGAGAGCCAGAGAGGACGGTGGGTGCGGACTCTCCCTCTCGGCCCCGGGGGTCCCCTCAACACTGAGGGAAGGTTCCGGACGGGCATTGGTCACTGTGGCCCTGGCCTGGTGCCCAGACTGGAGCTGGGCCTCCTGCCCCGGTCAGGACAGGGGGATGGGCGGTGAGAGCAGGTCCCGAGTGGCCATCTGCTGCCCCTGCTCCCCTGGTCGTGTCCGGGGCGAAGCCTTCAGGGTCGGGGGGCCCGGCCTGAGCCACGAACCACCCAGGGAGCCCTGGGCCTGCTGGTGGGTCCAGAGCCGTTCAGCCCCACCCCCCCCACCCCCCCAGGGCCCTGAGGACTCTCCGCGGAGATGGCATGAGATCCCCTGATTTGTCTCCGTCTTCTTTAACACAAAGAGCTTATTTTGAGTCACGTGCAGTTATGAGAAGCACCAGCCTGGACCCTTCCCCCGGTCTCCCCCGGATGCGGTGTCCCGGCCACGCAGGGCCCAGGGTCACGACCAGGGAGGTGACATCGATGCCGCGGTCACTGGGCTGACGTGGGCCCTTCTGTGGGTGTGTACTTAGTGCCACCTGAGTTAGTGACGCACGGGCGCCCGAGCCCAACACCGCAGGGAGGACCCTGGGGGGCTGCATGGCAGGGTCCTCCTGCCCCTCGAGCCCCCTTCACTGCGGCGGCGGTGGCGGCGGTAGCGGCGGCTCTCCCACTCCGGGCCCCAGACGCCGCGGGTCAGCGGGGGCTCCCGGCTCACACGCTCCCTAGTGATCACCGTGGTCGCGGTGTGAGCAAGTCTCCAGGTCCCTTCACTGCGACCGGCACCTGCCCGGGCGTATCCTCGTGATTTCCGGTTTGGGGTATTTGGAATAAATCCCGCAGGTACAGGATTCTGTGTGCGTGTGGGTACTGTCTTCTGTGGGATAAAGGCCCCGGAGTGCCACTGCGGGGTCACAGGCTAGAGCCTTGGCCGAGTTGGTAGGAAACCGCCATATTCCTTCCCAGAACGGCTGTACCGACCGACAGGGGCCATCAGCACCTGCGTGGGGTCCGGGGTTCCTGTGTCCCATTGGCATCTGGTGTCATCACCACCATCCTGTCAGGTGAACAGTGGTCCACCTCCTTTGCGGGGACGAGATAACAGAGTCCCTGGAAATGCCCCACACATGCTGGGGACCTTCCATGAGGAAGGCTTTGGGGTGGCATGCGGCCCCAGGCTCTGCTCCTCCGGGAACCACAGGCCCTTTGCTCGACGCCGGGTCTTATGTCCCAGAGGAGGGCCTGGAACAGGGTCTGTTGGCTGGTGTTTGGGGAGGACGGCACAGCCCGCCACACGGAAACCCCACGGAAACCCGACGGAAACCGCTTCTGGCCTGTGCTTCTGCTCCACGCACCCCGCTTTGTTCCTGGGCCCAGAGCACTTCCGCAGACCCCCCCACCCCGCCGCGCCCTCCTGGCTTCCAGCGCTCCAAGACCCTCCCTGCGAGAGGCCTTTCCGGCCCGTGCCCACCGGGCCTCGGCCATTCCCTACCTCCCTCCTGACACCCATCATTACACTGCTTTATTCTCTGCTTAGTATCTGATTTTTTTCCCGGGGGAGTGATTTCCGCAGGGAGGGAGGCAGGCTGCTGTGGGGCCGAGGCCGGGGCGTCTCTGGGGCGTCTCTGGGGCCCACACAGCTCCTGGGACGGCTTCCCTGGGGCCGGGACCCCACCTTTTTCTCTTCCCCTCAGTGTCTACTTCGTAGATTAGATATGGCTGCATTTCTAACCGGAATATCCTAAATAAAAAACAGAACCAATGTTTTCTTCTCTACCAGATATAAAACTGTTTGCCGTCCAATCCGAACTGTCACCTCCAGAGCGACAGTTGAGGGCTCATTTTCACACCCTCGCGCTCAGGACCTGTTTCTAGAAAACATAGGTCCCCTTCATTGTGTGTTTGGGGGCACTTGTCCGCAAAGCCGACAATCCCAAGACCTCCGATGTATGCGCGTGTTTGCTCCCAGACGGCAGCAACTGTTTGGTCTCGGAAATCACTGAGGACCTCAAGAAGCTTTCGTTCATATGGCTTGTATCTGTATCTTCATATTCCCCATTAAAACGAAGCAGTTAGAATATTTATTTATTCGCTAAAAACAACCATTAAAAAAACTATCACATGTTAATGTAACCAACATGTAAAACAAATATATTTCCTTGAAAAATGTTCGTGGGAACCATGATTTGTAGTTTTGCAAGTCTCCGCGTCGCTGGCGGGCACAGATCCTCGCGTCCGTTTCTGTGACCACCAGCTGAATATGCTGTTTCCATTGAAGCGCACATCGAGATCCCGGCAGAGTCTGTAGAAAAATGTTTCTCACGTTTCTTTCTGGTAATCGTGGAGACCCTTCATCGACGCTGTGGCAGACCAGACGGGGGTTTCTGGAGGGTTCGCGGCAGTGGGATCTGAAACCCTACCGGCGACCTTCCCGTCTGGGTTGCAGCCAAATGCACCAGGCGGGTCGCTTACCTTCGCGTGACCCTGTAACATGATGTCTCGGTCGTTTGGGGAAGGTCGGTTCACCAGGTCACATGGGGTCTCACAGGAAGACGCATTTCATGATGCGACTTCGGAACATCCCCGTCGCTAGCATCACCTTGTCTCTGGGTCCTCACGGAGTGGGAGGCTCCGAGGCTTCCTGTGGTCGACACACGGCTCCCACGACTCTGACTCCCACTCGAAAGGTCATATTTCATTGGCCACAGAGTGCGTTGTTTCCTTTGAAACACTGGGTCACTTTGTTCGTTTTCTAGAAATTACCTGCCAAAAAAAAAAAAATCCGTATAGCTTATCGGTAAGTCGTTCTTCTGGGGAACAATGGTGCTCCTGGAACGAGAGGTTCTCTTGCCCCTCAGACACCTCTGTGTCTCAGTCTGCCACCAAAGCCCTCCGTGGGCACTTGCCACGTTGTGAGAAGATTACAAAGAGGTGCCCCTTAGGCACGAAGATTTAATAAAATCGATCATTTTTCCATGTCGCCTGAGTGCCTGGTAGCAAGATGGGCAGGGGCACAGCCATCGGCCCCAAGGCCTTGACCAGGGTATGTCCTCGGCCTCACTCGCCCGTGGCCTCACCCGCCGGTAGCCTCGCCCTCCCGTGGCCTCACCCGTGGCCTTGAACCATCAGTTCAAACGCACACCCGTGACCAAGGAGTAACCTCTCAGCTCGGGCCCACAGCACCCCGAGGGCCAGGGGACCAGGGCCCAGCACACCCTCCTGAGCCATAAGGCCAGCGGGGGCGCCCCATCTCTCACCCTCCCCCCGGCCGAGTGCACGGAGTGTGTCTACAGTCCACATTGGAGACGAGCTTAGTAGGCTTCACGCCAGATCCTTCTCATCAAATGCTACGATCTAAAACCGTCTTTCACATTCACATCACCGTTCTAATGAACACCGTTATCTGTGCAGTTTTAAAAGTATTTGGAGTCACTGGGGCACCTGGGGGCACCGTCGGTTGAGCATCTGACTCCCGATTTTGGCTCAGGTCCTGATCCTGGGGTCCTGGGATCGAGCCCCGCGCCGGGCTCCCTGCTCAGGGCAGAGTCTGCTAGAGAGTCTCTCTCCCTCCCTCCCCCCCCAACCCCAGCCCCTGCTCGGGGCGATGCACGCTTGCTCTCTCTTAAAAAAAAGTGCGTGAAGTATTTGAAGTAACTAAAGCTTATACCAATTTTCAGACTTAAGATGTGAAGAATAATACGATATTTGCATATTTGCCCATGACCCCAACAATCAGCTCAAGAAAGGAAACGTTCAATAAGGAGTTAGGTTGCCGCCTCCCCGCCCTTCTGTCCTTCAGCGTCCTCCAAGAGAGGACTTGGGGCCACTGGGCGTTTGCCTTCACCGTGGACCTGACACACTCACCAAGGTGTCTGCGTCCCTAAGTGAAATGTAGTATTTGGGGGAGCAAACAGTCTGTGCCTGGAAGCTTCTCCACGTCATTCACACAACAATGTGTCGATAATACAATAGGATTACATGTAAGAATATTATAATACTTCATTATAATCCTCAATATCATTGCAGTATAAAATATAAACTATGTCTGTTAGAGTAGATTATGATCACGATAGTTCTATTATAATAATATATCCTATCTTCTCTCTGTCTCTGTGGAAGGATCCCATCTTTGGGGACCTGCAGCCTCAGATTCGCTAGATCTCGGCCCTTGGATGTCTGGGGTGGGGGGTGGGGGTTACATCAGTTCAGGGGGCAAACACCAGTTCCCCGGGGATTCTCTCTTTTTTTTTTAATATCCTCTGCAGCACTTGGAATAACGAGACTTGTAAAGTTTTGTGGATCTCGTGGTGTAGAATGGAATTTTATTGTAATGTAATTTGTTTTTCTTGGAGTATGAGTGAGGTCAGTCGTGCTTTCAAATCTATCCATATCCATGTGACATGGATGTCACCTTCTCAACTCTTTTGTGTTTTTAAAAACTTTATTTATTTGGCAGAGAGAGATCACAAGCAGGCAGAGAGAGAGAGGGGAAGCAGGCTCCCCACTGAGCAGAGAGCCCGATGTGGGGCTCGATCCCAGGACCCTGAGATCATGACCTGAGCCGAAGGCAGAGGCTTTAACCCACTGAGCCCCCAGGCACCATGAATTGACTCAACTCTTTTAATATTTTTGTACTGTTTATTATTTAATATTGTTTTATAGGGATTATTTTTTGAGCGGGAGAGTGAGAGTTCTGACACGGGGCTCGATCCCACGACCCTGAGATCATGACCTGAGCTGAAAGCAAGAGTCGGATGCTCCACCGACCGAGCCACCTGGGCGCCCCAGGGACTCTTGACACCCACTGGACTTCAAACCTTCAGTTGTTTCTGTGGCACAAACATGTGCAAGTGTTTCCTTAGATTTGTGATGAAATCCTTCAATGTACGGTTTGTACTTTTGATACAATCAGACTGATCACTTTTGTCCTTTATGTTTGTGTTTTTAGGACTTCCTACTATCCTTCCCTACACAAAATACCTCCCTACACCTTCTCATAAAACTTCTAAAGATTTGCTTCCCACAGTTAAGTTGGATCCACCTGGATTTTACCTTTGGGCGCCGCGTGAGTCGGGACCTAGTTTTATGTGATTTTTCTCCGCGTGGACAGCAAATTCCCAGCACTGTTTACTGAATTGTTTTCCCACTGCTGAGAGGGCTCCCCCCACCCCCGCCCGGGGTGGGATTCACGGGGCTGGAGAACCTTCCTGAAAAGAACGTGCGTTCCTTCACTCGCGGGTGGAGGGCCGGCGGAGTTTTGTCGCTGAGCTCCCTGCACCCCCCCCCCGATTTTCTGTCTGCCACCCACCTGTGCGGAGAGGCGCACCGCCGTCTCCAACGACATTTGTGGATTTGCTTACTTGGCCTTTTCATTGTTCCAGTTTTGCTTTGTGCGTGTAGACGCGTTGTAGTCTCTTGACGAGTTAACCCTTGCATCCTGATGCGATGTCCTCTGTATTCCTGGTGAAGTCTGCTTTGTCAGATGTTAATAGACTCACGGGCTTTCATACAATCAGCCTTCACTTGGCGTATCTTTTCAGACCTTTTCACTGTTGTTCTATTTATGTCTTTGTATGAGACGCGCATTTCTTGTAGACGACTTAGAGTGGGTCTCGTTCTTTGATCCAATCTGAGAGTTTTGCCTTTTTTTTTGAAGTGCTTAAATGATTTATAGTCATCCTAGTTTTAAATTTAATCCTGCCCGGGGTTTAACTCTCCTAATACATTGCTTTAGTTGAATGGTTACTTCTCCTAAAATAATTCAAAACACAAACGTTTCATATCATATAACAACCGCAAAGTTGCCATTTCTGGGGCTTGTTATTCCCGTGGAGACCCAAGTATTCACGTTGCCTTCCAGCTTCCAACGGACGTGTCCACCGGCTTGTGTTATCGTGCTTTTGTGTGGACGTTGGTGCCGACGGGCACTGACCCATGGTACAGAGGTGACCACTGTGTCCCGGTCTCTAGAAAGCCGATGCAGGACTGGAGCCCAGGTCCGTTGGCCACCGGGGAGAGGGGCTCTGGACGCAGGACCCGCCGCGCACGGTGATAAGTCCCCGAGGGGACGCACGGCGAGCTCTCGCACTTGATGCTGTTGGGGTGACGGCTCGACTCGACTTCACTGCTGGCCTTCGTGTCCCCCCAGACACCTTCCCGGCAGAGTACAGCGGCCGCGGTGGAAACGGAGGCACAGGCTAACAGGAGCAACCCCCGGCAGGTGTGGGATGTCATGGCAAAGGCCCTTGTATGCACACGATGGCTTCGTTTCACTGAGTAAATGGAAACGTCCACTCGCCGCAGCACAACACGCACACTGGCGGGCACGTCACCACGCAGTACCGCCCCCGGCATTCCCGTGCCCCGTCCCGGCTTCCCTCTCTCCAGAACACTCCTCACGAAGCAACACGATCCCTTTTGTCATTTATGGGTTTTCCGTCTGCCTCTCTCCCTGGAAACGGAAGCACCGGGGCAGCACGCGCCTGCTGCTTTGCTCACAGCCCTTTCTCTGACCTTTCGGGGGTGACAGGCACAGGGCTCGCTCCAGGTATGTTTGCTGAGCGCACGAGGGGCCCCGTGTGTTCCTCAGGGCGAGCGGCTGTGCCGGTGTCCCAGCCCGGGGGGCTGCTCCCTCGGGGATGGTCCTCGAGGACCCCGGCCGTGCCCCCAAAGTGCTGGCTTCGCGCGGGCGCTTAGTACTGAGCGGGGTGAGAAACTGCAGTGCAGGGGACACGCTTGCCCACATCGCGAGTGCGACCCTGTCCTGCCGGGTGGGGTGTCTGCCTCTGGCAGCTACCGACCCCGTCACCGGCCCCGGCACCAGGCGCTGAGCCCGCGGCTGCTCCCCACGGAGGAGTCCGTGCATGTAAGCATGAGTGTGAGCGCCAGTGTGCTTGTGCACACCTGGGAGGTTGACAAGACGGTTGGAAAGGGGGGCATCTGACAGAGTGGAAACCTTTCTTCTAAAAGCAGGACCAGCCCCGAAGCCAGAGCAGAGGGAAAGCAAGAAGCTCCGTCTGGCCTGTGTGTCGGCTCTGGTCACGCTGACGCGGGGTCTGGACTCGGGCGTCCGGGCCCGTCGGGGCTCGTCCCCGCTCACGGCCTGGCCCCGGAGCCCTGGGGCTGGCGGGCGGGTTCAGACACCCACCCTCGAACATGACCCCATCTCGGGGGTGCCCACCGCGGGCCCCGGGCCTCAAGGGCCTTAAAACGGGCTGAGAGGAGGTCTGGCGAGCCCACACGTGGCCCCACAGGCCTGGGGACTGGTTTCCATAGAGCAGCCTTCTCACCAGCCCGCGGACATTTGGCCGCTGGGTGTTTGCTTCTGCTCTTGCCTGGAAATGTCACGGCCAATTCCATGACCGGGCTCACGGAAAGTGTGACCTGGGCGCCCGGGCCTTCGGGGAGCCCAAGCCTAAGCAGGGGGGAGGGGACCCTGCACATTTCCTGCATCCAAATCAAATCCCAGCCCCTTTTTACTTGTTATTTCTCCTTTTGATTTGTGGTTCTTATTTGACTTTTGGATGAATTTAGTCATCGCTCTGTGGGGAGAACGTGAGACCACAAAGGGGCGCAGCTCTAGCCCGGCCCCCGCCGCCGCGGCTGCACTTGTGTGACCCTCTCGGAAGCCGCGGGCCTGCCTGGCCAGCCAGGGAGGGGCTCCCCGCTGGTCCTCTCCTCTCCCGGAGGCCCGGGAAGCAGCCCTGCCGCTCTCCAGACAAGGATGGGCTCGGTCCTCCACAGACACACTGAAGCGTGTCCACGTGGCCTTGACCTCGCTGGGCCCAGGGTCCGCTCGCTGGGGTCGCAGGAAGGAGGGGACACGGGCTGAGCCCCACTGAGCCGAGCGAGGGGCTGGGGGCTGGTGATGAGGCCCCGGGGGCAGGGCTGTCTCCTCAGGACCAAAGGCTTTTCTCGATATCCTGTTTCCTTTGCCACATAAACGGCGGTCCACAGAGGGGCCACGACCTGGCAGGTCCTACAAACAGATGGTGGGATCTCAGGGCTCTTTCCCATCCTAGAGCTCGTCCCAGAGACTTTGTGTGGCTTTGGATTTAAGGACCAGTCCCTGAGGATCTTTCAGGGAAGGATTCCCAAACGGAAACATTACGGAGGTGAACTATACACACTAATTTTAAGACACGTTCAGAGATTTGGACGTGGGAGGAAGAGAACATGCACCTTCCCCCGGGGCACTGCACGCTCGCGGCCCAGACCCCGCCCCGCGCGGGGACCCCAGAGCCCTGTCTGCACAGCAGGGGTGCGGTGGGGAGGGCGGGAGGAGGAGTCTCCATCCCACACCCGGGAGCCTCCGCTCCGAAAGCCAGCTTGAGGCATCTTTCCTCCGAATTGCACCCTTCCTGGGGCGTCCCCAGGGCCCAGGGAAGCAAGAGCGGGCCTCGAAGACAGGCCGGGGGCACCCGGGGCACACTCACTGAAAACCAGGAACACAAACAGAGCCCACCCACAGAGGTGCGTCCCTGTCACCCCGTGTCCCGCCCTCGTCCACAGGCACAGACACCGGCCTTGGAGGACGTGGACGTCAGAGGGAACTGAAAGGCCCCAGGATGGACTAGATCCCGGAGCCAGGGACTCCGAGGCGCAGGGACGCTCCCAGCTCAGTTGCCGAGGGGGGCTGCCTGGCCCCCAGGCCCCCGGCGTCTCTAGGCCCCTGCCCACAGCTGTCCAGCTCAGGGTCCCCACTCCGCCCCGGCCGCCCGGGGCCCCGCCGTGTGCGTGTGAGCACACCCCTGCTCCCGGGCTCCGGGCACCCCCGGACTGTCCCGGCCGGTCACACAGTGATTGGTGATCGTGGCTGCGGCCAAGCCGGGCGCCCAGGCGACCACCGGTCCCCAAGGGAGCACACTAATCCCCATCCCGGAGTTTCTCTGCGTGGCAGCCCCCGCCGCCTCCTCCCGGCCGAGATGAAGCCTGAGCAGGCTGACCGCCCCTCATTCCGGCTCCCCTGCGGGAGACGTGGGCAGAGAGGCCCGCAGCCCGGAGATCCCCAGCCCAGGGCCGGTTCGGCAGGGATTCCCTCCCCAGAGCCAGGTGGGCGTCCCAGGTGTTTGCCCGCAGGGACTTGGCTAAAAGGAGCCGGCAAGAGGCCAGCCTAATTGGCGCCTCCACCTGGTAGAGGTCGTGGCCCATCCTGTCCGGCGGGTGTGGTTGGCTGGCCCACCCGTGGAGTGTGGAACTGGGCCCATTGTTCCCTGCCGTCTCTGGGGACGGCTCAATCCTGCATTCCTGCCCCCCCCCAACTGCGTGGGCCCGCCTGCCCGTCTCCCCACCACCAGGAGAGGCCGAGGCAGGCAGAGACCAGGGGAGACACCAGGGGGTCCCCCTGAGCTCAGGGCGCATCCCCAGCCGGAGGCAGTGACAGCGGGGGCAGCCTGCCAGCTGGGGGGGGCGCAGAAGGACTTCCCTGTTGGCCCCCGAGCGCCTCCCAAGGAGGAGGAGCCCTTTACCCAGGAGCGTCGGGAGCCCCAGGGAGGAGGAGGTGCTGATCAGGGGAGGGAACGCCCACCGCGCGGGGGCCTCTATTCTCCTGCCTCGGAGTAAACCCGAGTGGGAGCGGGGGAGCCAGCTGCCAGGGGAGAAGGAGGGGTTGGATACCAGACTCGGGCTGTGTCCACCAGCGGGGACCCCTTCAGGGACCTGGCTCCTCTTCTGACCCCGGGCACAGGGGTGGAGGCCCCAGCGTTTTCTCCGGGGCCTGGATACGGGGCCCCCTGCCTGAATCCTAAACACCCCACCTTTGTTGGCTGTGCGGTGACCAGGCTGCCCCCCAGCTCGCTCTGATGAGCCCCCCATCCTGAGCTCAGAGGGCTGTCTGACTGGGGCCTGTGCTCTGGCTCTGGGCTCGGGTCACCCGGCGACACATCACAGGGGCCTCCCCCTCCAGCTCTCCTGGGCCGGGGCCAGCCTCTCACCAGAGGGCAGGGCTGGCGCAGGACGCGGGGCTGGACGAGCCTGACCCTGTGGGCGACCCAGCACGCACGTGACACAGAGCCCAGCGCACACACCCGCCCCGGCTGACTCAGGGGCACTGCTGTGTCTACAGATTGGGCCATCGGGGCGGTGGGGGTGGGGTGGGCACTCAGCCTGGGGTCTGCGACAGAAAGAGCTCATCTGAGGGCTGGCTGCGGTGGGAGGGGGCCCTCCTTTTGGTCATCGGGACAGGCGCACGGAGCCCGACTGGGGGCCAGGCCGGGCTGGAAGGGACAGGCTGGAGTCAATACGGCCCCACTGAGGCAGCAGACCACCCGGTGCGGGGGACAAGAGACAGCGGTGTAGCCCGGGGTAGTTCACTTCATCAGCTGTGGGGTGTCCAGGAGCAGAGGGGGGTCTGGGATGGACGCCCGGCCCCGTCACAGGGATGAGAGGGCTCCCGGGAGGCGGTGACTCCCACATAGGGCTTGCCCAGGGAATTCGAATACTTCTGTCCCTACGGGGACCCCACAGCCTTCTGGCCTCATGCATCAGTGTCCTGAGTTCCCTGGGAGCTCTTGTCTCTCTCTGGGCAGGAGGAGTCTGATCTCTGCCTTTGCAGGATCGAGCCCTTGGGGTGACGAACCTGCTGGGGGCCAGGGTGGGGGCTCGGGGGGTGGAACTGACTCTCGGGACCCCTCTGCCGCTGAGGAAGTCCTGCAGGGCCTCTGGGGGCGGCCCCTCCGCCCGGCACGCGGCTGTGCCACCCCCCTCCCCCGCCGGCTGGTCCAGCCTCCCCACTGCCGTGAGGAGGGGAAGACTGGGTGGTGGCCCCAGGGAGGGTCAGGGTGGAGGACCCCCGGCCCCTCCACCTGCCCCATGCATTAGGAGTGGAGCCAGGACGCGGCTGGATCCCCAGCGGCTCTGGGCGCCCCCGGCAGCCCCCGGGAGCCCAGAGCCCCCTCCGGGTGGGACGGCGCTCTCACCACGACAGGGGAAGGACAGACCTGGACCACGGAGCCAGGACCCCGCCGGGGGACGGTGCTAACTTGGCTTCCACCTTCCAGTTGTGCTGGTGTCCGATCGACGGCCGCCCGCCAGCAAGACCCCACATGCCCGTCCGGGGAGGGAAGGCCTGCCTGGTGCCCGGTGGGAGAATCACTGCAGGTCAGGGCGGCAGAGGTCCGCCAGGCCCCGAGTGCTTGCCGACAGCCGTCAGCCTTCGGGAAGCTCACAACCGGCACACCTGCGTCCCTCTCTCCTGCGCTTTCTGCTTGTTTGGGGACACTGAGGCCACACGGCTGACTCTGGGCTGCCACGTCCTTCCGGGGACCCTGGCCGCCGCCCCGGGACGCCCCCAGCCCCACGCTTGCATCAGCCGGTCCGCAGACGGGCAGCTGAGGCTCGGGGGGGGAGGCGACCAGGGGGACGGCCACCCCCACCTCGGGGACCTACGACCGCAGCCCACACGGGCAATCCTCAGTGTCCTGGACAAGCAGCCCGCCGGGAATCACTGTGTCTGGCCAGAAGGGGCCCCCGTGTGGGCACTGGTCCCTGAGAACACAGTGGCTTTTAGAAGGGGGCAGGGGGCAGCCCAGCTGACACACGTCCCACGAGCTGCAGACACAGGCCAGTTGTCCCGCCGGCTCCGGTCGCCCCTGCTGTCCCCAGAAGGGATGCACAGGGACTCTAGTCTCAGCCAGGCCACACCTTCCTCCAGCTCCTTAGATGCTGCCGAAAGGACCGCCGAGCAGCGAGGGGACCGAGGTCACCGCCCCCTGTCCGTGCCGTCCTCTGGGGCCAGCGTGAGCCTCAGCCCCCTTCTCTGTCAAGACGGTTGTCCCGCCCACCTTGCAAAGGGCCGTGACCTCAGCGGTACGTGGCCGTCCAGGGAGCCCTGGTGGTGATGCCCGGTAGCTGGTTGCTAAGCAGCCCAGGCGGACGGGGGTTAGCGACGCGTCCTGCCGTCATGTCCGGTTTTGGACAGGCCAGCTCCTGCATCAGCCCCTCCTGGGCATCGATAACCCTTTCTGGTGTCACACAGCCCGTCATCCTGAGTCACGAAAGGTCCCGTTGATCTCGGTGCGCAGAGCCAGTGTGGGGCTGACCCGTGGCCGCACGGTGCCCGCACGGCGCGGGCGTGAGCTCGCAAGCGGCAGAGCACGGCCAGGGTCCAGCCCAGAGCAGGAAAGGTCCCCAGGAGGGGTCTGTGGCGCGGCGAGGGGACCTGGCCCGGGCTGGCAGTGGCGCCCCTTGGCTTCTCAGGTGACAGGGATGGCTGAGCAGGGGTGGCCATGGGTCCAGGTGCCTCTGGGATTACATCTGTGTTTGCGTCTCCCGCTGGCTTGCAGCCTGGGGTCTGGGGGTACGTCTGAGGCCACAGCCCTGCTGAGCCCTGAGTCCCCCCGGCCCTGAGCCCAACGCAGGTCCCCCCGGGCCTCCAGCCCCTCCCCTCTGGAAACCAATCAACAAGCTCACGTCTGAAATTGCTTGGCACAGAAAAAGGCACCTCGTGGGGCACAGGCCTCCGTGGGGACTAACGTTTGCGATCGTCCCCCCGCCCCCTGCTGACGTGGTGATTCTCCAGGATGAGGGGTCAGCCCGTGATGGGAGCAGTCTCAGACCAGGGGGTCACCTTCCAGGCTGAGAGCGGTGGGGACAGGCGGGGGGGGGGCCCTAACCTCGCTGGGCTGAGCCCGGGGACCAAGCCTTCTCCGTGCTTGCCCGGGAGAGTGACTTTGAGGGGGGCTGGGTCCCTGGCAGGCTCCGTTCTTGTTGCTCAGCACACGAGGGAAATGTGGGTGTGGGGCAGGGTGCGTGTGCGTGCGTGCGTGTGTATGTGTGCGTGTGCATGCATATGTGTGCGTGTGTGCGTGTGTGTACATGCATGTGCATGCGTGTGTGTGTACATGTATGTGTGCATGTGTGCATGCGTGTGCCGAGAACTCGTGAGAGGAGGCATCCAGAGAGGAGAGACCTGCAGGGCCTCCTGAGTCACAGGAGCCACGCAGCGAGAGAGGGCCCTGTGCGGGGGGCTGGTGCCAGGAGACAGTGGCTGGAGGGTCACTACCTGGGGAGACAGGGTTTCCGCAGCAGCCTCTGTGCACGGTTGCGTCCTACAGTCAAGAATAGGACCCCTCTGCTGCCTGTTTGGAAATACAGCCTCCTGTCCATGGGGGCGACTTTGCCCGGGTCCGGAAGTCTTGCCTCGCCCTCCCCCAGGCCGGCGTGACCCAGCTGGACGGCGGTCCGTCCCGGAGGGCACTCTCCCCTCGTGCAGTCCGGCAGTCCCGGCCCCAGCCCGGAGGCGGCAGCCGGCCGCAGCTCCCCACTGTGCACAGCGTGGGCTCCGATGGCCATGCTGGGCCGAGGCGGTGAGCTCCCCGACCCCTCTGAGAACCAGAAGCCGGCTCCCGGCTCTCACCATATTCACGCTCCTGGCAAGGTTCACGGTCTCACACCGGGCTCAGGCTTTCAGTCCCCAGGCCTTGACCTCACGTGACCTTTGCTGATTGTCTCCCGTCTCGGCAAGAGCAGAGCGGACCCCACCTCAGCCAGGATCCTACTGCCGCGTCAGCCGCCTGCAGGAGCCCTGGACAGGCCTTGGGCTTCTCTAGGGACCCAGACCCCGTGGTGATGGGGGAAGGTGGGGAGCTGGTCCTCACTCGGCCCTCCGCACAAAGCCAGTCCGGCCAGGCCCCAACCCCCTTGACCCGGGTGCGGCATCGGCGACGCTGCCTCCCCGGGCCCTCCCTGGGGGTGGCCGTGTTTACCCAGCCTGCCTCTCATAGGTGTCAGGGGTCCCAACGGGGTGACCCCTGGAACGTAGCATCACATCCTAACCACGGCTCGTCTGGGCCCCGGCTTGGCGGTGCGGGTTCCCGGTGGGCAGCTGCCCTGAGCTCTCCGGGCGGCGGGTTCTTCTGTGAAACGGCATCACGGCACCTGCCGTGAGACACAATCCGTGGGGTGGCCAGTGTGCTGCCTGGGGCCTCGTCAGTGCTGAGAAACTGAGGGAAGGTCACTTCAACTAGTTCTCTGCGTCCCTCCTCACACCTCTGTCCCCCCGGTGGGCCCGGGACCCCCAGCCCTGCCCCTGGGTGGGCTGACCCCTCCTACGTTGCTCCTGCTGGTGTCTCGGCCCCAGGCCTGTACCTGAGTCCCGCCTGTCCTTCCAGGCCACGGTCCCTGCCACCACCTCCACGGGGTGTCCGCCGGGCAGGGGCCCCTCCCACCTCTGCATGTCCACGGTCGTCTGTCCTTCCCACGCTGCACGCCACCAGATTTGCATCGTGGTCCCACAAGGGATGTGAGTCCCACAAGGTCATGGTCGATTCTCCCCTGAGCCACCTGGGAGCCTTTCCCGCGGCCGAGGCTCAGGGAAGCCAGGAACGAGCGGGGAGAGGAAGCCGGTCCCGGGGTGGCTGGGGCCTTCATCTGGGCGCGAGAGGGCACCCGCTGGGCCGGGGTCGCGGGGGCGTCGGGCGCCTCATCAGACCCAACCCCAGACCCCTGCCTACTCACACCCCTCGCGTGGCCGAGCCTGTGGCGGCTGCACGGACCACTCCCGCCCCACCGGGGTCTCCGGCGGCTGCTGTGACCACACGTCTGCACCAGCGAGCCCTCCTGGCCGCGTGCTGGGCAGGGCCCCGGTGCCTCCAGGGCCAAGGCTCATCCGGGCCTGCGCTGAGCAGCAAGGTCAGAGCATCCATCCCTTCCCCCAGGGTCTGATTTCCAGCAGTGCAGCAAAAAGCGGGAGCCCAGCCTTCCCCCTCCCCTGAGGCTTGCCCGACCTTGACCCCACGGCAGCTGGGCCTGGGCTCCGGGGGACGGAGCAGGGCGCTTCCTTGTGTGTGGCTGCGGTCAGATCGCGGCACCTCTCTGAGCTTTGGTTCCTCCTGGAGGCAGCAGGGCCACCACGCAGGGTGCACGGTGTTGGAGACCAGAGGGACCCGGGGGGCCTCACCAAGGACCCTGGGAGACAAGGAGACCCCGGGGTGGGTCAGGCCTGCTGACAGGTGACCGAGCGAGAGAGGAGAAGGGCCCCCGGGCTCCGGGTGGGGAGCGGCTCTGGTGGGAAGGGCTGGGTCGGCCGTCTGCTCAGACACTGTGGACCCAGCAGCTGGCTCAGCCTGAGCAGCCCGAGCCCCGCTCTCTGCCCTGGCCCCCAGCCGTCTCACACCCCTCACAAAGCTGCGTTTGCCATGATGTCTGCCCCACGCACAGCGGGAGCCGATCCGCCGGGGTGTGACCGCGGGGGAGCCACCCCGCAGCCTGCCCGGATGGCGCGGGGACAGGCAGGGGGCCTGGGCCCCGGGGGTGGAGGGAAGCCCGGGAGTGGGGGCAGGTGCCGAGCTGGGTGGGGCTGTGGGCAGAGGCGAAGCCCGCTGCTGCCTGGGCCTGGGCGCCAGAGTCAGGGGGCGTGGTGTGCCCAGAGCCCGGGTCGTCTGAGCCCCTCGGCTCCCAGACGGGCCGCAAGGCCATGGTCCTCCTGACAGAAGAGGCTGGGTGGGGCGGTCCGCGGTGGGGGCGGCGGGGACGGGACTCCCTCCAGCTCCCTGCCCCTGCCCTGCCGGTCTCCCCCGGGGGGACGCAGCCCCTCCCCTCTCCGGAGCGCGGGGACAGGCTGGCAGACAGAGCCCAGACGCCTCTCCTCCGATTCCCGTTGCCCCGGGTCCCAGCGGCTGCCCTGGGTTCGGGCTTCGGCCAGACTCTCCCGACACCAGCCTCACACGGCCACTCAGGACCTGGGGATCGGCCTACGACGTGGGCCCCACAGGGTGTCTGCAGCCACAGGGGACGCGTGCAAAGCCTGCGTGCAGCGCGCGGACGGTGTCCTTCCTGCCAGGCAGGCGCTAAGCCAGAGCGTTGCCCCCGAGCCACTCCTGCCTCCGTCGATACAGAAAATATTCCTTCGGGCGCGGCCCCGAACCCAGAAGGCCGTGCCTCCCCCCCAGCCCAGCGGCGGAGTCTATGAACTGCAGGCAGCTGGAGCCGGGGTGGGGTCCTGACTGTACCCCGGGCCTCACCCACGCTCCCAGCTGCCGGGGGAGGCCGCGTGGATGCCCGAAGGTCCTGGGTGACCACGGGGTCTCGGCGGGAGCCCCCTGACCAGGAAGCCTCTGGGCGGGTGGGGAGGCTGCGGGGGGACGTGTTCTGGGACCTGGGACCTGGGATAGGCACCCCAGTGACGTCACGGACAGATGCCACCTCCCTAACCCCCACCCCCGCCGGAGCCTCCTTCTGCTTCTCTGCTTCCAGAAGGCAGACAACGGCACACCCGCCTTCCGTTCACAGCTGCGCAGAGGGTGTGCAACGAGCTCAAGCCCAGTCCCGCCCCCACGGGCCTGGGGGTCTCTCTCCTCAGTCCCGGGCCTCCTCTTTCTGTCCTCCATCTGCCCTTTCCCGGGCCCGGTGCTGGGAGAAAGGGACCCGTCCTCCCAGGAATGGGCCTTGTCCCCCGAGGCAGTGACGCTGCCCTCGGGCGCACTCAGTCCAGCCCGGCCAGACAGCGACCCCCAGCGCAGGTGCCGCAGGGCCTGGGGGCCAGGGAAGGACAGGCCGCCCCGCTGGGCCCTCCCCGCCCAGGGCCGCGCTGGTCCCCGAGGGAGGTGCGCTCAGCCCACCAGCCGGCCTCTCCACCTCCATCCCAGAGTGCACTCACGTGTTCACACGCACACATGTTCTGATGCACGCACATTTACACACGCACCTTCAGGCACGCACACACGCTTCCACTCACACTCACCTCTTCTAAGAACAGTCACCCTCAGGAACAGTGCGGATTAAATCCATATTTAAGAGAAATTTCCTAAAGCAAACAAAATCCACAAAGACGCCGTCCCACCCCCGGGAAGACAGCCGTTTACCTCATTACGCAGAGCAAACGAGCTCCTTGCTGACTAGAGCTTTTCTGCCGCAGACGATTTGCTTTCCCTTCACATAAGCAAAAGGCCCATTATGGTTATTTTCCGAAGACAAAGAACTTTATGTCCTTGAAAGGGAATCAAGCCCCTGCCTCTAGAAAGTCAGACAAAACTGCTTAAGGGGGGGGTGGGGGGGGTCACCATCTTTAGCGACCGGATTTTGAAGACATTAGGGTCTGACCTCGGCCGGCAGCCTGGGTGGTGGGTTTGGCCGCCCCGCGCAGTAAGAGCGAAGAGAGGTTCTCCTCCTTGGTGCCCACAGCCCGGCGCAGGGCCTGCGATGTTTGTGGACCCAGTGGATTTTATGATCATTTTTCATGACTATTTCCAACTGACACCTCGGGTCTAGGGGTGAGGGAAGCCAAAAACACAAGAGAGTTAAGGACGTCCACCTACAGAGGCGAGATCACCGAGACAGCGCCCATGATCAAAAAGGACCATCACAAAACTAAACGTTCCCCTAACTGCCTTATGATCCGGGAATCCCCCCAGAGGACCCCGACAAGAGGTTCTGGAGCCGGTGGGCCCGTGTGCCGTGGGATGCCCCGTCCACGCAGAACGACTCAGCAAAGCAACGGTCGTCCTCACACGTGGGACAGCGAGTGCATCTCGGAAACGTTCCCAAGTGGGGCGAGTCTCCCATAAAAGAGCACGTTCTGCACGACCCCGTGTGCGTGAAGCCCTAGAACCGGGAAGCCTAACCAGCGGTGCCCGACCCGGAGCAGGGGCTGCCTCGGCAGGTCAGTGAGGTTGGACTGGGAGGGAGGGGTGTGGGTCACACAAGTCCGTGGTTTGTCCGACCCATCAATGGCACGCTCGCAGGATGCCACGGAGATGGTGCCCCAGATGCCACGGAGACACCTGCAGCTACGAGCACCCGCCTGAGGGAAGAGGGAAGACCTCCCATCCGTGACCAGACCTCCCATGTCCCAGAGCCAGGAGCAAGCCAGGAGGGGGGAGGGACCACGAGACTGCAGCAGGGGGAGTGACGACCGCGGCAGTGGGATAGACACACAGGCCTTCAGCCAGGCTGCCTAAGCAGAAAGATTTATTCATTTCACCTTCTACCCGTAATCAGTCGTTAGGCTCTGGCTAATGACAATCATGCAAAACTCCCTGGGAGATGGGCGCGGACGTCCATCACTTACCTTGAAATATGCATAAAATACGAGATGGGGAGGGACAGACAGATGGACGGACAGGTGGGTAGGGGCTCATGCAAATCCGGCACCTGTTGGGTTTCTGGGTGTTCATTATAAAATGCGTTCAACTCTTCTGTTTGTTTGAAAAACTTCACAGAAACATTGGAAGGAATGACCGTCAAGGCACCCTCCGGCGGAGCCTCCCGGCTCCAGAATGTGCTTCCTGCCATGATAAGAACTGCCTCGTGTGACTCCGCTCATTCAGCGCCCACCTTGAGTGTCCACAGCCGTGGGCTGGCCGCGTGGAGGGGCTGGAGCTACACCAGTAAGCCCAGTAAGACCAGGCCTCTCCGCTCGGGGAGCCTGCAGTGCAGAGAGGAAGGAGAGACACACTGGACGGGACGAACCCAGGTACGCGCAGCATTAGGGGTTGGTTCTCGAGAGCCCGGGTACTTGGAGCTCAGAGCAGCAGGACGCTGTGTCCCGGCAGAACTCTCCCGAACGGCCCCGCCCTGGAGGCTGCCCCGAGCCGCGCCTACCCCATGGGTGGGTGTGGGGTCAGAGGGAAGGATTCCTTGGCTGCAGCAGGCGGCGATGCTTCGGAGGAGACCGCTGTGATGGCTGTCACAGGGGCCCAAGTGGCCACAGCTCCAGCAGACCCCGGCGGACCCCAGCCCGGCCACCACGGGGTGCACGGTGGGAGCGGGCCCTGTGTGCCCCTCCCCCAACACTCACGCCGGCTAGAATGAGTCCCAGGGTGATGGCCTGGAAGGAAGGCCTGTTTCGAGGCCCAGCCTAGAGCCTCTGGGGAGGCCTTGGGTGGACGCCAGCAGGCTTGGGTGCTGACTCAATCAAGGTCTTTCTGGTGCCTCGGTATTAATAGAGTCTGGTTTAATAGCCCACCCACAGTAACAACGGCCATTCAGAAAGTATTGCTTTTCAAAGTAAATGAATTCAGTGGAGCCATCAGGGGCCCCAGCAGCTGCCTGCCTGTTAGGAGGGACGTGCGTGTCCCTGTCCGGCAGGCCGAGGGTCTGGGCACGGTCGCCAGCCGGGGCTAGGGTGAAGGGGGCTGCTGTCAGTATTTGCGGGCACGCCTTCGTGTGGGCACACGTTTTCACAGCTTTGGGGTCTCTCCCAACTTCCACGTGTTTGAAGACTTTGTAACCCCAAGTCTAAGAGCCAGGGCTGGAGGAGAGCAGAGAGAGTCCCCCTCAGCTGCAGGGAGCAGGAGAGGGAGGGCTCCCCAAACCAGAAGGAGGAACGCAGAGCCGCTGGGAAACCTCTCTGTGCATGATCTTGAGGAGGGGGCGGTGCACCCATCCCAGGGCACCACGGCAGTGCCCCCGCAGACCAAACAGGCTAGCCGCCCCTGGCGTGGGACCTCGGAGATGGTCCATCCACACACCTGGGCATCAGGCGCTCCACTCAGCGTCATGCTGAGGGACATGGCTGGACAGCCCTGGACGGGCCCCGCCAGAGGGGATGGCTGGACCGAGCCCCACAGAAGCCCCTTTGCAGGACGGGCCAGAAGGGCAGCAGCTGAGGCCCCTTGGGGAGCAGCTCGGGGGGTCTGTGCTCCTCTTGTGGGGACCCACCGCACCACCGTCCTCTCACCTGGGGCTGGAAAATGCATTCATGGCCACCAGAATTTCAGCGTAATATTGCGAAACTCTTCTAACAGAAGACAAGTCAAAAGTGGGAGAAACTGAGGAGGACATACGGGCTCTCGGTATAGCAAGACCAGGCCTGGCCAAGATTGTCTCATTTGAGAGGAGTAATGAGGTAATGAGTAAGCCGGCCCTAAAAACACCAACAGGCCGTCTAAGAAAGGAAAACCACACTTAGAAGAAAGAGTCTCTCTGGAAAGCAGAGGACATTTTTAGAGTGTATGCCACCTCTTCTCAAAATTTAGAGAGACATAGAAAATACTGAAGAGAGAGGTCATGAAAGTTCCAGGAGGTAATGGCTGGAAAGGAGATTGTAATAAAAGTAAAATAATAGGAAATAAAGTGACTTCAGGCATAAACCCAGTTTGATAAGGCAGAAAGTCAAGCAATGTTGGAGAAGTTCTTTCAGAATCCAGAAGGCAAGGAGGAAGACATTTTTAAAACTCAAAGGTGAAGAAAGCCGTAAAGGAAGGAATCCACAGGAGGAGAAAACATTTTTTTAACTCAAATTTCTCTTCCACTGTAGGGAACTGAAGGAAATGGCAGCATATTGATTTGTAAGAGCTCTTTATATTTTAAGGTTAACTACAATCTGGCATATATGTTGCCAATATTGCCCTCATTTGCTTCTTTTTGTTTTTTAGGTGTGCTTTTCTTTTGCCATTAAAACTTTAATTTTTTATGTATTTCTCATCTCTGCCTTTAGTGTTATATTCAGAAATATCTTTTATCATGTGTAGTGGGTTAAAAATATTCACCATATTCGTTGCACAGGCTCCCACCGCGGAGGCTGGTCTAGGGGCCAACAAGTGATGCTGTCTCGCATCTCCCGGAGGGCTGGTGAGGGATGTCTCCTTATAGTTATTGATCATTTGCATGCTTTTCTTTACGAAGTGCTTATGTATATCCTTCATCCATTTTAAATGTATGTTTGTCTTTTATTTCTTACTTTTGGGGAGCTGGTTATACTTTACAGATATTTATACTCTATTATTTAAGTTGCAAATATTTTCTCTCTGTCACTTTTTGACTAGTGAGGGTAGATTTCATTACACTGAAGTTTTCAAACTTCATGGGCTCCAAAACTTCCCATCTTTTCCTATATGGTTTAGGGTTTCCAGATGGACATCTTCATCCAAGGTTACGCAACATTCTCCTCTCTTCTTTTTTGTTTTGTTTTTTTAAGATTTATTTATTCATTCGAGAGAGAGAAAGTGAGCATGAGCAGGGGAGGGGCCGGAGGGAGAGGGCGAGCGTCCCAAGCAGACTTCATGCTGAGCGCGGGGCCCGACCGGGGGATCAGGCCCCATAACCCTGAGATCATGACCTGAGCCCAACCCAAGAGCTGGATGCTTCGCCGACTGAGCCACCCAGGCGACCCCTCTGTTCTTTTGATGAGTTCTTCACTCCCCTAGCGTTACCTTCCCTGTAGTACAGGGGGTCTAGCGTAATACAGGATGTCCTGACTTTTTTCCACGCGCATATCCACATGGATATCAGCTCACTGATAATGCGGATATCAGCTCACGGATCATTTATCAGCTGTTTGATATGTTCCTGTTTGTCCTTTATGAAATTCCACACACACAGAGGCTTTGGCCCACTGACACAATTTATTTATATCTGGGCCAATGACAGATGTTTTACATAACCACTAATACATCAATAGGTATTAGCAAAGATAAATATGTAAGCACATATACACACATAATTTATGTGTAAATGTAGCGGTATGAAAATCTGTGTGTATTCGATGTGCATATGTGTGTGTCCACACAATCTAAGTATATCTGTAGGCTCAGAAAACAGATTGGAAGAGTAGAATCATGATTTTCTGGGAAGCGGAACATAATATGTGTCCGGGAAGCACAGCGTAAATACAACGCCATCGTGTATATGCACATACCTCGCTGCATCTCCGCAGACGTAAACCCTCACACCTGGCATGCAGACAGGGCAGGCGCGCCGTGCCGTGATGTGGGGGCCCTAGAAGCCTGTCGGCCGTGGGGCTGCAGGGCCCGAGCTGGGTGGCTCACGGGGGTTTACCGTTACGCACCTTGGGACTGGTTGGGGCACAAGAAGGTCCAAAGATTTCGGCATTTCAACACACATCACACCCAGAAGACTTTCCAAGAGGACCCACTAGGGTATCCTTGCCACCAGCGCTCCCAGCACCTAGAACCCCTCCTCCCTGGCCCTCAGTTCCCCAAGGGACCCCTGAACAGAAGCCTGAACGCCAACACAGACCACCAGAGGCGCCTACGAGCGTTGGCCTGGCTTCCCCGTTCCTGCTGTGGAGGAGCAGCGGGATCGTACGTCAGCCTTGCTCTAAGAACTGGCGGTGCGCGAGCCGTAAGGTGCTTCTGTCCCAGGGCTCCCCAGAGTCAGTACCCGGAGGGCTGACCTGAGCACGATGGGGCTCTTGCCCCGGACAGCAACAAGGACAGAACCTAATATTCATTCAGTCTGACGCTGTGCCACACCCTGTCCCCGCTGCCTTCCACGGGCTGGGACATCCCATCGGCCCGCAGCCCCAGGAAGGTGGCCCAGGGGCGACGAACTGACCTTCATCCGCTTCCCACCCAGCAACAAGGTCTGTTTAGATCCAATGCACTCCATCCACCCTCCATACGGCCACAGGCCTCAGGGAGGCGCGCCTGAGGGATCAGGCTTGGACCTCAGACTCAGTTAATGTTGAGGCAGTAGGAGGGGGAGGGGTCGGTCTGAGGACCCCAGGAAGGGTTTCCTCCCTTCTCAGAAGCACCAGATACAGTCTGAGCATTAATATGAAAATAACTGCAATGGATTGTAGCTCTTCAAATACATTTTAATCTGTGAGTTAATAATAATAACAACAATAATAATAATAACCCCAACCTTAAGTGGTCAGTTTTGGCTGTGCTGGAGAACCATCTTATTATTCTGGAAAATGGTAAACAGAAAGTAAAAATGGAGCATTTACCCTACCTTTTCTATGCACACGGTCTCTTGGGGAAACTCAATTGTTACTGAGGGGCAGTTTGAGGAACGGATCCAGCTGATAAAGAAAGAAGTCAAGAGAAAGTCGGGGTGACGTTATCTTACAGCCCTGAGTAAGGGCGGCCGATCGTCAGCGGCAGCGCCCGTCAGAGACAGAGGGAGCTGGACATCAGGTGCCTCAGGAAGGACGGCAGCCACACGACCTGGAAGCAATGCCCCACGGACACCTGGTGGAGCCTCCGGGTCTAAGGACCGGTGTTCGGGGACCACAGGGGACAGAGGAACAGGCCAAATGACACCCAAGAATGTAATCGGCAAAAGCTACGAAACATGCCCATTTTCCTTTTTTTATTTTAAAGATTTACTGATTTATTTGAGAGAGAGGGAGAGAGAGAGCGCATGCAAGCAGGGGGCAGGGCAGAGGGAGAGGAAGTGAGAACCTCCAGCAGATTTCCCACTGAGCGTGGAGCCTGACGTGGCGCTCTAAGCCATCTCATGGATCTCCCAGCCCGAGATCAAGAGTCAACACCCAACTGAGCCAACCAGGGGCCCCTGGCCCATTGTCTGTAACAACAATCCCCACCAGGAAAAAAAAGAAAAAAAGGAAAGAAAAGAAGAAAAGAAAAGAAAGAGAAAAGTCAATATCTAAAAAAGAGATAGAGGGGGTTTATAGACTGAAACCGGTTTTTCGACCAATTATTGTTTTTTAAGATTTTATTTATTTAAGATTTTATTTATTTAAAATCTTTAAAAAAAGATTTTATTTATTTATTTGACAGAGAGGAGAGAGATCACAAGGAGGCAGAGAGGCAGGCAGAGAGAGAGAAGGGGAAGCAGGCTCCCTGCTGAGCAGAGAGCCCGATGTGGGGCCCGATGTGGGGCCCGATCCCAGGACCCTGAGATCATGACCTGAGTGGAAAGCAGAGGCTTTAACCCACTGAGCCACCCAGGCGCCCCTTCTCAACAAATTCTAATGCATGGCCCTTAACTACATCCCTCTCAAATTTTTAAAAACTATATAATAAATGATAGACAATCCAGAAAGCACGAACACTAAGGTTGAGGAATTCGTGTAATTTTCTACAAGTATGAAAAGGGCAGATGCGGACACACAGGAACGTGGGTGGAACACAGAAAGAGGCAGATTGGCCAAAAGTTGATAACGGTTGAAACTCAGTGACAGCACCTAGATGTTCATTACATAATTCTCTCCACCTCTGTCTGTGTCTGAAATTTTCTGTAATAAAAACCCTCTCTTTTTGATGGATGGGCGGAGTCACTTCCTGCTTCTTGGGTCATCGTCTTGCCGGGAACAGCTGCCCGCCTCCTGACAAAGACCCTGGAATGTGTTTGGCCCTCGTCTGACCGGCTTTCACACCCGCTGGACTCAGACCCCCAAGGCCCCGGGATCCCAGGGCCAGGGCCCCGGTAGGTAGGCCAGCGAGGGTCTGTTCCCAGGGCCTCAAGGGACGCTGGTGTGCCATCACGGCAGTTCTCACGGTCAGGCAGAGGTGGGGAGGGGCCGGGCATGGGTGCGTGTTCCTCAGTGCCCCGGCCATGCGAGGCCCCCTCTGCGTTCCCCCTCTTCAGCCCAGGAGCCCCACCTGGGCCCCCCTGGGTCCACTAGCGCAGCGGAGACGGCAAGTATACTGAGATGCAATTTCAGGCGCAGACACCCTCCTTTCCTGACCTTGAGCCATTTTTCTACTTTTCCTTTTACAGCAACCGAGGTATATACAGGGCTTGGTAAACGAACAAAGCAAATTAAAGAAGCAAACAGTGGATGTAGTTTTCAAAATAACCCTCCCTCGACTCAACCAGCGTTTCCTCTGGAACACGCATGCTGGGTGGACATGGCCGGCGATGGGGCTCATCTTGCTGTTGCTTGATCCTCATTTCAGGGTCTCAGACCCCCTCTAGATACTAGGTCCTGGAAAGGGAAACGGGATGGGGTGACACAGGGAATAAGACCGCTCTGGAAATGGGCTAGGAGATCGTCTCAGAGGGACTGACAGCCCCCAGGTCAGGCACATGGTAAACCCGTGATGGCAGGGCTGTCAACGCCAGGGCGTGGCCAGGGGGAAGGTCGCCGGCTTCAAGCAAGGTCTGGGAGTCTTGGTCCTTGCTGGAGGTCAAGGTGCAGTCCGTTGGCCGGCCTGGCCGCCGGCACCTGCTCTGCCCGACGAGGTCCCCTCTGGGCGAGCGAGATGCCCCTCAGCAGAAAGCTCGGAGGCCTTGCTCGTTCTCCTCGGGGGAGGGCTGTGTTGGTTCCGGCTGCAAACGCGGCTGACCGGGCAGCAGGCTCCTCTCCCTGATGCAAAGCTGTGGCTCGTGGGCACCGTGTGTGCCGGTCTCCGGCTGCACGCTCTACTCACGTGACTTCATTCGGCCCTTACGGGGACCTTACAGAGTCAGACGCGGGATGAGCCGGGACGTGCACTTCTCCCCAAACTGGGGAAGGGTCTTTGACCGCCCCCCATGGCCCTTTCTAAATGGGATTGAGGGTCTGACTCCGGTTCTGTGATTCCAGCATGGAGCCCAGGACAAAGTCACAGGAGGAAGGTCGGTTTCTTATTTCCTTCTCCCCCAAATTTTATGCAGGAGAAAACAGGTTTATGGAAGTTAGGGCTGCTCGAGGTCGGAGAGCTGGAAGTGACAAAATCGGGAAGAAGCCCCGTTGAGGCTCCACAACCCGGGCCGAGGGCTTGGGCCCCAAGAGCCTGCCTCGGGGCGACTGGGCCCAGAGGGCACCCCTGCTGCCCAGGTCGGCCCACGCCCACGGTGGCCGTCAGGATCATGATTCTCCCAGATCTCTGGGGACCACTTCCTGCGAAAGGATGCAGACAGTATCATACGATCTCAGGCTCCCCATCTTCTTAGGACCCCAGGCACCCCCTGCCCCACCGACCGGGCCAGTTACAGGGGCATTCCCAAGTCTCTCCCTTGGCCGCAGCCTGGTCTCCCGAGCCCTACAGGGAAGGCCTTGCAGCCCATTTGTGCCCCCTGGGGTGTGTGCGTGCCTGCATGTGTGTGTGAGTGTGTGCACACGTGTGTGTGCATGTGTGTGCGTGTGCAAGCGGCTGTAGATCGGGGAACAGCAAGCAGCAGACTGGGTGCGCCCCTTGGGGTGTGTGCATGTGTGTGCATGTGCATGTGTGCAAGTGGCTATAGATCCGGGAACAGCAAACAACAGCAGACTGGGTG
Source organism: Procyon lotor (assembly GCA_028646535.1). Taxonomy (NCBI): domain Eukaryota; kingdom Metazoa; phylum Chordata; class Mammalia; order Carnivora; family Procyonidae; genus Procyon; species Procyon lotor. Next base: position 770,979 of record CM053605.1, on the reverse strand, counting down.
CGCCCCCTAGGGTATGTGCGTGTGTGCGTGTGCGTGTGTGTGCAAGC
>CM053605.1:758044-770432 GCA_028646535.1 Procyon lotor | reverse complement strand
TCCCAAGCTCACCTCCAGCCCTGCCTGCCTCCAGCCCCGAAGCCCTGCCAGCAGGTGCGGCTGGGTCACCCCCCGCAGCATACCTCCCACCGAGACCACCTCATCTCTGCCCTGCAGCTCCTGGATGCCCCGCTGCGTATTAGTTTATCACCTTTCCCTCCTTCCCCAACCAGGATGCAAGCTCTGTTTTAGTCCCTGATGTGGCCCCGATGCTGAGAACAGTGCAGGGAACAACAGACCTGCCGACAGGCAGGGGAGTAAATGCAAAATGGGAGGTGACAGCTCTAGGGGTGGCGGCAGTGTTAAGCTTAGCAGCAAGTGTTTGGGGCCGACGGTCACTCCTGCAAATACCTTAGTGCCTGCACGACGTGGGACTATGTCCCGGGGACAGAACTCTCTGATGCTAAGAGAAGACAGAGTCTTTCATCAGCCGCTCTCCCTTCCTGCCCGGAGGGTCGGGGACTGAATGACCTCTCGGTCCTGGGGGCTCACTGAGCAATCACCTGTCTTCCGACTCAGACCCCCAGCCCCAGCTCGGCCACAGGTGGAGCCGGCACCCACCCCGGCGTGCAGGGCATAGAGAAAACCAGAGCGGCCTTCCCTTCCCAGCGAAACAACAGCCCCAGACCCTGAGAAAACTCTTGATATAAAACCTCTAGAAACGGGGGCACCTGGGTGGCTCAGTCGTTAAGTGTCTGCCTTCGGCTCGGGTCGTGGTCCCGGAGTCCTGGGATCGAGCCCCACATGGCGCCCTCTGCTCGGCGGGAAGCCTGCTTCTCCCGCTACCATTCCCTCTGCTTGTGTTCCCTCTCTCGCTGTGTTTCTCTCTGTCAAATAAATAAAATCTTTAAAAAAAAAAAAAAAAAAAACCTCTAGAAACGCTTTTAAATGCATTGCTGAGCTCTGCTCTGCAAGAAATCACGAGGGACTAGACATGAAGAGCAGGGTGAGAACCAGAGCAGCACGCCGAAGCCTCAGTGGCCCCGGGGACGTGCGAAGAGCTGCCCGGAGCCGGAGGGCAAAGCGCGGTCTATGAGAGATGGGCCCGGGGAGGGGCGTTCTTCCAAAACGCAGCTCTGGAGGGCAGCACCCCCCGTGGCAGGCAGGAGGGAAGGGAGCCCTGGCCCTGCAGAGCCCTCGGCTGCCATCTGGGGAATCCATGGCCACGGTGTGTCCTCACGCAGGTCTGGGGGTTCTGGTTTGAGCACCTCAGGGGCCTGGAGCCTCCGCTGGCCATGAGTCTGGGGACTGGCAGCAGCCAGCAGTCCTTACGGGAGCAGGGCGGCCAGCGCTAGTGAACAGCGCCGGATGCCCCGCTGACATTGGGGCACACTCACACCGCCAGGGCATTATCATTTCTCCGAATTCAAACTTAACTGGGCGTCGTCCTGTATTTCGGAGGGACTCTCACTATGTGTCCATGGATAGAGGCCCACAAAGCACGAACTGAGCGTCCAGAGTCTCCAAAACACAGAAGGGAAAAAGCCGTCACAGGTAAGAATGAGAGGAAATGATAAATGACAAAGTCTGATGGCCCTCCTAACCTGGTATTACCAGATACAGAACAGAAGAAACTATATTTGAGGTGCTTAAAGAAAGACAAGGTATTAAAAATATAAACAAGAAATAATATCCCACCCACAAGAGTCTGAAAGTGCTGGTGCAAGTAAAAAAGAAAATTAAACCCTGACCTAAGACAGCAAAGACAGAAAGAGCAAAAAGACCCTAGAAGCGAAAGGGAGACTGTTAACACTTAATTAAAGACGACAGGTCTGCACACTGCTCCCGCTTCCGAGTCCGAAGTGTGACCCAGCAGTCCCTGGCCGCCAGAACCAGCAAGCCCAGGCTGCCCTGGAAAACATGCGGAACACACACGGGGTGCGTCACCACGCGCGGAGCCCACCCCTGCCCCCCGTGTTCCCATGAGCGCACGGCAGAGACAGGCCCCTCGTGAAACCGTGTCGTGCGACTGTAGTAAACTCACTACCTTTATTTCATGAGCCAGATTTATAGAAACTTCTCGTGCTGTTGGTGGGGCTTGGCTAAAACACATTCTCAACGTTAAAAACGTTTTTTCCCCTAGAAACTGAGGAACAGCCTAGCAGGGAAGTCGTCGTCCGAGGGTCTCTGCCATAAAGGCACCCACCTACCCACGCGTTCCAGGAAACAAGTAGCCACAGAACGCCCTCTGCTCCAACGCCAACAAGAAACAACGCTTTGGAACGCCCCCACACTGCTCACCGGTCTCCCAGCAGCAGACCCACCGGCGTCAGGGGTCTCGGAGGCAGGCCAGCTGTTCCCTCGGCTCCCTCAAGCATTTCTAGCGAGCTCTGCAGCCTAGCCAGGGACCCCTTCTGGGAGCCCATCTCCCCGGATCTCCCAGCTCCGCAGCAGCCGCGGCGTGTGAGATCGGCACAAAGGCATCCTCGCTCATCCCTACACCCCCACCACAGGCTCTCCAGGCAGACCTTGGTAACGACAGATGTCCAAACACAATGCTCTGTGAATGAGGACAAATGGTCACTATGATTTACATTCTGATTTCCATTTGTCATTTTTTTTACTATCAAGCAACTGAGTTTCCTTTAAAAACATCAGCCTTCCCCTAAAGGTTCACACAGTCCCCACTCAGTGGCCCCTGTAAAGCCTACGGTGGGACAGCCCCTTCCTGCGAAGGGGGTGGCGCCCACACGGCCCAGACAGGGGGTCGAGGCCGACAGCAGCGGGGGCGCGGGGTGCGTGCAGCCCATGATGCGGCACGAGCGGAGCGTCACCTCTTGGCAAACACAAGCCCGGGCTGATCCTGAGAAAGACATCAGACAGACCCCACCGGAGAGACAGTCTACCAAACACCCAAGCACCCTCCCTAAAACCGTCCTAAGGACCAAACACCAGGAGATGAGACGTCGCAGCCAAAATGAGCTTCTGGAGTCGGGACAAGTCAGTGTCGCGAGGCCCCTGGACGGTCCCTGGATGGGGTCCTGGCAGACTCAGGACATCAAACCCGCTTTGGACTCTGGTGAACAGCGCTACCCCCACGATACGACCCACAGAAGACGTCCATGAGGGAAACGGGGTGCGGGGCGCACCAGAACTCTCCAGCAACTGCACAACTTTCCTGCAAATCTAACACTGTTCTAAAAGTGCTTCTTCCAAATGCTTAGGCATTTTTAAAATTCTTTTTTTAATGCTTAGGAATTTTAAAAATTAAAAATTCCAGCATTTCTAGATATTTAATTAACATTTTAAGTCCAATAGAGTAGATTCTCTAACTCCTCACAAATTAAAAGACACATAACAAACATAACATGATAATGATGGAAAACTGCCAAATCCCCCCAGCGTGCCTGTGATTCAAATGGCTAACATACTCAGCTGCTGGGGGACTGGTGTAGATGACATGTCCCTCCTGAGACCCCAGGAGAGACGGGCACTGTGTGGAAAACACCCGTGCAGTGGCACCGAGGCAGGGAGGCAAGCGGAAGAGGTGAGCCGTCGGGTGCCTGCAAGACCCCCTCCCCAGGGCCCGCGCACTCCCGCAGGGTAGCTGTGAGCCCAGGAGCTGCCGGAGACAGAAGGGCAGGTCGGCCCCACCCAGAGCAGGGCCCTGCCAGCACGCCCTCCTCGGCGAACACAGCAGACCTCACAGACCTACGCTGGGCGTCAGCTGCTCGGGCTGTGGACGGGCTCCCGCAACCCGCCCAAAGGTCGCGCCTGCCAGAAGACGGCACCTGCGTCCTCTCAAGGTGAGAGAGCGCCGTCCAGAGCGTCTGGCTATCTTTACGATGACCGGCGCTTAAAGAAAAGAAGAACAGGACCGAATGATCAGCCAGGAAAGGACCGGGAGAGAGCCGGGCAATTTAAACAGATCCAAAAGAGGTCCAGATGGTGCAGTTACCAGATAACCTTGTGATGAATGTGTTCGAGTACTGAGGGGACAAAATAATTGCAGCAAATTACTGGACATCATAAAAATGGAAATTCTAGAAGCAAACAGGACTAGGAGTACAATTAAATACGGAAACAAGGACAGGCAGGCCTGGGGGCCGAAGAGAAGGAGCTGGGAGGAGGAGCACCTCGGACGCCCCCCAAGAAGAACATGCCTACCTGGCCGAAGCTCGAGGAGAAACAGGACGGAAACACGCAGAAAAGCCCTGGGGCGCAGCATGTGCGCGAGGGTCCCCACGGCTGACTGGGGCCCAAAAACCGGCGCACTCGGAGAGCCACGCTGAAGAGGTCCTGGCAAGTCTTCCGAAACTGGGACGAGTGTCAGCCAGAGAGCGTCAGGAACCCAAGCAGAGACACCAGTGCTCAATGGGACCCACGAGCGTGGTGTGGAACGGGTCACACGCCGGTTACCCCAGGAAGCCCGTATCCCACGGCCGTGGGCGCCAGGCCTCGCACCATGTGAGAGGCCTCCGAGTGGGGGACGAGGAGGCCAGCCCTGGCCGCGCTACCCTGGGACCCCAGGGGCTGCTGCGAGCTCAGGGTCGCCGGCTCCCGGGAGGCAGGGGTAAATAGGGGCATAGAGCCCAAGGACAGGACCCTGGGAGTCCGCAGCCACACAGCCCCGTACGTGACCGCGCAGGGAGAAGAGGAAGCACTGGCTTACAGCGGGGTACGGAGCAGCACTGGGGAGCAGTGACACGGCTCGGAAGGTGACAGTCACATCAGTAACTGAGCCCCTGGGTGAAAGGCCCGTGAGGAGACGGACCAAGTCCTCTTCCCTAAGGGTATTTCTAAGTCACAAGGACTAAGAGAGCAACTGCCAGAGAAGACAGGCCCTCTGCCCAGCGCTCAGAGTCAGCACGGCCCGTGAGTGGACCCCCGGGAGCCCAGGGCCGAGACGACACGGCAACTCCCACGAGGCCCCTACAGAAAGGCAGACGGCTGCAGCCCCGGCCTGGGCAAACAGCGATCCCCACCCAACAGAGGGCCATGCCGACACGGCCTGTCCCGCTGTCCTCAGAAGTGTCCGAGGATCAGGTCAGACTCAGAGATGAGCCACAGGCAGGCCGTCCTCCTGCGTCTGGTCTTCCCGCTCCACAGAGCAGCTCTGGGACGTGGGGGCCCTCGAAGGGTCTACAGGTTAGAGACAGGAACTTACGAATGGGAACTTCCCGGCCTTGACAGCTGGGCGGTGTGTGGGAAGGACAACGCCCACGTCTGCAAGGACACGGGTCTCTCCTTAAACCCGATCCTGGGCCGGTCCTTAGGAGGTCTGTGCAGGAGGCCTGGCCGGGGGCCCGGAGCCTGGGTCCCCACGAGGGCCGGGTGGGGCTGCTGCAGGGGCCCTGCTGGAACCACCTCTGCACTGCCTGAGGCCAAGAGGGCCTCTGGCGCACTCACGACGGCTCAGCAGATGGTATGTTTTCACTCTCGCTCATTTTGTAAATTTGAAGCATTCCAAAATAAAAAATAGATAAAACAAGGTTCCTAGAGACCATTTTAAACGTAGGAATTTTTTGTCAGCCAAGACTCTGCAGCCTGTGGAGTGAGAGCACAGAGAGCAGGGTGGACGGGGTGCAGGGAGCCTGGGGCAAAGCTGCAGGAGTGGGACCCAGACAACAAAGAGCACCGTTGTGTCCAGGGCCCACGGTGCCCGGAGAAGCGAGACAGATGACCAAACGGAGGGAGGCCGCGGGACGCCCATTCTGGAACCAGAGACCCAGCACGCCATGGACGTCGGTACGTCAAGGATGGATATTCAATCACCAGACTGGCTACGAAAAACTACTGGGAGAATTAGAGCTAGGAAGCAAACAGAGGAAGGAAGCAGAATGAAAACAAACAAAAGAAACCCCTTAATCCAAACGAGGGCGAGAAAGGAAAAAGCAGAGGAGCAGGTGAGAAGCACACACAACACTCCTGAGACACGAGCATGTCAGCGGCTGCGCTGAGTGTGAGCGAGGAGACAGTCTCAGTACGCAGATGGGACAAAACGCCAGGTACAACCATCTCGGGGTGCACAGCGCCCGCCAGCAACACAGACACGCGCGGGAAGGCCGCCGGCACAAGACGGCAGAGGACGCCGCACAGCTGGTGAAGAAAGCAAACTGCGGGGACAAGCGCCACCAAGGGAGGCTTCAGGGCACACGGCAGTGCACACCCCCCACGATATGGCCTCGGCACAGAGCCGCGGGCGGGAAACACCCACCACCCGCGGCGGACCTGCGCACGCCCCGCCCAGCAGCCCCACGGGGACCCTGACCCACTCGGAGGAAGGCCACGTGAGTCACGCCAAGACAGACGTCACCTTGAGACTCCGCCAGGATGCCACACACAGCTCGGCGGAAGGGGCGCTCTCCTCCGAGACCACAAAATGTCACCAAACTGACCAATGCTGAGCCAAAAAGTAAGTCTCAGTCACATCCAAGGACTGAAATTATACAAAGTATGTTTCTGATCAGAGCAGAATTAAGCCAAAAATCAGTAACAAAAGGATAATTAAAAAGGCCCAACTGCTTTTAAATTATCCAGTATAATTCAAATTAGCATATTGGTCAAAACAGAAATCAGATTAAAACTAGAAAATGTTCTGAGTTGACTGAGGAAAACCCAACATCAAAACCTATGAGTTCAAGTCAGATCTGGGGGCAAGGAGTCTGGCCTTAAATGCACCTATTCAAGAGCAAGACAAGATCAAAAATCAATGATGTCCCTATTCAGCCAAAGAAGTCTGAAAAACAGCAAATGAAGAGAAAAACTAAAGAGCAGTCACCAGTGAGCCAGAACGTGTGAGAACGTGTACCACACGACACGGGTCAGGTCCCCGAATGACAGGCTCCTTCCAAGAGTGGAGGGGGAGGGAAACACCAGGGCCAGCCACAGGGACGGGGACGACGGGCACCCTCGGGCCCGACCGAGCTAAAAGCACCAAAGAGGACATTTTAAACAACTCCGTGCAAGAAACTAGAAAATTTAAATGCAATGCGGGCAAGAATATTCCCTGATAAATGCAACTTTCTCAAAAAGAGAAAGAATACTGAATATTCCGTGTCTATTAAAGAAACCGAATCCGTGGTCTGGAATATTGCAGTGGAGCCTCACCAGGTCCTCCTCGCCATGCCGAGGGAGACACGCTGCTCAGCTCGCACAAACCCTCCCAGAGAGGGGACGGGACGGCCCCGCCACAGCTCAGGGTCGATGCCAGCATGTCACACACAGCACGACCACTCTTAGGAGCCCGTCACAAGAAAGGGAAATTATCATCCAGTCTCTCAAGAATACAGCTACAAAAATCCTCAATTAAAAAATGTGAATTAGGTGCAGTTGCATACGAAGAGGAGAATACACACAAAAGCGAGACTTATTTCACGAAACCAAGGTTGGTCTCACATTAGAAAATCAATGTAACTGATCACGTGAACAGAAAAAGGAGAAAAAAACATCCAGGACAGACACGTCATAAAACTCAATACCCACACATGACTGCGACTTAACTACTAATAAGATGCAACTTCCTTAAGTTCTTAAGAACATCCCCGTTAACCCCCAGCAAACACACCCCTGCGGGTGGTTTACCGAGCACGTCCTCCGCGAGCAGGAAGCAGACGGGACGGGGACAGCCGCCGCCGCACCTATTGCTCCGCCGTGACCCAGAGACCCGGGGAGGCGAGGGGAAGGGAAGGCGGTACAGAGATGACGGAGGGGCAGAGCTGTCACGACTTGCCAGCACGCACGTCTCTTCCGTTTGCACGCTGAGCTGGGCCTTTTCCGCGCCCACTCTCCCTACACAGGTAATGCGGACAGTCCCTGTGTGTCCGCAGCTGTCATTCCGGCAGCCGCGGCTGCGGGTCAGCTGGAGTTGACCTGCTCCGAGCAGGGACACCTGGCGGTCCCACCCACGGCGAGGACACCGTCCCCGGCGCGGCAGGCTGCCCCCCATGGAGGAACCGCGTCGGGGCCCGTCTGTGCTGCCGCACACGCCCCACGCGCCCCACGCAGGCTTGGCGGCCCCGACACAACCCCACACGCGATGGCGGGAGTCCCGGGCGCTCCGGGGACCAGTCCCACTGTCCCGGGGTACACGGGCTCACTCTTTCCTGCGTCTACAAGGAAATCTATACACAGCAACACTCGCTAACAGACTCCCACCGGGGAAGCCACTCCTGGAGGGACCGCCATCCCCCACTTGTAAAGGCAGTGCCTGAAATACACACGCGAACACAGGCTCCCTGGGGACTGTGCCCTGGTCTGGTTCTCCGCTGTCCCCTCCACCTCTCGGGCTCATGCTCTTCCTTTCTCCACCTGTCCTCAGCACCGGGGACCGCGACCAGCACCGTGACTGCAAACAGGAGCACACGCTGACAGCCCCTCGGACCTGCCAACCCCCAACTCGCCGCATGTGACCACCTGTTCAAAGCCTCCCCTCGGTGTCACGGGCGTCTCAGGCATGACCCCCCAAACCCGTATCTCTGTGTCTGGCGACATCTGCCAGTTCCAACTCGAGTTCTGGTTCCCGAGGCCAAAAGCCAGCAAACAGCTAACTTTCTTCTCTCTTCCAGTACAAAGTCTCAACGGACTCCGTTGTCTGTCCCCATCATCCGACCCCTTCTTGAACTTCCGGGATAACCACCACGGTCCAAGGCCACACTACCCCTTGGTCTACATGCCTACTAGGCCTGTGTGTGCCCCTACTGCCCCAGCATCGGGTCAGAAACCAGAATGTTCCCACTCTGAAGGGCACCACACACGCTCCCTCCGCCCCTACTGCAGAGCCCTCCACTGGCCCAGGAGCCCCCTCCTCACATCTGCACTGCAAATGCTGCGCCTCACCTCTGCCGCTGCCCACCTCCCCGCCTGGGCCTTTCCGCCCACAGCCCGCCTGCTCCCCTCACCTCCCGCAGCTCCCCAGGTGGCTCTGGGGGCGCGACGCAGGCCTTCCAACCCAGCCCCCACCTGGCCAGGCTCTGCCCTGCCGTCTCCTGGGGACTGACTTCTCCCCACAGCACCTGTCACCACCATCTGACACATTCTGTCTTACTGTTCCTTGCACTGTGACATACACCCCACGACGGCAGCCATGTCCCCAGGGTCCAGGACAAGCGCGGCCCCTGGCGCACACTCGGAAAGTGCTTGGTGGAAAGAGAGACTGACCCGATGACCAGAGGCAGTGAGTGTGTGGGGGAACCAGACAGAAGGGCCTGGGGCCCGCACAACCCGCAGCCAGCAGAGCGGTGGCCGCTCAACTCCTGTGAGGCCCTCTCCCTACTTGGGTCGCAGCTGTGCAAACCCCCTGCTTACGTTCGGAAGAGCCGGATACATTTAGAGGAAACCTCACATCAGTAACACTAGTGGAAAGCCAGTGCCACTCATCACAAACGAGAGAGACCATTAGAAAAGTTCCTCATCGGCACCACACATCAGTGACTCCAAAGTCTCTGAGCTTGCCGCCTTCTGTGTCCTTGTTTGAAAGCGAAGTCGTCAAAAATAAGAGAAGTTAAAGACCTATCATCAGGAAATCAACACATTGACATAATCAGATGAATTTTTAAAAAATTTGCAAGGGCAAGAATTTCTCACTAGGTAACTGAGTATTTATGTTTCCAAACCGCCTGCAGCACCGGTGCTCTGAACCTCCAAACTACATCGGGGAGACGGCGGCAGACGCCCTCAGGGCTGCGGCAGGGAAGGAGGCTCCATGGCGGCCAGAGCGCCCGTGTCCCAGGGCCTGGCGGGGGCTGGAGGTGGGAGCGGCGGCAGGGCCGGAAGGGCGGGCCACGGGCTTTGCACACTTGCACGCTGGACGCAGGGGAGGTGGAGGAAGCCACGGCGCCAGTCCAAGCAGCTTGGTGGCTGTCTGGATAGAGGTGAGAGTCGTGATGACACAGAACAAAATGAGGCCACTTGTGCCCTGGGCTCAGCAGGACAAGGCACAAGCGGCAGGAAGGGGCCAGCCCAGCCCCCCAACACCAGCGTCCCGCTGAGCGCCGCGCACTTACATGAGACGTGCACACACACTAACTGCGGGTCCTGCTGAGCGACAGCCTCGCGGCTCCGTGTACGCCCCCCAATTCCTACAGTGAATCCACTCACTTCCAACACCAGCAGAAGAACTGCTAAAACGCAAGCATCTCCATAAGACAGCAAGCAGGGGGACACGATTGGGCAGCCCCTCAGCACTTCAAGCAACGTGCCGGCATCAGAGAATCACGGCAACGCAACAGTATTTAAGACTGAAACTGATCTAAATGCTGGCTGCTCAGCTTGGTGATGGAATTGGAACACGGTCCCCACGCACGGCCGGCGTGGAGACGGCTCGTGCCCTTAGTGTCCCGCTGACGTCAGGACGCCCGGAGCCACCTCTCCGTCGTCTGCGGGCTTCTACCGCACGACTCCCACGCGTCCTCCAAGCTCACGGACTTTTGCCCCAAATGGCTCTCCACGAACAATTCGGAAAACAAGTAATGCACCCAAAGGTATGGAAATCAGAGACGAAGACCGGTAACAGTGGGAACCTCCTGAGCTCTGCCTCCCCCAGAGCCGGCTCCACACCCCACGCCCGCGCTCTCCCTCCAGCAGGAGCAGCCTTGGGTCCTCGTGGACGTGGACGCACGTACCGTAAGGGGTCAGGCGATACCCCAAGTGCGCTCCACAGACGACAGCTAGAGAACGGACAGCGCGCCCCTATCGAGATAACAGGCTGCCACACACAGCGGCCTGCAGCACGTGTCCCGGGGCCACGCACGGCACACGGCCTGCCGAGGCAGGAGCTGCGCCGGCCACGGGACGGTGAGGGGAAGAAGGGAGAGTTACTTCAATGAAAAGGAAGCTCTTTCACTAAAACAAAGAGGCAAAAAAAAAAAACCTGAGAAAAGTCACTTTTGGGGGGCGTGACCTTGGTGCCAATCGTGGGGCCCACAGCAGACAGCCCACCTGGCTTCCAAACCTCACCTCTGTGAATTTCTGGAAGATGCGGTCACTCTGGTAAGCTCCGATCGTGATTTCTGGGAGGTAGATGGGAATGGTGGTGTAGTTCAGCACCTCCAGCTTATTCTGGACCCTACAAAATAAGACAAATAGAAATGACATCAAACCATTGAAACAAGCATACCAAAATAAGCTGTAAGGCTGATTTTTTAAAGAGTACGTGCATCCAAATAAATGCCATTCGTTCCCACACAGTCCGCCGGACGCAAACCTTCACCCCAAAGACCGTGGGGTCTGTGTGCAGCTGCTTTTCTGAAGTGACCTTCAGAACCCGAGGGAGAGTCTCCCAAAAGCCTGCACAACCACAGAGGTCCACGTTTCGGGGATGGATGAGGCTTGGGAGACATAATAAAGGAGCCACGCTATGCTTTAAACACGGGAATAGCTCCAATAAAAACCCCACACCCCACACCATCCACAGCAGCGCCAGGCACACGGTGAGCCCTCCCTAAAAAGTGCAAAACTAATGAGTCTGGAGAGAAAGGCAGCAAGTAACAGCAGTCCCTCCAGATTTACCCTGCGGCATCGGGCCGCCCTGCCGGAAAGATTCCAGGGGCAGAAGGGCCACGGGGAAGTCAGGAGCCTGGGTGCGGCAGGCCCCCACAGGATGGCCGGGCGCACCCTCGCCTTGCTTGGCACCAACAAATACAAAGCACAGGATATATTCCTTGTTTCACCATTTTATTTTGCTGAACGCTAAAATATTTATACTGCATTACAACTGCTTATTTTAAATTAAATTCAGTCTGAATATGACCACCATACTTGGAAGATGAAAAGCATTTTTGGGGCTTTTAGAAAGAAACATTTAAATAAAATCTCCACTCTTAAGGGCTCAAAACAAATCAAATAATTACTTTAAATGACCACTTTTCCCATTAATGAGTTATAATGGCAAAAGACATTTCTGTTTATAATGGCCCAAGTGGAAGTTCTTTAAATGCATCTGGCTTTCAGCTACTTTGTGATAAAGAGTCTAGACCCATGTAGAAAAGGCCAGTGCCCCCCTGGCAGCTGGGGCAGATGGCCACGGTCAGAACTCCCCGATCCGATCCCGGGCCGGCGCTCCTCAGGCCCCTCCCACCGAGGACCGCCGTGCCCGGAGAACTTGCGGCAGGTTGAATGAGAGCAGAGAGCAGGAAGAGGCACATTCTGAGGGTCACCAGTACTAAATACGTCCCTCCTACATGGACTCAATCTGGCAACAAGTATCACCCCATGAAATGTGGCCCAGGGAACTCTACCTTCCTGGGGGTATCTCTGCGGATGTCCACCATCACACAGTCGGCTACAATGGACACACGCCCAGGCTGGGCTCGTTCTCAGCACTCCTAGTAAGTTGTTCACACGGCAGATCTTTGTAAGCAGGCGTAGATAACACATAAGTACGCATCTCTTTATTGTTAACTAATAGAATTATTATTTTATTTTATTTTTTAAAGATTTTATTTATTTA
>CM053605.1:734133-752396 GCA_028646535.1 Procyon lotor | reverse complement strand
GTGTGCAAGGGGGGTGTGAGCATGTCGGTGTGAGGTGCGCATGCAGTCCGGGATCAGGACGTCACTTTTGCTCACCCTCCAGGTCCTCGTTCCCTGGGGCACACGCGCTCAGTCCTGGGGAAGGGGGTTGACGCTGGGGTCAAGCTCCGGTCTGTGGGTCGGCAGGGTTCCCGGCACCTGGGCAGCGGGGACGTGAGTCACTCCCTCGAAGGCTCCGGGCTCGGGGGTGACGGCGCGGAGGAGTCGGGACGGCCGTGGTGCGCCGGCCCATCCCCGTCTCCTGGGGCGATGTGGGCGCCGAGCCGGTCGCGGCCTCGTGCTGCCGATTCCAAGGCCAGCAAGAGGGGGGTTTCACCCTGACGGCATCTCCAGAGAGCGAACCGGAGGAGAAACTCTGTTCGGTGCTGAGTACAGCTTTGCCTACTCCTGGCTTCATCCTAAGCAGCGTACAGCTGAAGTCGAACAGCAGTAGTTGGTATTCCTGATACTGTTGTACCGATAATCAGTAGTCACAATGTCGGGTCACAAAATACACACACAGGTCTTTCCGTGCGTCTCATGAAAGAGAAAGCGAACTCCTTCCCAGATTGGGACTTGGCACTGGGAGGTCTTAAACTGGCCAAGGCCACATTCCCCGAGAGACACCCCGGAAGACGTGATTTGGTAGAGAGATAGTGTTGCCCTCAGACCTTTTTTCCTTTAAAGATTGTGTTTGTTTATTTGACAGAGAACAAGCGAGAGAGAGCACAAGTAGAGCGGCGGGCAGAGGGAGAGGGAGAAGCAGACACCCCGCTGAGCAGGGAGCCTGATGCTGGGCTCCATCCCAGGACCCCGGATTACGACCCGAGCCAAAGGCAGATGCATAACGACTGAGCCCCCCAGGCCACCCACCCCCAGACCTTTAATAAGATTGTCAGAGAATGTCCCCCCGAGGTGAGGCCAGGGTTATCTCAGTGGAACCACAAGTTAAAGGCAGGGCTTCCTGCCTAAGGAGGTGACCCTGTGCCACGGGGACAGGTATGTGCGTGCACCTGTCCCCGGGAGCATGAGCTCTTTCCTGCTACACAGCCTGGCTGGGCCCCGCAGCCCGGATGTCCGGGCCGCGCTCCATGGACGGTCTCTGGTCAGCCCCCTCTCTGCGCAGGTTTGCTCTCCAGTATTTAAATGACCCACCTGTGAGCATTTAAGAGCTCCCATTCTTAATTCAAATAAAACAGGTGCATGGATTGGGAGTACTGTGGATTCAAGTAAATAGTCTAACAAATTCCAAATAAGTAAGTTGGCAAATTTGTTTCAACTCATTAAGCAGATTATACAGTTTGGAGACTCAACAGAATTCATTACACCTAGAGTGGGAGCTTCTAGGAAGACGCCGGTGGTCTTCCCGGGGGCGGCGGCACCCCACCCCCAAGCCTGGACCCCCCTCCCACCCGCCTTAGCCCCCTCCGGGAGCCGGAGCCTGCCTCACCATTTTCAGGCTGCTGGGTGGTGCCTGGCTGGTTGTTGGAGGCAGTAAACGTCACAGACCCACTTCCCGGCACAGAGTGTTGGTTATTGCCTCCTGCCCTCCCCCAGGAAGGGGGGTGATGGGGGGACTGTGTTCCTCCGGAGGTACAGATGAGCACGATACTTTCTACAGAAGGGAGGGCCCCTTGGAGACCCCAGACTTGGCACTGCTTGTTCTGAATGCACCCCATCCGTGACTTTGGTCCTGTCCACACGCGGCCGCCGTGGGCCGCAAGCACGGGCCCTCCTGTGGCTGGCAGTGGCCTGGTGGCCGGGGAGCAGCCGAGCGAGGAGCCATCAGAGAGGAATGGGATGCCGGCTGGCATCTCAAGGGCCCCTGCTCCTCTGGGCACGGGGTTCAGCTGTGGAGGCGCTGCTCAGCCTTGGCTCCCGCCTTCAGTACTGGTTTCTGTGTCATTTCAGCCTTGCCCAGACAGGAGCCTGTCCCCTTGCTCGCCCAGAGCTGATTGGGGGCTGATGAGTCGGGCGGGCTTCCGCCCCTCGCTGATTCCTCTGTCTTTGCTTCTTCTCTCCAGGAAAACACAGCACAGTTCACTTGACCAGAGCTCCCCGCCGCAGAGCGGGGTGTCGGCCTCCTACAACCACCCCGTCCTGGGAATGTACGACAGCAAAGATGACTTCCCGCTCCGAAAAACAGGTCAGTGCTCCAGGGCCCAGGGCCTGGGAGCGGGGCTCTGGGCCGGCCCCTCCCACATGCCCTTCATGGGGTGGGGCTCTCCACCAGCCCCTCCCACACACCCCTCAGGGGGCGGGGCTCTCAGCAGGCCCCCTCCCACACACCCACAGGGGGCGGGGCTCTCGACAGGGCCCTCCCACACACCCCACAGGGGGCGGGGCTCTCAGCAGGCCCCCTCCCACACACCCACAGGGGGCGGGGCTCTCGACAGGGCCCTCCCACTTTCCCTACAGGCTGAGTCAGAGGGAATCCCTGCTTGAGCTTAAGTTTTGGCTTTCTGTGTTAGAGCATCAGGTTAAAATGATGTTCTTGAGCTCTGCTCTATGATCCATACCCACAGTAACAAGCCTGATGTGTGTACACCTCCGTTTTAAGACTCAGACTCGTTCCTGAACAACACCCGAGCCTACTCCCCTCTTGGTGGTGTGTTCCACTTTGTCGCAGCCCAGAGCATCCCCTGCTGAGCTCAGGGACACAGCAGCTCCTGCGGATGACCCGAGGCCTGGCGGGAGCAGGCCGGCGGGCCTGTGGCCCTCGGGGCTGACTCTGGGCGGGGCCCAGGCAGCGAGGGGCAGCCGGGGGTCCCAGAGTGGGAGCAAGTCTGTTCAAGAAAGAAACTCATTGTGTCCTGCAAGGATGTCTCAGGAGGACGCCTCGGGGCGGTGTGGCCCCGTCACAGACCAGAACAAGAAGGGTGTTCACACTCCAGCGGGCTCCCTTGGACTTTGTCCGGCAGTGATGGTTTGAGTGGGCAGTGGCTTTTAAGGAAGATCAGAGTGGCCACGGCCAGGGCTCGAGGGTGGCCGGAGGAGCAGGGGCCAGAGGGGGGGGCGTCCTGCAGACGCTCTGCCCGCCGCGAGGTGCAGGCAGGCTGGGGCGGGCTGTGGAGGCTCGGGTGCCCTGGTCACAGACACGCGGGGCCTGTGGTTGCAGGGCATTGTGGGAAGTCCCTATTTAGTGGAACTGAGGCCCGTGTGACACAGCCTTTTTTTTTGTAAACACGGATTTTGTTTTATCCAGAGGGTTCGGGTTGGTTTTAGACAGATATGCTTTAAGGCAGTGAGATGCCAGCATATTCACCAGAGTGATGAGGCGCTGGGAGCTCATATGCCATCCCATCCTAACAACAAGGACTCGGAGTCTTTGAGACAGGCAGAACTGGGGCCCAGAGGGTTCGCTGCGCTGTGCAGGGAGCAGAGCCTGAGTCCAGAGCCAGAAATTGTAGGGAGGCCCCTCGGTAGCACTGGCTGCCATTAAGGTGCGTGAGACGGAGTGGCCCCATCAGGTGAGGCCACGGGCCTGGGACCCCAGAGTCCTGCACAAGGATGGGAGAGGGCTTGGCAGAGCCCCTCCGAGTCAGCGGTGAGGACCCTTCCCGTCAGCCGTCAACCCTCCCCTGGGGAAAGGGAAGGTGCCACTCCGTCCTCTCCTCCTCGGTGTGAGTGTGTGGTTCTCGCTCGTCCGTGGAGGATAGCCATTAGTTTCACCAGAGAGAGCCCACGCTCCCAGCGGGACTGTCAGGAGCTGCGGGCCGGTGTCCCGAGGAGGCCCCCGTCTTCCGTCTGGAGCATCGTGCTGACGGAACCGAGCTCAGATCAGCAGAACGGGAGGTCACAGGGAGCAGCGGGCTCTGTGCCCGGAGAAAGGAAGACCGTGCGTGCCGCCGGTGCCCTGGCCCAGGAAAGAGTGAGCAGCAGGGAGTCTCCCCCACCCTGAGGGCGCGTGGGTGGGTCAGGTGGACAGAGGTCGTGGGTTCCACCAGCCAACAGCCCGGGTCACATGTTTCCACTGGGTTTGTAGCTCTGTGTGCCCTGCAATGGATTTTTCCCCTGGCCTCAGTTTCTCATCAGCGAAGTGGAGTTGTGCACACCCGTATCCTTCCTGCTGTGGATACACTGAGCAGACACAGCTCCCCGGCATGAGCTCATCCCTCCCTTTCAAAATATAAATGGGGCTGCCCGTCAGGGGGTGTTTGCTGTGGTCTCTCCCCTCTCCCAACCAGACAAGGCCACGCCACCTGGACACTGGCTCCTGTTACAAGACACAGAACGTGGCACTGACCGCTCGTAGCCGGGGTCCCTGGATGTGGGACGGCCAACTCCACGCGGCTGCGCTGCCGCTCCACTGAGCTGCATGGCCTGTGACCTCTGTCTCACGGGCCCCCATCTCTGCGGCTGCCGGTTCCTGTGCTGGGAGCACAACCTCTCTGTTCACCTTGAACCTGGCCGTGCCGCCCGCCCCAGCCCCCCGCTGCCGCCCTGGGCAATGCAGACCCCTCGTCACCCTCAGGGAAGTGCCCGGGAGCACACGGTGTTCCAGAAGAACTTAATTAAGATGCAATTGCGTTATCAATTTTTCAAAAAGACATCACCAGCACGTTAGTAATATTAATAATATAAAGATTTCAGAAGAAATGTTGAAGCCACTTAAGGGAATCGAGTGTGGTTATGTGCCCTGGATCATCCTGAAAGTATCCGCTTTCAAACACTTGATGTCACTAATTCTCAGTAACTTATATCTGTGCGTTTGTACAAGAATCAGTGCTAGGAAAGGCTAGAAACGTGAAATCTTAGTTACAAAAAGTCTCGAATGAATTAAAATGATAATCTTTAATAGATAAATAAAAATACACGTGGATAATCCCCCCAGTTTCAACCTGACCCCAGATCCTGTGGGTCTCACCCAGTGTCCTCCCGCCCCTCGGTCCCCTGCAGGACACGTGCCCGTGAGGGGCAGAGCCGCTGCCCCTGCTCCTGGGTGCACTGCCCGGCTCCACTCGCTCTTAGGAGAAGAGCGCCCCGACTCCACCAAGCCTCCGCGGGTTTGGGGAGTGACTTCTCCCGGCGGCCTGGGTTTACAGCCAGTCGCTTCAAGTCCTGCCCTCTGGTTTGGGGAACGCTTCTGTGCCTCCCTGTTTTGCCATCAGGAAACACCTACCTCCTGGGCTGGGAGAAGTCACGGGGTTGATGTTTGCAAAGTGCTTAGAGGGGGCCTGGCTGCGGGGGCTCTGCTCTCGTTTTCCCAAGATGTCAGGGTGACCTTGATCCTTCCCCACCCAACGCCCGTTCCCACCAGACCCCAGCAGGGTCCCCTAGACCCATCTGTGAGTGCCCCCAGTTCCTCCAGAAGCAGGTCCAACGGCTCGGGTTGCTGAGGGAAGGCCACAAAGCAACCGTGCCATTTACTGCTGGCAGTCTTGCAGGAAAGGCGTGCCTTGCTGGAGTTTTGGGGTTCACATCCCAGCCCCTGGTTCCTCTTCTCTACCTGAGAAGGTGGGTCCCAGGTGCAGGTACAGGGCAGGGGTGGGGGGCAGTCCACCCCACTGAATCTCTGAGCCCCTCCAGATCTGCTAAGTAAAGACATAGTGGGACCTGTTCCGCGCCACCCACCCTGCGCCCATCGGCGGGGCCTTCCTGGGTCTGTGGGGCATTGAGCAGCTCAGCCAAGGATCGCGTCTAAGCAAAGCCTTGGGCTACACGTTCCCACAGAAGAAAGAGTGCTTCTCCACCCCTAACAGCACACCCAGGTTTGTCCGGTGGGCGACGCTTAGAGGTTGTACTTTTCTCCGGTAGCTTCTTCAGCTGTGCATGTTTAAGGGTGTGAGCTGCTGTCTGTTCTTGCCGTGATGCCTCCCAGATCGCCCTCCGTGACTTCTGACTGAGGGAACACGACCAGGACGGGACCGAACAACGCTTCCCCTCAATGCCCAGCTCCGTCCACGTCCATTCTGGCCGTGACCTCTGGGCCCTCGGCCCCGAGCGCACGTGCTGGGCGCCCCCCTCTCACCCAGGACACCGACCGGCTGTTTCAGGAAGTGCTCGGGGAGGAGTCGTGCTGCCCACAGGCCCGCCCTTGGCCGCAGACGCGGTGACGGGAGGCTGGGTGGCGCGGGTCACAGCTGCCCCTGGTCCCTGCGCAGCCTGGACGCCAGGCCCAACACACTCGGCTTCCAGCCTGCTCTCGGTTCTGCGGCCAGTGGCTCCTGGGGCTCTTCCTTCTAGAAGGTTCCCACAGCTCCACACCTCGCAGCTCTGCAGCTGTTTGTGGGAAGCGGCAGCCAATTTCCAAGCTGTGGGGGACGGCAGTTTCCCCCGTCGGTGGGTGAAGCTGCTTGGCTCAGCGGGGCGGGCGCGTAGTCAGCCTGGCCCACCCGCGCAGGCGGTGGGGTCTGCCCTCCAGAGCTGCAGGAAGAAGGCGGCACCCGCCGGAGCCTGCCCTGGGCCCCCCCACACAGCCTCCTGTGCAGCCTGGAGAAGGGGGCGAGGCAGGCCTCACACCAGCCCCCTCCCCCAACTGCCCGGCATCCCTTCTTGTCAGGTGACCTGTGTCGCTGTCATGTGAATGTGGGTCACGGTGCACCCCCCGTGCTGCATCTGGTCGCTGAGAACCCCGTGACGGCTGTTTCCGTGTCGTCTCCTGGGGGCCCAAACACCCAGGGAACCGAGCTGGGGTTCGGCAGTCTCCACAGCTGCCCTGCCCCCATCGTGCTGGACGCTGGGGTCCCTCCCCGCAGCCGGCAGCCGCACGTGTCCCCCATGCCTTGTGGAGATCTGCTGGAGGGAGCGTGGTCCGTGGAGAACAGTGTGGGCGATCCGTGGTCTCTGCAGCCCCAGAACACAGCGGCGGGCCGGCGGGTTTCCCCGGGACCCTGGCGGACTGAGTGACGCTCCTCACAGCCGGGTTTGCGTCCGACTCTGCGGTTTGCGGACGGGCCGTCACAGGGCCACCTAGGCCTTGCTCACAGGTGGTCGGCGGCAGGGACGGAGGGGACGACTCCCACCCACCGCGGTTCAGCAGAACTTGGAGGGTTGGTTGCATGTGATAAATGGCCCCTCGGCTTTTGCTGGGCCGGCGGGCTCTGCCCTTCCTGTGCTGTCTGCGGGCGGGAGTAGGGGTGAGCGCGGCGCCCGGGGGTGCCGGCCCCGCTGAGCTCCGGCCCCACGCACTGTGTGCTCGGCTGTCTTCCATCGGCTTTGTGTTCTTAAAACTTGGGAATGAGTATGTTCGGAGGGTTTTTTAAAAGGCTTTATTGTGCTTTCTTAGGAGACTTCTAGAGATGGTCCGTATGGTCAGGTACTAGGCAGCCCCTACATAAGGTGGTTGGCTCACACGCCGTGTCCCATCCTTCACACTTTGACATCCGTCAGACTTGACCTCCTTCTTATATGAAAAGTACCAGATGGGATCTCAAAGTCATCTTTCCACCATTCCATGGCCGCTCCACACTGAGCTGCTGGCCGAGAAAAGTAGGCCACGAGACTCTGACCACGTAGGAGACACCAGCCTCCAGCAGCGCGTAGGACTTCTTTCTTTATGAAATATCACATACTACGTGCTTCTAAAGAAACGTGAGTTACACACCTCTGCATCTGACTTCCCAGAGACAAGCTCCCCTGGTCAGTTTGGTGTGTCTCCGGATGTGTTCCGCGTGTCCACGTAGGACTGAGTATCTGTGTGCAGCGAGCACATCCAGTGGTCTCTATGTTAATAAGAACACTCGCTTGGCATTTTGTCCGGTGACTTTATTTTTCAGTTACTGTTGGATTGGGTCTACCATTCCCTCTGAGTGTGTGATGATCAGCACCTTTTCTATACTGCTCCGTCTGTGCATATAAACGCGTAACTCTTTTCTAACGTAACTCCAGTCCTGCCCCTTGCGCTAGGATAGATCCCCACGGATTTCCCTAGGACACATCCCCGTGAGCGGGCTGGCCGGCTTCAGGGGTTTGCGAGCTCCGAGATGCTGAGCCCCTCACGCAGCACCAGAGCTCGGGGGAGCCCATTCTGTCCACGTCGCTAAGAAGGTGCAGCAATGGTCAGCCCAGCCCAGGTGCCAGATGAGTCAGTCATGGTCCTGGGATGTTTTCAGCAATCCCGTTGTTGTTAGAAAAGCTCGAGTGTCTTTATGTTTATTTCCCATCTTTCCTACGCAAACGTTCTCCCCTCGCAGCAGGGACCCCGGTGGCTGTGACCCAAGCCCCAGGCCGCGTGCCCAGGGCGCGCGTGCGGCCGGCAAGCTGTGCGGAGCCCAGTACCCGCTGGGCCCGGGCTTGCCTGCCCCTGCGCGCAGCATCCAGAGCCACACAGGATGCACAGGCAGGGCTCTCAGTGTTCAGTGGATGGAAGTTTAAAGGCAAGCCTCTCGCCCAGTTTTCTTTGGGGTATTTCCTTTCTCACGTGTGCGGCTTTGTAGGAGCTCCTGAAAGGCTGCCATCAATCTTACGTCTGACACACGTGCTATAAAAGTTACATTCCAGTCTGGCGTTCGTTCGGCTTTCCAGAGCTCTTTTTATTGTTTTTGAAGTAAGTAAGTGCGCATGGACCAGAGAGCCCCACGAGGCTCAGGACAGGTGGTGGCCGCCCAGGGCTTGGGGCCCCCTCCCTGCCCCGCACCAGGTGACGCACAGAAGGTGCACACCAGCCCCAAGCAGCGGCGCCTGCATTTCCTTGTTCAAGAAAAACTTCCTTTTTCTTGAAGTTGATTACAGTTTTTCATTTGTTTAGTTTTCTTCATGCCTGTTGTTAATTCACCTGGAGGAGCCCCTGCACGGCAGGTGGCCCAGAGGCCCCCCCTCTGGTCTGGGAGAGGGGCTCCTGGCCACGAGGCCCCAACCCCTTGCCCCGGACTCCTGCGTGGTCCCCTCCCCGGGCCCTCCCTCCCCTGGCGTGGGCACAGCAGCTTTTTAAGGACCTGCACGGGCTAGGAACACGGGTCCACACGCGCCGGCTGGTGGCAGCTCTGGCCCCCGTCTGACTGATAACGTGGTTGGGCACAGAAGCCTCTTTCCTGCAGGATTTTCACGTCTCTGTCTTGCCTCCAAGTGGCCGTTGCGGAATCCGGCAGCACTGACAAAGCCAACTCGTCGGGCCCCAGAGCCCAGAACTCCGTGGGGAGCCCCCCGGGCACCTGGCCTCCTGCAGACGGAGGAGGGTGTCTCCAGTCACCGGATTAGTGACCCCCCCCCCCCGCCCCGCCGTCTCCTGGCGTTGTTACTAACGTTATTAACGTTGTTAATGTGATCTCCGACCTTCTCGCCCCCTTTCCCTCCCACTGCCTTCTTCCCACACCACACGTCTGTCCCGTGGCTTCTCCCCTGTCGCCTCCCGCGCTACCGTTGGCAGGTCTCAGGAAGGACGGCTCAGGCACCTGCTCGGCCCACGTGCCCAGTCGAGACCGTGCTCTGCGCACCCTTGCCTGCTCGGCCTCCGCCCCCAGAGGAGTCCCTGCCTCTGCCACGCCACAGACAGCGTGACCTGTGGGCACGTGCCCGGGGCACCTAGGTCCCTCTGCCTGCCCGACCGGCATCCGGGTTCCCACCCCGATCGCCCCTGCGTGGTGACCGGCCCTCGAGGAAAGCTAGCCCCGCGTGAGGTCACTGTAGATGTTAAGGCTCGTGGAGAACGGCCCTGGTCTCCACCGCAGGCGCCTCCTGCCCAGCGAGGGGCAGGGGCCGGGGCGGGGTTTGAAGGTGAGAGTGTGATGGTTGAACTTGGTCTGTCACATACCTGACTGCCTCTGAGGAGAAACTTCCCCAGCGTCCCCACGTCGTCCGAGGAGCAGGCACCGCGCTCGCGGACTCGGTGAGCGCCCTCCTTTTCGGTAGCACTCGGCTGCTGGGAGCTGCTTCCCAGATCGCCTCTTGCTCACGCCCTGGCTCTCAGTCTGCCTGCGGCCCTGTTCGGAGGAACGGAATACAGTTCTGTACTTCCTCCCCCGGCCGCACTGGGAGCTGCGTGCATTTTGAGGACCGCGGATGCCGCCGGGAGCGGCCCGGAGGAGCCCGAGGGGTGGCGCGGGTGCGGTCTCGCAGCTCTGCCCGTCTGCTGGGGGCTGCCGCCGCCTACGTTCTAGGCTCCGGCGGCCGCGCACAGGTGTTTGGGTTGCAGGCATTTTGCAAGTTTCAAGAACTGTGCTGATGAAGAGCTGGCCCGCGGGTCCCGGCGTCTAATCTGGGGGGCCTGTAGAACTCATTTCAGCTTGCTCAGCCCCTGCACCCGCGGCTCCATGTGCCTTCTGCAGAGAAAGGAGGGGCAGTGGGGCCTTCGCTGTGCCTCAGAGCCCTTGTCAGCCCAGCCGTGGCCCTCGGGGGAGAAGCCCGCCCCCAACAGAGTGAGGAAGTGACTGCCTTCCTTCCCTCCCGGACTTGGCCCTCACGCAGAGGCTCCATGGGGAGGCAGTCCTGGGGAGCCCCGGAGGGACAGGGAAGGGCCCACCCTGCTGTTTAATGCTCCGCTTTCATCCTGAATGAGACCCCTGACATCTGGAGCACGTGTCCCTCGTTCCTGTTTTGTACCAGACGCTGCACACCAGGGGTGGCCCAAAAAGCGGTGATGCTGGGAGGGGTGGTGAGTCCTGGGTCGGGTCCGTCTTGGCAAAGTGAGCATCGCTGGGCTCCCCTGGAATTGGGGAGGCTGGACACATCCCTCGAGTCTCCCGGACTTTCCTGTTCAAGTGGGGAGGGGTTCGGGGGAGACACGGAAAAAGCCAGATGAGCAGAGTCATCTCATGCGATGCCTCAGCTGCTGTGAGGACAGCAGGGCCGTGCACCCGTGCATCAGGAGAGGGTGGGGGCCTGCGGACAAGCGACAGCAGCTGTGGGAGGTGGGAAGGGGCTCGGGGCCCCCCCGGTGCAGTCTCGGAGTCACTCCAGCAGGAGTCGGGTCCCTGAGCAGGCGTGGCTGGTCGGGGCTGAGGGACCAGCAGGGCCTGGGGGAGGTCGGGGTTTTGGACCCAGGAGCAGAGCTAGTCTGCAGCTGGCCCGGGGCGACCCTGCCACCAGCGGCCACCCACACGCCGTCTCCAGATGCGCTTCCCCCCTCCCCGAGGGGCCCAGGGCGCCCCACGATCTTGGGAGCAGCTTCTGAGCCCGGCTCGGACAGAAGGGTGTCCGTGTCCTCTCAGCACAGACCGTGGTGGTGTGAGGAGAGCTATTGTTTCCTTGCCTATTAGATGAGGCTTTGGCTTTTTCCTCGTGTTCACTAGTGGTAAGAAACCATGTAAAAGTCGAGATGAATGAAACATGTAAATCTACAGTCATCTCAAAATGAATATAGAAAGAATTGTCTTCATACGAATCCTTCCCACTCTTGGCCGTGTGTTCTGATGGGTATGGGCACCTCTCCCGCCCGCAGGCACGGCGCAGCGTAAGGGGCCCCTCTCCCCATGTGCCCGCCAGAGCCCGGGCGGCGTGGTCGGAGGTCCGGCAGCTTTGTAAAGCTAATTCCTCTGGGGAAGCTTCGTGTAGGTGGCCCGCCCCCTCCCAGGACCCCGGAGAGCTGCCCTTTGCCTCCCAGCCTCTGGCAGGGTCCCTGGCACCCCAGCACTCGGGCCTGGCATGCCGCTCCCCTGCTCCCTGAGGGACCGGGGTCCCTGTGCCCGGCCCGCTGCCTCAGACCCGCTCCCCTGCTCCCTGAGGGAGGGTCCCCGTGCCCGGCCCGCTGCCTCAAACCCGAACCGTCTTGGTTCTGATTCCAAGAGGAAATTCGATTACCTTGCTTGGTGCTCTGGAGAGCAGTGAACTTGCTGTTCCAGAAAGATTAAAAACAGCAGGGTTGCTGATTCAAAACAAACAAACAAAAAGGTAAAGCCTCGCTAATTTGCAAACAGAGTGGCAGTAGGAACTTGAAAGTAGTCAAGTAAAACCTCAGAACTCGGATGTCTTCGTAGTGGGGATCTCAGCCCTAGCCTGGCCCTGAGAGCTGATGGCCTCACGGAGACTCCTGCACGGGCATCCACACGGGGTTGGGGGGCGCGCCCCGGAGCTGTGACCTGGTCGGTCGGCGGGGTGGTCTGCGCTCCAGGTGCAGGGCGTGGGAGCCCTGGGCTTAAATACGCAGGTTGGCAAAGCCCGCACAGAGCTGGTGACAGGCCAGCCTGAGCCGAAACACCTGTGTCCTCTGGTCAGGTGGCTTCTCCGGGAGACGGGCTCGCGCACCCCGCGCAGGTGTGGCCTGCTTGGCCCTAGAGCCCCCGGGCAGCCGCTCACAGGGTTGTTGGGCGTGGGAGGAATTCCTGACGCGCAGCTGAACAAGTGGAACAAAGAGGAGGTGGGATAGCGTCCCAGGGCCGCTGCCCTGGAACGGCCAACGCGGCCGCAGAAG
Source organism: Procyon lotor (assembly GCA_028646535.1). Classification (NCBI taxonomy): domain Eukaryota; kingdom Metazoa; phylum Chordata; class Mammalia; order Carnivora; family Procyonidae; genus Procyon; species Procyon lotor. Next base: position 740,092 of record CM053605.1, on the reverse strand, counting down.
CCTAGCGGAAACCGTCGGGTGGGCGCCGTTCTGCACAGGGCCCGGGAGTGCGGCCTTCCCTGGACCCCGGACCCACACGCCCGTGTCGCGTGGATATTTACCCAACGTGCGTGTGAGATAAACGTGACCTCGGCTGCGACCGTCTGACAGTAAGCGTCTCCTTCTCGTGCAGCCTCTGAACCCAACCTGAAGTTACGGTCCAGGCTAAAGCAGAAGGTGGCCGAACGGCGGAGCAGCCCCCTGCTTCGCAGAAAAGATGGGCCCGTGGTTACGGCTCTGAAGAAGCGTCCGCTGGACGTCACAGGTACGCCCCCTGCCGGCCCGCGCCCTCCCCCGCGGGGCTCCTGGACCCCCGCCCCCCCAGGCCTGCACTGTGCACGCCTGCGGCTCTCAGCCCCGGACGCCGGGCGCCGCAGTGCGAGTCCGAGAGCCGCCACTGGTGCCCGGGCAGGGGTCTCAAGGAACGCGGGCACCTCCCGTCTGCTCGCAGCCCAGACACCGGAGCACCGGGGCCCCCCAGAGCAGTCTGGTTGGACTCCGCACGGGGTGTTTCCAGGAATTTTAAGTTGAGGTTTCTCCGAAGGTCTCACCGATCCTGCCGTTAGGTAAATCACGTGGTTCCGATCTGCTCCACTGCCCATTACAGCGCGCGGACCACTGGGGAGCATTAGCATCTTCCTGGCAAGAGTCCCACAGGTGGGAAGGGACGGAAGGGGGGAGCTTGGCAGGCCCCGCTTCCTTAGTGAGCGTTGCTCTCGGCCCCCATCTAGTGGTGGACTTGCAGAAGTGCGCCCCCGCCCGGAGCCCAGTCCTCAGGGACGCCCTCCTTCCTGAGGATGCTCCCCCCTTCCCGAGATGCGCCCCCGCCCCAGGGGTGCACTTCACCTGCAGAGAGTGCACCCTGCTCCCAAGGACGCATCCCACCTGCTGAGGCATACCAGAGTCCGAGGGTTCAACCCACTCCACGAGGATGCACCCCCGTTCGGGGTACACCCCCACCCTGAGGACATACCCCATTTCCTGGGGGTTCTCCCTGTCCCGAGGACATACCCGAGCCCCGGGGGGGCAGGGCACACAATAGCACCAGGATAAAGTGGGAAATGGCAGAGGAACTGTATTTGCATTAAGTACAGTGCCCCGTTTGAAAACCAAGGCTCCTGGTGGCAGTCTGGGGGTGTTGGGTTCTCAGGGAAGGAGGAGCGGGGCTCCCCGGGGTCGGTCCTCTGCATGTCCGTGGCCAGCACTGCGCTCGCACCGACCGAGCCCGGGGCCTATGAGTGAGGGGGAGGGCTCCGCCCCCCCACACGGTGCCGCTGCGTTGAGGGGTCTGTCGCAGCGAAAACCCCTCATCCAAGCGCCGGCCTCTGAGTGTTTGTCTGGAAGGATCACCGCTCTTCACTTTTTCACTAATGTGGGGTTCGGTGTGGGGGGTTCTAGTGTAGACAGGCCTCGTCTGAAGAGAGGAGAGACCGTCACCCAGAGTCTCGGCCCCTGGGGGATTCCATTCGAAGTCGGGAGTGAAAGCCCGTGTCTAAACGCAGATGCGGTGTTGTCTTCTTCGAGGCGTGCCTGGCGGCGGGCTGGCGGCTCCCGTGGGCGGGAGGGCTGCTCGTGTGTTCTAGCCCTGCGTGGGTGAGACGAGATCGTCGGCTTCTTCACATGTTCACGCCTGGGGCTCTAGATGCCCGTCGGTCCGCACCAGGCTGCACACGCACGGGGCAACCCGGGTCCTCGCCCTCCGGAGCTCAGCATCTCCTCAGAGACGCCCGCCTGTCACGGGTGGCCCAGCTGCCTGGTGCTGGGTCGGGGGCAAGGAGAGGCTGGGGACTGCGTGGGGGATGAGTGCAGCCGGCACAGGGACGAGAGGAGACAGGCTTTGGGGGGGCAGAGTGCAGAAATGCCTTTCCGGGAGTCAGGGAAGTAAGCAGCTAAGGGAGGTGGTCCCGACCGAGCGAGGGAACCCTCGTCCCCCCGTCCGCAGCCCTGGACTCGCTGTCTCCCGCGGGAGAGCAGGGCAGTGCGTGTGTGCAGAGGGATGAGGGGGCAGGTGGGGGCCCAGCTGGGCAGGAGGTCGGGCCCCAAGACCAGGCAGGTTCACGGCTGCTTCTCCCCGGGTGCTGGTGAAGGCCACGTGTGCCTCGGGAGCAGAGGTAATAATGAGCTGCCCGTGTGCGCACCCGGCCGAATGGTTCGAGCTCACGATGGGGCACGGATTCATCACGCGCACTTTTTGGCACCGTGAGTGGGGCCGCTTGTGCGGGTGCAGAGAGCATCGTGGCGACGACACGCTTGTGTTCATGTCCCAGACCACGTGCCTAGAAGCGGCATAACGGAATGGAAAGCCCGTGAAGAGCTGGGCACACCCATTTTCTTGGCCCAGTTTCTCACACCATTGCTACGCAAGACCACCTGGTGACCGCGCTGGGGGCACACATTTGCGGGGAGTTCTGGTGGAACCTGGCATGGAGTTTGGGCTGGGATCTGCAGAGAAGGTGCCCCATGGGGGCCACACCCAAGGGCCAGGTGGCCGCCTCAGAGGCCATAGCTCTGTCTTCGTGCAGAAAGCCCAGGGACCTTCTCAGCAGTTCCGTTAGTGACAAGTGAACTGATTTCCCCAAGTGGAAAAGTGAGCTCTGGGTTGGGTTTGCTGAGTTGGTGGGGCGGAGGGTCCTGGTCTGAGCTCACGGTCAGTGTCAGGGACGGCCGGGGGCCTGGCTGGCAGTCTTGCGCTGACAGCTGCCCGCTCAAGAGGACCGACGACCACAGAGCTCTCTGTCCGTGGTGAGGCCATTGTCAAAATGCCGTTAAGCCCAAGGAGAACACGGGAAAAGCTGAGCAGGTCCATCCACAAACATGGAGTGTCACCACTACGGCTGGGCCGGCGGGGAGAAGAAGAAGGGGTGGGACGCGTCCCTGAGGTGCGGGCCAGTCGCCGGGGAGACCCCTCCCGGTTCGCGGGGCTGGGCCGCGGCTCCTGTGAAGTTACTCGCAGGATCACTTAGCGTGTGATTCCGGGAGGCACCAGTCCGTCCCAGGAGCTGGCCGCACGTACCCTGGGTGTTTGATGTCGCATAGGAAAAATGAGAGGCTTTCATTCAAAGGGAGCCCGGCGGCCGGCGGCTGTGTCAGTGAGCTCAGCACACCCGACCTTCCCTATGCACAGTCCTGCGGCGTCTGTGTGTCCTGGGGTCTTCTTGTGCAGTAGTTGGCGCTTAAGGCCTCATCTTTCTGGTGTGTCAGATCCTCTTGGAATTCAAGAGGAGTACAGCGGCTGACACGCGCAGCCTACAAGCTCCGGTGTGGCCTCCGCAGGGCCGTCGGGGTAGAGCTCACGAGGAAACCCGTGACAAAACCGAAAGTGGGGAATTTGGGGACTGTGGTCCTCTTCTTTCCCGCTGTGGTTCCTGCCCGTCGGCACGCTGGCCGCGGGGGCCCCGCCTGGCCTGGGACCCCTGCACGGAGCGCGGCTCACGTGTGTCTCTCCGCCCCACAGACTCGGCCTGCAGCAGCGCCCCCGGCTCGGCACCCAGCTCCCCCAACAACAGCTCCGGGAATGTCAGCACGGAGAACGGGATCGCGCCCGCCGTCGCCGGCATCCCGGCCGAGGTCAGTGCTCCTGTTGCCGGCGCCGGCCGCACGGCCCATTGGGACAGCTGCTCCTCGAGGCCCCGTCCTGCCCCCGCCCCCTGCCCCCTTCACACTGGAGCACAGCGGCCAGATGGGAGGACAGCTGGAAAGCCAGCCTTTGGCCCCGGCCTCCCTCAGAGCGCCTGTAATTGGGCCGATTCAGAGCACACACCGGGAGCCCCCGGGCCCCAGACGTCCTACTCCCGTGTGTCCCTGGGGCTCTGCACGGGGGCCGGGAACGGGAACACACGGGGACACACGGGGACCGCCCTTGGGTGGGAACCGAGCTGTTTGTTGCGCTTCAGAAATACTCGGCCAACAAACACACATCCGTGTGTCCCGAAGGAGCAGAGTGACGCAGGGCGGATGGTCAGGGTGTCGGGCAGTGAGGAACAGCACAGGTGGTGTTTGTGAAATGCCGCTGGCCTCGGGCGAGCCCCTCACCCTGCCCGTCAGGCCCCGTGTGCTGCCGTTGAGCGTCACGTGGGCACACAGAGGGCTCTGGAGTCAGTTGGCAGGGAGGAAGGAGGGATGTTCTTGGGGAGACACGGTGGGGGCTCTTGAGCCCGGTGGGGGGGCCCGGGGCCGGCTCCTGGGGGGGCCCTGGACCAGACCTGGGTCGGGGGTGCTTTCCGGGCCGTGGTCTCCGGGACCTTCTTTCCGTGTGCTCTTCTTCCTCTGTATTCACTTTGGTCTGTGTGTTTGTTACACAAGTGTCCCCGGTGCCCCTGCCTCGGGCCAGCCCCGTGCTGGGCCCCGGGGATCGAGGGGCAGGTGGCCACCGGCGGCCAGCCGTGCGGCCCGGGAGAGGAGGGCGCCAACCACGCTCGGGAAGAGCAAGAGGATCACATGCTTGCCGGGCTCGGGGTGACTGCGTGCGGAGCCACGTCAGTGCCGTTTCCTGGCGAACTCAGCCCAAAGCGCCGTCTGCTTCCTGCGCGGCAGCCCCGCTGCGGGGGTGGTTCTTGGGAGTTCTTTCCGAGCCACTGCTAACTCCCGGGAGGCTACGGTTCACTAAACAGGGTTCCTTTCCTCCTAAATATCTAGACGGGAATCCTGCCCTTCTGCAGGGTGGACGGAGTTTAGTGGGGATGTGGGGGTGGGGGGGTGGGGGTGGAGCGTTTCGGGGCAGGTGCGTGGGCACTGACTCCGTGACAGACGGCGGCCGCTGAGGTTACACTGTGCACGGCTGCCTCCACTTCCTCGCTCCCCAGGTCCTCGCATGTCTGGTGATTTCGTCACCTGTCCCTTGAGCCCCGCGTAAGCCCTTATGTAGATGGTCACGGGCCTTAACACCCTGCTCTGCGGGACTGCCGTCCTCGCGGCCGGCTGCCTGCCGTGGGCCTCAGGGCCCCGCCGGGACTGTGCCTCCCAGCGCGGCAGGCGCCCACCCCAGGTCTTGTCGGCCACGACCCCACCTGCTGTCTGATGGGGTTCATTCTGGGCGGTGCCTCATCAGGGAGCATCTGCACGGATCCGGTTAAATTGTGTGTCAAGTTTTACAAGTCCCGTGTTAATGTCAACAAAGCTGCTACGAATTACAGATGTCAAAGGATTGACAAGAAAGTGAAAAGGGCCTGTTCTTTGCATCAGATCGTCCCTGCGGTCGGCAGGGTGGTGTCCCGACCGCCTCATCCCACCGAGACGGCCTCCGTGGGCTCCAGGATTTGTGACAATCTGACCACTCCTGAGAGTGTGCAGGCCTCGTGGAGCCTCCTCAGGCACCGGTGGCCCCACTGGCCCTGCACGCTCCCCTCCCCGCGTCACCGCTGCCCTGCCACGACCCCCTTTGCACGGAAGAAACAGCCTCCCTGGACACAGAGACGGCCGCTGCCTCCAGCTCAGAAGGCCACGCCCCCACTTTGTGCGGAGCCCAGGAGGTGATGAGCCTGGCCCGGGCCGGCGGGCAGTCAGCAACCCCAGTCATTCTCAGGAGGCTGCGTTCGTTCTAAAAATAAAATTAGGTAAAAACTATAGAGTGATTATAAAGAGGAAATGATAACTGCAGACATCAGGATGTCTGCTTATTTTGCGGCTGTGCCTTCCTTGGCCATTGCAGCCGTTTTCTCTAAAGCAGAGCTTGTTGATATTTCTTTTACTTGTGACAAAACGTGTTCTGTCAAGGGAAGATACTTCTTGTGGTGGCGGCTAGGTCGGACCCTCGCGGCTTCCCCGCGAGCCGTGTGTAGGGCGGCACACTCCCGGTGCCCCGGCACGAAGAGCACTCTCCTTCCTGCTTTGCCCTCATGGCGTCCGAACAAAGATCGTGTTTCCGAACGACACTGCGACAAGGCTGCATGCACCGGGGGAGCGGCACGCGCCCCTTTATCAC
>CM053605.1:671243-733633 GCA_028646535.1 Procyon lotor | reverse complement strand
GGCACGCAGCCGATGCGGGGGCCTCGGGAGAGCGTCCCCTTGAGGCCGTGGGGTGAGAGGACGCCTTGGGAAAGGGCTCCTTTCTCGAGCTGTGGCTCTAAGGGGTGCGGAGGAGCAGGAGGCCCAGTCGGCCCGGAGCCAGCCTGCTGCTGAGGCCTCACAAATGAAAACAGCTCTAAAGGACAACCTACAATTAACACGGGGACAATTATCTTCCCAATTTAGGTTAATTCCTACTTCGCAGCGCGGGCTGGCAGGTGGGGGTGCAGCCCTGGAAATGTCTATGTGGGTGCTTTTTGTTGCTCCTCTAAGGCCACATATTTTAAATATCGTAGAGATTTCAAACGTCCACCAGCACCTTCTAGAAAAAGGGCCCAAGCCCCGGAGAGCCTGGTACAGCTGACCTCGGTCAGGCCGGCAGGGGCGGCCGCGTTTGCACGAGGACAGAGCCCATGGGGCGGCCTCCCCGAGAGTCCCCGGGCCGGGGTTGGGGTGACCCGCAGTGCCCGCGAAGGCAGAGCGCTGGTGTCCGGAGCCCAGGCGGCGGCAGCCTCCCCGGGAACACCTGCCACCCGCGCCCTCCGTCCCGCGGTCCCAGGGAGGCCCCAGCCCCCCAGGCCAGGCCTCCAAGTAAACAAAGTGCTCTGGCTGCTCTGGCGGCGAGAACACAAACCCTTTCAGCGTTTGTTGTTTGTTGGCGGGGTGACGCAGAGACCTTCGAGAGCCCGCGAGGAGAATGGTGGCCGAGGGTAAACAGCCATCGGGCCGAGCGCAGAGCCAAGGAACCCGAGGGGCCGGCAGGGGGACCGAGCCGCCCCGGCGAGAAACCAGAGCAGCTCGGCGCTTGGCAGGCTCAGAAAAACACAGACGTGCGTCCCCTTTTGCTGAGCACGCGTCCCTTCGCTTCCGGCAGGGCCACCCGAACATTAAGCCAAGTAACGGGTCAGGTCAAATGACGCGTGCAACTCTGGAACATCCCACGGTGGGAAGTACCGCTAAGCGAGGGGTGGACGCTGTTTCTTCCTTTCTTTTCTCCCTTTGGAACGGGGGCAGGACAGAGGCAAACTCTCGGGAGCGAGGAGACTGTTTAATGGGGATTTCTGAGTGGACACTCTCTGAATTTCAAGCCAGCCCTTTAGCACGCAAAGGGTAGCCCTGGTTAGGCAGGAAAATAACATTTTCAACTCTAGTTACCATGCAAACAATGAATAGGAAACTCTATCGGATACAGTTTTCAATTCTTTAATTTAAAATAAAGCCACACCTCCTTCTAGAAAGGAAACGGAACCGCCCATCTGGCCTACAGGTTGGGGGGTGGGGCCGGCAGCAGCAGCCCGGTGGCCTGGGGTCCCCGGTTTCCGGGAAATACTGGGCCCGGGGCCGCCACCAGTCAACACCAGAAAAGGCTCAGTCTACCGTTAGAACTGCCCTTGCCCAGCAGTGAACCTGAGGGGACCAGCAGGTCCACAGGTTACGGGCTCCCGGAACCAACAGACTGCAAAAGCCTCTTTCATAAAGAGCTCCCCTGGTTCTTAGCCCCAGAGCCGGCCCTCCCCCACCTAGCTTCTTGGGTGAATTTGTAGACCGCTTGCAAGACCCTGGGGTTCTAGAAAACCCCATTTCAGTAGTGCTCCCCGGAACTTTCCCGGCAGATGTGAACCCCTGAGGGAGGAGGATGGGTGGTGGGAGGCAAGGTCCCCAACTTCCAAGCTGCGGCAGAAAAATGGGGCCGGGAGGGGGCCAGGTGGGCTCTTAGACACGAGGGGCTGTGGGCAAGTCATAAAGCAGGGCAGCCAGACGCTCCGTGGCCAGAGGGGGTTAGACTGACGGGCAGGGGTGGGACCCGATGAGGACAGAGGCCCAGGACGACCTGGCCAGGGGGCTGTGGGTCAAGAGTCAAGAGACCCACCCATGGAGGAGGCTAGGGCCACCACCACATCCCTCCTCCCACAGGGGCCGGCGCAGGGTGCCGCTGGACCTGCCCCCCCCCCCCGTCCTCCCTCCGCCCCCTTCCATCCAAGCCCGTCCACGCCCTGCACGGGGACACCAGCCTGCCCGGCCAGACACACAGCTCGGGCACGTCCTGGCACATCTGAGGGATGGCCTCAACACCCCAGAGGTGGAAAACTGGCTCCGTCCCTCCTCAGGAGACCTCAGCGGGCAAACACTCGACGGCAAGTTCCCACTGAGGGCCCCAGCGCGCCAAAAACAACAGGAGGCTTTGCATCACCCACTTGCAGTAAGAAACAGAAAATAAATTTACCAGAAGACATGTCCAGGAAGAGCAGGGCCCCTCGGGTCACGCCCCTTTCTCCCTCCCATCTCCCCTCCATCTCTGGCAAGGCGGCCCCTGCTTGCGCTGCGTCTGCCTGGGGCTGGGGCAGGGACCACACCACCCGCGCGCATGTGCCTGGAGGGCGGGCGGAGAGGGAGGCCCTGGGGCTGCAGGGGTAGCTGAGTCACAGCGGGGCCTATTCTTGCTCCCAGGGACAGAGGGAAGGCCCTCGATGGACCCACATCCTGGAAAGAGTCTCTGGAAGCCGTGGGACAGGCTGACAGGATAGCCAGAGCACACTCAGATTCCACGAGACACACGGTGGGGGCAACGGGTACAGAGAACAACGGAGACATGAAACGGATTTTTGGGAGAAAGAACAAATGCATGCAGAAAATTCATGCAAAACTGAGGGTACCTAAAAAAAAAGAGGAGCCCCAGCTGGCCCGGGGTTCTGGGTGCGTGAGAGGGTCCCCTTCTGGGAGGGACGAAGAGTGGCAGCCGGCAGGGACAGAGAGAAGTATGCAGAAACCCTAAAGTCCGTCGTGGGCAGGGCTCGAGCACGAGAGCAGGGCTGGATAAAGAAGAGGGAGCACAGGGCAAGCCTGCCCGGGAGCATGGGGAGGAGGGACCGGGGTGAGCCCGGAGGACCTCCAAGGCAGCCTGCTCTGCCTTCAGGCCCTCGGTGTCTCCCTCGGGGACACTGTGGGCCCTGGGCGGTCGACACTGGGCAAGGAGCCATAATAGCGAGGCTCTCGTTCTTCCTCAGGAGGTGGGCATGATCAACAGCGAACCTCAAAGCCTCTGCCTGTCCACAGCGGGCGCGGTCAGGTCCCTGGCGGGATGGCACCCGTCCGATCTGACTTTCACGGCCCCCAGCCGTCCACGAAGGGTTTCCTTACAACGCGGAAGGATGGTTAGACTGAAATGGTAAGTGTAAAATACAAAATAGCAAAACCTCATATTCATCAAGAACCCAGTTATGGAGAAAGCAGCAAGACACAAAAGAACATCAGCAAAGGGATAGGACAGAAACAACCCACGTGGTCCCAGCCAGGACCTACGGTGCTGCTGGGATTAGAAGACGATCAGGAGGGATCTTTCCCCATCATCAAATACGCTTATTCTTCTAAAACTTTCCTAAAACAAACCATTCCTACTTCCATGATTAAAAAGGAAAAAAGCAGGAATGCCTGGGGGCTCAGGAGTTTAAAATCTCCGCTTTCAGCTCAGGTCATGATCTCAGGGTCCTGGGATCCAGCCCTGCATCGGGCTCTCTGCTCAGCGGGGAGCCTGCTTCCCCCTCTCTCTCTGCCTGCTTCTCTGCCTACTTGTGGTCTCTCTCTGTCAAATAAATACATAAAATCTTAAAAAAACAAAAAGGAGAAAAGCAAAGCATCACTGCTTGTTCCAAGAGAAGCCTCCTGTCCTCTTGTCTCCACGCTTGTACCTCCCGAAAGCTCTTGTTTCGTGTCTGGTTTACTGCTCCCACGGAGCTTCTAATTTCTCAAATAAAACGTCCTCGCCCAAACTGACCAACCACAAAGTCACTGCCAACGATCTTCTGCGTGCACATAGCACAGAGATGGCCAGCTGCCTCTTCCCTGGCCGCCTCCTTGCTAGACCGGGGAGGAGCCTCTGAGGCAGCGACAAGCCAATGACTTAGGCCATCCTTCCTCCAGGCTTCCCAGCGTGGGGACAAACTCCCGCCTGCTGGCAGTGGTTCTGGCCCCGCCCCCAGCCCCGCCCCCATCCAGGCCCAGACAGCAGTCAGGAGCCAACCGCATGGCCACACAGCGAGAACTGGGGACCCGGCCCCCAGCGTCCCCGGTCTGCAGGTGGGACGCCGAGGCCCCGAGGCTCCGGCACCAGGGAAGACAGCACCCAGGCAGGACAGCAGTTCCTGGAGCTCACGAGCGTGTGCAGAGCGCACCCCCACTGGGACCCACGTCACACTCACAGTGGCCGTGCCCGGGACAGAGGGGCCTCCTTATCACCTGGGCCAGGGTCCCTGCCCGGCAGCTCACAGCCCCGCCCTGGCGCGCCGACACCCAGACTGTAGGGGTCGCGACATTTCCCGCAGCCTCAGGGCCTGTCAGGGCTTCCAGGGACCAGGGTCTGACACTGGCGACTCGCAGACGCAGCCTCAGGAGCCCTTTCGCGCCACTTAGCATTTCTCTGATCAGTTCTGGCTCTTCTTCCATGAACGCAGTCCTTAAACTCCGAACCTCCGGGGTGCTTCCCGGGGCGCCTGGGGCTTCCCTGGGGCTTCCCTGGGGTTGCAGGTGGGGGCGCAGGAGAGGCGCAGGAATCCGGGTTTGCCTGCCCGAGCCCAGAAGACTCTTGCAGCAGCTACACTCGGAGGCACTGCTCCCCAGGCCTGTCTAGATCAGAGGATCTTGGAACTATTTGCTCTCATTTCCCCTGACATTCAATATTTGATTATTCTTGCCAAAGAAACGGAACAGTGATCTAGATGGCTTCCAAAGGATGTTCCCCGGGGCACAGGAAAAAATAACAAAACTTTCATTTCTGTGTATTTTTATGCTTTAAAAAGGAATCATCTTTATGCTATTTAATGTAAAGGCCGGGCTGCCCCCCACTCCCGTCCTTGTCAGGGACACAGGGGGGTCCCCCTGGAAGTCAGGAAGGGAGCAGGAGGGGGCTGTCTGGGCCGGGGTCCCCTCTCCGCCTCGGGGGCCTGACCAAGAGGCTGTGTCAGCTCTGCTGGAAGGAAGGTGCAGGGTGAGTGACCGGGGCACACCTGCGCCCTCAAAATGGCCACGAGTGGTAGGTGACTACCCAAACCTCCCAAACCAGGGATGAGGGGCACTGCAGCTCCGTGAAGGCTCGGAGGGTGCGACCCCACCGTCCTGCTGGCCCGAGAGCGCTGTGCCCTGTGGAGGGCCGCTGACCCGCCATAAGCCACAACACTACCTGGTTCACAGGTGCTCAGGTGACCCAGAGCTCGGCGCCAGCCCTGGACGACTCCACGGCATCTTCTCTCTCTTGAGATGTCAGGTTTTCCTCAGGAGAGGGTAGCTCCCATGCACCCGCCTCCACCTGCCGATCCCGGCCAGGCCACCGGCCAGGCAGCACCCCTGCCCCAGAGACTGAGGCAGCTGCCCTGGGCCACATTGCCACACTGCCCGGGGGCGGGGGGGCTCGCACTGTCCAAGGGAGCCCCACACTGCCCGGGGGGCCCCACACTACCTGGGGGGCTCACACTGCCCGGGGACCCCACACTGCCCAGGGGGGCCCCACACTACCTGGGGGGCTCACACTGCCCAAGGGAGCCCTGCACTGTCCAGGGGAACCCCACACTGCCCAGGGGGGCCCCACACTGCCTGGGGAGCTCACACTGCCCGGGGGACCACACTGTCCAAGGGAGCCCCACACTGCCCAGGGGAGCCCCGCACTGCCCAGGGGAGCCCCGCACTGCCCAGGGGAGCCCCACACTACCCAGAGAGAGCTCCACACTGCCCAGAGAGAACTCCACACTGCCCAGGGGAGGCCCACACTGCCCAGGGAGAGCCCCACACTGCCCAGGGGAGCCCCGCACTGCCCAGGGGAGCCCCACACTGTCCAGGAGGACCCCGCACTGGGGGCCTCCTGCAGGAGATGGATGCCACCCACAAATGAGTCCAACCCAGAGGCAATTCTATTGTAGCCTCCGGTGGCCACACAATGGTCAAGAAGCTGTTCTCATTTGCTTTCTCATTGAGAGCCTCTAAGCAGGTAACGGAGGGGACAGAGCCAGGAGCCAACTTTGAAACAAAGCCCACCAGCGAAGTGGTTTGTACACTGACGCGGGTGTGGGCAGAGGCCGGGGTGGCGCAGGAGGCTGGCTCACCGTCGCTCCGGGGGGTGCTAGCACCTTCAGAGGCAACAGCAATTCCGCTCACCAGACAAGGCCACCCTCTTTCTGGTGCCCATGCTGCCACTGGGGGACAGGGACCAGAGGGCCTAGGGGACGAGGCATCGTGGGGGGAGGCCAGGCCTTGCCACATGCACCTGCCCCGGACGCCCTCTCTGGCACTTCCCAGGATGAGCAGGAGCAACCTCTTCCCCAGACGTATTTAAAAGCAACACACATGTGAATACACACGTGAAAACAGAAATCACGGGGCCTATCGTCGTCCCTGGCATCTTCTTCACCAACCACTGCCCATTCCCAGGCACTCTCTGTAGCCCTTGGACTAGTCAAATCGGTCTAGGACTTGGCCCCAGTTTTCTCTTTAATTCATGTTCTTGTTCAAAGTTCCCTACATCCCCCTTACAGTTAAAACCACGACATGGTCACGTCCTGGAACAGTCGCCACTTCGGACAAGGCGTCCGAGGTAACGCGGTCACCCGCCCGTGAGCCCGGGCACTGTGGGGGCTGCTCTTGAACCAGGCCCTGCCCGCCTGCAACTATTTCTCGTAACCCCCATCTCTGTGGGCCTCAGCGACCCCGAGAGGCGGGTGTACTCTGCACACGAGCAGGAACCGCCCAGCGTGGAGGAGCAGGCCAGAGGAAGGGCAGCCTGGCCTGCGGAGCGTGGCTGCGCAGGTACACGCTCTTCCAGTCCGCCCGGGTCTTCCCGTGCCTGCTCTTCACAGACACCCTGCAAAGTCGCCGGCACCCGGTCCACCCACAAAGAGCCAGGAGAGGCACGTGGAGGTCAAGGACGCAGCCCCAGGTCAAGCTGGTGAGCAGCAGCTCCAGCTGGCAGTGGAGCTGTCTGGAGGCCCCACCCAGCACCAGCACTAGCACCAGCACCCAGCACCAGCACCCAGCACCCAGCACCATCACCCAGCACCCACTACCATGGCTTGGGACACAACAGGATCACAACGGACACGGAACTCTCCGCCCTGGGGCCCGCATTTGGGCCACTGCTGCAATCGGTTCTGACTCTGGTCTGCCGGCCCGGAGCCAAGCAGAGAGCACTCTGGGGCACAGGCCCAGAGGCTCGGGGTCTGTCGGAGTGGGCTGGAGACAGCGGTCACCTAGCGCCACTGCAGCTCCCCCACCTGCCCGAGAAACATACTGAGAGGACCCGCTCGAGCGCGAATGCCCCCTGGCTCGGGAGCCCGCTCCCAGTCAGCCCTGTCTGCCGTGTGCTGATACCCCCAGGCGCCAGGCCACCTAGCCAGGGCGCACGCCCGCCCTGCACGACCCCACCGCGCCACCTGGACGCCGGTGACTGCGGCCCGAGACCCCGGTCAGGACAGCTCAAGGCCCACCAGACAGACTGGGGCCGGGCTTGCTCAGACCGCACCACCCAGAGACCCAAAAATGAGAGGAGTGTCCTCTGGAGACGGTGGTCACCCCTCCGGGAGGAAACAGGAGACCTGGCGAGGGGCAGCTGATTTCCACAACGCGGAGGTCAACGGCGCGCCTGCAACCAGCGATTCCGTCCCACTGCTGCCCGAGCCCTGCCCTCGGGGCTGCCCCCGCCATGCATGTGCCTGTCCCCAGCATCACTGTCACCGACGCCGGCAAGAGGGGCCAAGAGAAGGCAGGGGTTAAGTAAAGCGCAGGAGAGAGCACGTGTCACGGGTCTGTCAGCTTGAGGAAACCATAATGGGTGAACGTGCACATAATCCAGTCACACGAAGGAACAATCAATGGCCTAGAACAGAAACAAGAATCACCAAACTACAGAATCCTCCTGCCCAAGAACGTGGCAGAAGGCACGCTCAGGGCCCAGCGGGGGAATGTCTGGGCACTCGGGAAGCAGGCAAGCCTGGGACCAACCCAGGCTCCCCGGCGGATCCGGCTGGTCCCCTGGACGAGCTGTGACCTCTCAGAGGCTGGCACGCCACCTGAGCTTCACGGGGGACAGAAGACGCTTCCAGAACCTGACTCGGGGAGGGACCCATAAACACAGCAGCCCTTCACTCGGGGGAGACCCCGGGGCACCTCGGGGGCAAGGGGAGCACACCGCAGATATCCTGGGCCCGCCACCTCGCCGTCACGACCCTCATGCAGCCCAGCTGCTCTCGAGAGTCCCGGGCACCGAGCGCTTTGTGGGAGACGCTCCTTTATCTTCAGCATGACCTCGGGGGCCTTCAGGCCCGTCCGCCGTCCTCTCCCAGTTGTGCTTTATCCCAGCCCCAACAAGCAGCACACGGGGCACCGGCCACACTTCACAAAGCCCTGAAACCAAGGACCGAGCGCACTTCGGCAGAACCTTCGGGGACGGGAAGCCTCGCGCATCACCTCCAGGGCCACGATGTGGCATCTCCCCTAACAGAATCCTTTCCACCAATTACTCAGAACCTCTCTGAGACTTAACTGCGTCACACAACGGATAATATTATTTCCTCAAACGTACTGTGCCAGGAAACGCCCCTTCTGTGTCCAGTATTTACAAATGGGGTTGGGGGAGGGCCTGTCACCATGAACAGTCCCCAAAAGTCAACGCAGCGATGATCCAACCTCTTCTCTGCCCAGCACAGAGCCGGCGGCCCCTCCAGGCTATTTCCGACGGGCCGCACGGTGCCGCAGCCTGGAGGAGCCCCACCCCAGGCCCCTGGCACAGCTCCGGCCCCCACTCGGGGCACACAAGCAAGGAGAGGGCACACACTCTGGAGGGCCGCCTGCACGCTCGGGGTGAGAACCAGCTCACCATAGTCACCTGACACACTCACCGGCCCGGAGGCCACTCCCAAGCACGCACATCAACAAGAGAGTTCCCCGAGTGGGAAGCAGGGTGACGGGCGGCATCAGGGCGCGAGGTCTGTCCGCTCTGGCTCCCAGTGACTTCACAGACCCCAGGCTGTGTAAAGTCCACATGGATGTCCGTTTGCCTGTGTGTCCGGCTGTCCCCGCCCTGCCCGAGCTGGCTGCTCCCGGGGTGACACGACAGGGACCCAGCAGACAGGCCAGACCAGTGCAGGGACACAGCTGAGGACGGAGCAGATGGGGAGGGGCGGGGTGGGGAGGGGCGATACTGCCTGAGGACGTCCTCCGTCGTGTTCTACCAACTTCTCCCGAATTCCCTCAATGGACCCCCTTTATCTGCTCCCGTGACCACATGAACCCCACCATCTGCGACACAAGCTTTCTCTCGTGCGTCTTCCCAACAGCCTTGGGGAGGGTCATAAATTCAGCACTGTGCCGACACCGCCCAGGCCGCTCACTGTTAAAATATTCCTAACACAAGCAAGCCTCTTTTTCAATCCAACCAGGAAATTCAAAAGGATTAAGCCTTCTATTTTCAAAGAACTGAAGAGAGGACAGGTCCTCAGGTCCACCTTCCAGAGCCTTCCTGTGTCAAGTGGCCCCGAGCCACAGGCGGCTCCTTACATTAAAATGAACTCAAATTACATCAAATGTGAAGTTCTACCCCCCAGTTGCACTGGCCCGGCTGAGTGCGTGATCGCCGCACAAGGCTAGTGGCCACCGGGTCTGGCACGGTAGCCTCGGGCCGCTTCCACGGTCGTGGAAAGTTTGGATTAAAGGACCAGGAGCCCCCCCGTTCACAAAGCCATCTTTGTGTCATGATGTCTTTTCCTCTGCTCCCAGCTGCAGCGGCCCGTGTTCTACGAACGTGGGTGAAGCCGGACCGAAGGGGAAACGCAAACACAGAAGTGGGCCGAGCACACCGTCCACTGCCCGAGAGGCCCGGGCAGCTGTGAAAACGCCCCTCACCAGCTCTTACCGCCTTTTTCCAGACTCCTCTCTTCTCTTTCCTTTTCCATGATCGCACATGGCTTGACGGAGGGAGGAGAAGCCCGTGACTCACTGTGCGCGGTCCATCCGCGTAAACCCACGGGGCTCCCGAAGGCAGGGGAGGCAGTCCTCGCGGCACCGCGAGCTCCCGCCCTGGGGTTAGGGCTCTGAGCTGCTTGCTCTCCCCTCTGGGGCCACCTGGCCCTCCTCTGTGTCCCCCCCCTCCCCCGGGGCGAAGGCCGCTCCCCACGACTACTCCCGTTTCCCCCCTCCGGCTCCACAGAGAACGGGGCCCTCCCACATGAGCCCCTGCAGGCAAAGGGCCCACCAGCCCTCCACTCGGGGGCTGCTCCCACCTCCTCCACCCACCCGCCCGAGGCGCCCTCTGCCAGAGGGAGTGCGTCCTCCCTCCCCCACTCTGGAAAGTCGGCCTGCCCTCCCAGCCCCTATCAGAAGTGGTAACAGGTTTTGTGGTGTATTTTTAGAGTCCGTGAGTTTCTCACTGCTCTGGAATGTTCCTCCTATCTGGTCGGAAAGTAACCGCAAGTCTCGGACAGCCCAGAAAGGGGCCACGCGAGGCCCTCCACACGGGCCCACATCCCTGGATCCTGCTGATGCTCTGCTCACTGGTTTCTTTGGGAAACACGTACGAGAAAGGCGTCATCGATGCCACTGCGGTACCGCAGATGCTGGCAGAACATCCGAACACGGTTTGGGTCCGAACAGGTGAGCTCACCACTGGTATTGGCGAGGTCCCGCCTCAGACTGAAGCCACTCAGCTTTTCCTTCATAAAAATAAAATAAGTAAGAAGGCTTCTGAGCCCTTTACAAGCATGTCCCCAGCGCACGGAGTCTGGAACAATTCTGCAGCCATGGAGAGAAGGTTCGGGGCGATCAGCAGCCTGAACTGAAGCTCAGCAAAGCAAACAGAGACACCCGTAGTGCCATGGCAAACAGCGCCCCGGCTCGCAGCCTGTGACAAAAGACAGTTGGGACCCCCGTAGGACTCACGCGGAAAAACCAAGGTGTCTCTGAGCTGGAGAACATTTTCTCCAAAGGAGCGCGTGGACCCTCCCTGGGGAAGCCGCTGTCTAGGGGACGTGTCCAGGGACCTTCGGAGTCAGGGCAGGTACAACGCCAGCAAATTCCTCTGTTGCTCAAACGAGCCCATGGGATCGCCAGCCCCCTCGAAGGCCTGCTGGGATGGGAGCAGAGCGTGGAGACCCCCGCACAGAATCGGGGCTTGAGGGAAACTCCGCTGTCCTCGAGGCGATGCACAGACGGGCCAGCAGACCGGGCAGACCTGGGAGAAACGTTTCCCTCGCGGGAGGGGACTCCACGTGCTGGTTTTGCCCCGGGGCTCCAAACATCCTCCCTTTTCCAGCCACGCAGTGGAAGGAAACAAGAAACCCAAGGACACTGGGCACCGCCGGCCAGCCCCCAGCCCGGGCCCCAAGCCCCCCAGGAAAACAGCACCTTCCTCTCCTTCTGCTCGGCCTGAGGGTAGCAGGGGCCATGTGGACACGAGGTGTTTTACACGAGCACCTCCTCTTGGGGAAACTATCCATGAAGGAAATCACCTGACAATTGTTCACTCTTGAGAAAGGCAAGCCCCCTTTTCCCCAAAAGCAGATCTTAGGTTGAATTCTACCCCATCGCAGGGTCCTTGCTGAGTGCTGGGGCATGAGAACTGGTACGCCCCAAGAGGGAAGGGCAGGGGGCAGGGGGGAGGCAAGAGAAGGGCCAGAGAGACGGCCACCCCGTTGTCCTGAGTAGGCGCCAGGCCTCACCAGCGGCGGAGCAAGGGCAGGCCTGGGGCCCAGGGCTCCAGAGAAACCACCAGGGCCTCACAATTACGAATAACTGCTTCTCGCTTCCTACCTACACTAACGTACTTATTTTCGTCTGTCTCTAGTGCCTGGGTGAACTTTCGATTCCTCTCCTCACCCAGACCTGCCGTCTTAGAGAAAGGAGCCGGTTTTGTCCTCTTGCCACATCCTCCCAGACAGACCACCGGTCATGGGAGGAGACTGGTGGCAGCCCAGAGGTGGCCACTGGCCACGGGCACTGCCCCGTCGCTCTCCCCGGGGTCCCGTCTCCCTCCCCAGGGTCCCGTCTCCCCTGCAGCCCTGTCACTCTTCCCGCGGCCCCGTCTCCCTCCCCGGGGTCCTGTCTCCCCGTGGCCCCGTCGCTCTCCCTGGGGTCCCGTCTCCCCGCGGCCCCGTCGCTCTCCCCAGGATCCTGTCTCACTGCAGCTGTTCTGCTTGTCCTCTTGACGCCCTCTGGTCAGAACACTTCCAGTGCCAGTTTTGGACTCTCAGTTGAGGACACCAACCAGCTGAGTTGTTGCCTCACAGATTGGCTCATGGAGTGAAGAGTTCGAGTCAGCCCTGCTCGCCGTGCGCGTCACTTGAGAAAACAGCATATTCGTAAGCTGCATTCTCCGGCAACCAGAGTCCCGTTCCTCATTCTTAAAAAGAAGCTGCTGCACCTGTGTTCATTGCCTAGCCAGCAGGGCACGGCCGCACCCACGCCTCCTGGGCAGGCCCAGGCCCAGGACCTTTGGTCGGGGACCCTGGCCCCCCGATGCCCGAGGTCCCCTTCCCCTGGGGTCCCTGTCGATGTCTCGGGCCCCCATGGAGCACCTACTAGAGATCCCAGCCTCTGTAACTACTGGCCTCCTGGGCCCCTCCTTCCCTGGCCCTCCCCTCACTGAGCACAGCCCCCCAAGCCAGCAGCCGTGCTCCAACATCAGAGGGCCTGCGTTTCCACCTCAGCCCCCCCACGGAGGCCTGCTGACCTCAGACAAGGTGCTGAGCCTGGTCTCTCATTCATCAATGAAATGAATGCAGGATCTGTGCATGACAGAGCCCAGGAAACCCCGAGTCCAGGGGCCTGGGGTGGGCGTGGCCCTGGGTGGGCGTGGCCCTGGGTGGGCGGGGCCCTGGGTGGGCGGGGCAAGAAGGCTTATTTCCTGTAGTCAGAGCCTGGTGGACGGGCAGACCCCCAGAGTGGGGAGGATGCTAGGTGGTGGCAGGGTGTTCTTTCACTACTCACAACGTGAAGAGCAGATTCACACGGCAGGCCCAGCCGAACTCGCAAGGCTCCTGGGAGGCTCAGCTGGAACACAGCATCCGTGAAAACATCCTAAAAGCTCCGTGTGCAAAACAAATTGTTCGTAAGTCTGTTTAAACTTCTTGCTCCGTCAAGAGACATGCTGTTTTAAAAGGAGATGCAGGCCTGAGGGAAAGCTGTACACAGATGAGATGTTCCCCTTTGCCGGCTCCATAAACACCACTATTTTCCGCTGAGAGGCCCCAGGAGGCAGGAGCCCAAGCGCTGGGCTAACCCGTCGGCCTGCAGACGCCGCTGGTACCCACTTTCTACACTATTCTGTACAAACGCCTATTTTCAACCAGAAATAGGATTCTACCCAGGGGTTTCTAAAGCTAGCATAAAAAAGAAAGAAAATGAAAACGATTTGGGGCCAAGGTCTTCCTGGTGAGCCGCAGGGCCTGGTTGAAGGCGCACGGCGAGGGGCACACAGTCTGGATGGCACCCGCTCCCGGCTCACTCGGGGGAGTCCAGCACCTTCTGGGCCGGCCGAAGGCTCAGTGTTTCTCTAGGTACAGATGAGAAATCAATTTGCATGGCACAGATACAGTCATTCACCTTCTTTTCTCTTCTTCTCACGTTTTGCTGTGTCCCTAGCTGCAGGGACCGTCACCCCGCGGTAAGCATTCACACACGTCAGTGGTCTATAGGTTTCTCCAAGAGGCAGCAGGGGTATCAGGAGCTGACGTAAGGACTTTGTTGGGGGAACCTCTAACCTCGATACATTTTCTGGACGACGATGGGAACTTTCCTCACTCCTTCTGCAAAGCTTTGTGAAGCCTTGTTCGGGGGAGCACTGTGGGTCTGCACCCCCTTTACTGGGGAGTGGGTCTCCCCGAGGGCTGTGCCACAGGCGTTCCCCCCCCACCCCCGCCCCCAGCACTCAGAGCTGACGGCAGGACTGACCACTCCTGCGCCTTCCCTCGTGGAAGCCACTCTGCTGGAGCCCAGGAAGGGGCAAAGGGCTTTCTGGGTTTTTCTCCACCCTTTTTTGTATTTTTGCATATATAACACTATTTCTGCATGAATTATTTTCAAAAGAGAATGCCAAAATAACTTCTGCAAGTTTCCAGATTTGTAGGCAGGATAAATAAGAACTCAGTTTGGTTTTCAATCATGTTCAAATTATTTGCATATGTGCAGCTTAGTTTCATTTAGTTCCTAAATTCTAGCCATTCCTAGACAAATGGACCGATGAAACTTGCATTTCAAATTTAAATGTATTTACACACACACACACACACACACACACACACACACGAGCGCACACGCCCAGTTAAGTCTATATAGACAAACCCTTAGCAAACACTTTTCTGAGGCCCATTACCTAAACACATTTGGGGACACAGCTGTCACTGCCCTCACAGGCCATGAATCTCAGAGACATTCAGATGACCATGCAGGCGGCAAACAGAGAAGGATCGGGTTACCCGCCTGTCAGAGGTAAGAGCTGTGGGCAAGTCCAGAGGTGCGGTGACCCCCCAGCAGAAATTACCCCTGTGTTGGAGACGGCCCACGTGGGAGAATCCCCACGCCGAAACAGCGGGTTGATGGTTCAGGATCTCAGAGACTGCCTCCAACAGTCCTGCTTCTAGAATCTGATGATGGGTCGCCCCCACAAGTCACGTCTCTGAAGAAATCCCCACTTTCTGCTCTTTGCCTGTCTCTTCCATCTCTTCCTACACCTGGAAGGCAGGAGCGGGTCAGCCCTGCCAGGATTCTCAGGCCAAGAGTCAGTCGGATGGAGGCCGCTGACCCGAGGCCAGAGGTCAGTGACTGCGCCAAGGACAGTCAGCGACTGCGTCGGCTGACCCCTGTGCCCAGGCCGGGCGCTCCTGGGGGAACGCACGTCTGGGCCCCTCAGGCAGCCTGCCCCTCAGTCGCCGGACCAACAGAGCCCCGACCACGCTCCGGCCTCCCGTCCTCACGCAAAACCAAACGAGGTCGGGAAAGATGCTCTTCATTTAAAACAAGCCATTGGACTTCGGCTCAAAAGCAGGGCTGGCCACTGAGGCAGGGTTCCCAGCACTGCCCAGCGGATGGCAGGACTGAGGCCCTCAGACGTGGCACGGCCTGGCCCCAGCACCCACTTGGGGTAAGTGGTGATGGGGGTGTGTGTGGTGGGGGTCAGTAAGAGCAAAAGCAGGACCCCCACCCCCCGGTACTCCAGACACCAGCGGGTGACCCTCACCCAGTCCCACACTGAGTGGGGACTATTCACAGAGAACCTTCTGGAAAGGGCTTCTGAGATGCGTGGGATGTTTGGGATGCACGGGAGGGCCTGACCCCTTGTCCACTCCTGCTCCACCTCCCTAGGGAGCCAGGCACGACAGGGAGCAGGGGCCATGGTGCTGCAGGCCCAGGTGCAGTACTGGCCGAGCCCCTCGGGCTCCACTTCCGGCCCTACACAGGCCAGGGACACACGGCCAGGAAGACCCTTCTCGGGCTGTGCCCGTGCACGCTCTGCCCTCTCATGGTATCAGGTGCCCGGAAGGGTCTGGAAACTGGGCGCGAAGGAGGGCAAGAGCCCTGGGCACACAGCCTGTGCTTAGAGTGGGCTCCGTGCCCCAGTGGTCATCCTCTACCGGGCAGGGGGTCTGCACCCAAGACCCTCAGAGACCCATGGGCTGCTTTCAGAAACACGAAGAAGGGGTTATATTTAGAAACAAAACACCACAGAGCCTGAGCTGCAGACACGATGGTGGCCTCCCTGCGGGACCGGTGGGCCTTACAGGCCGGTGGCCAGACCAGCCCACGGTCCCGTCCCGGGGGTGGGGCGCCCAGTCCTCCACGTGGTGACGGCAGCCCCACCCCCCCCCAGAAACCAGGCCGCTGCTGCTCGTCGGCCTCTCACGGCTCAGTGCAGGGGCCCAACGGTCAGAGGGCGGCTCCTGTTTGAGAAAATGATTTTAGGAAAAGTTCTACTTCCTTGGATAATTTTCTGACAGCCCCACTTAGTCCTCCCAACCCCACCGGTCGGGCTTTTGTCAAGCTCTCCTTCTGAACAGCTACAGTGGGACACGACTGCTCTGTGTTTAGCGTGTTCTCCCCGCTCAGGGATTTCGGAGCGGCGCGCCATCTCCCCGTGTCAAACCTCGCCCCTTGCTCCTGACGTCCCTACACACTGAGCACACGCGGCCCAGGGGCAGCACCCACCGTGAGACCCCGGACACGGCACCACCCCCCGGGCCTGTTTCCTCACAGTGAAACGGGGTTATGAGAGGACCTGCTCAGACAGGTGTTCGAAGGGTTCCGTAAGAAATCCCATTTGCGTGCTCTGCATGGGCCTCGCATCCAGAAAGCGCCCCGTGGATGCTGGCTGCGGTTTCAGAGATGGCAGAGTGAGAAGCCGTGGGGAAGCTCGTGTTGAGACTTGAAGGGCTGGCCGCACCTCACCGAGCTGGGCTCCCGGTGACACAGGGTGACAGGAGGGCCTGAGTGGCACTCAGCACAGGTGCTCCTGACAGGAATGTAACGATCCCATGAGGCTTTAAAGCAACCCAAGGCTGAGAGACGGCAGCCAGGAGTCCTAGGTTTTGTTTGTAGGGATCTTCTTACCAAAGTACGGAATCCACAGGTCTCTCCGGAAGGCCAGCCGACCGATGGAAACTCACGGTAAAGGACATCGTTTCGATGTTTAGACAAGAGCGAAACATGAGGGAGGCGCTCCGTTTCGGGGCAAAGCTGGGCACACGCGGTGCAGTCGCACAGGGCGTGGGTGACGGGGCCCCCATGTCCCAGGAGAGGTCGGCAGGGCCCAGGGCACGGGGTGGCGAGCAGCCCCCGTCCCCACGGGCAGTGCCCACACCCCAGCGACCTGCAGACCCCTTTACTCCTACCCCACCCCCGGCCACAAGGCACGGAGGCCGCAGGGGAGACGGCAGAGGCCACTGCTCAGCACCCGCAGGGTTCTGACACTCTAAGGTGACCCGCGAGCAGTCATCAGGCCACGCAGGACAACACCCCCCCCCCCCGCAGTTATGTAACAGGACGTGGAAAACCCCGCACACGTTTCCCAGGCGAGCGAATGGCAGCCGAGCCGCACTCTACCTTCAGCCGAGGCCCCTCCGGAGCCAGTCCTCCCGGGGCCGCCAGCCGCCAGCAGGGGAGGAGTTGGCCGGGCCCACTGATGAGGACTGCGTCGCCCCGCCCCGACATCTGGCTTCTGGTTCATCCCGTGTGGTCACGTCACACAACAAGCAGATGCTGCGCGGGCTCAGCGCAGACGCTTGACCCGGGCTCTCGCAGCAGACGCCCTCCGAAGGAGACACGGGGCACCACCCGCTCCGGCCTCTTCCTGACGCGGAGCTCCGGTCCGAATTCCTTCTTCTCACTCCACACGCAAATGGGGAAAAGCACCAGTTCTCTGCGGCCCGAGGTTTGTTTTCCAGGCCTTGGCCTCAGAGTCCCACAGGAAGGGGGCCGTGGGCGGGGCTACGGAGGGTCCCAAGGAGAATGAGCCGGGAGCCCCGGCCCCAAGGGCAGGTGCGGGCCCCCCGACGGCAGAAGAAGGCACACCTGAGGCCTGCGGAGGGACAGCCCGGGAGCAAGCGCTCTGGGGGCTCCGGGGCCGCACTGGGGAGCGGACACCGTGCACCCGCTCGGCTTGCTTGGGAAGCAGCGGGATTCGTATACAGAAAGGCCGCCACACACACTCCAGGCGCCAAGCCAGCGGGAGCCCCTTCTAGGGGTGTGCGGCCCCCCCAGGGCTGCCGGCCGCAAACTCAATCCCCCCAAACCGACCAACGCGGGCCAGCGGCAAGTGCCAGGGGCCAGGGCACAGAGCTTCCCCGAGGTCACCTGGAGTAGCCCACGAGCTCCAGGCAAGAAGCATCAGGCCGCAGAGCCGAGACACCCAGCCGGCAGTCAAGCTCCCACGGGCCTTCGTGCAGCGCAGAAGTCTAACCACTCAGCCAGAGTCTCCTCGGCTCAGTGGCCCGGGGCAATCACTGGCCCCCCGGTGAACCACCCTGCACAAAATCTAACCACGGAAACTCTCCTCGGCTGAGTGGCCCAGGCGGTCACGGCCCCTGGTAAGCCACTCTGCACGAGGGGAAGTGAGGATTTAAAATCTTCTCTTATTACTACACAGAAGAGGCCCGGCCGACCTAATTGACAAGGAGTCGAATGAACCAGTGGACCTAATGGTCGGGTCTGTCCAGACACGGACAGAAGCCCCCACACTGCCCCACACCTGCCATCTCGCCCGGGCCTGGTCCCAGGCCCCGCACACAGACAGCAGCAGTGTTCAGTGCACTGAGACCCGCTGTCCTCACAGCGCGAGGGCTGCACACACCTGCTGGCGGAGAGCTAGCCCCAGGGCAACGCTGACCAGGCATGTGGCCCAGTTCAGCCCCAAGGCCATGCAATGTCACAGAGGACCTAAGGTGGGTGCCGTGGGAAGGCCTGGCTGCTGAATGGAATGTTCCTTGAGCCTGGGAGGCAAAGAGGCTCGGACCTTCGGGCAGAAGAAATCGCCTAGCAGCCCCTCCCAGGCACGGCTGGCTCTCTGCATCCCCCCATCCCGCGCCCCCAGCATGGAAAGGCTCTACTGCAAAAGGGGATAAGCACAGGAGCCCGGATGTCCCTGAGCAGGAGGACGCAGAGCAGGGCGGAGTGGCTGCAGAGGACATCACGGAACCGGGCACAGTGACAGCCACACCCCCTGCTACCTGGTGAGGTACTTCTGGAAGATGTCCTGTCACCTTACCGGTGTTCTCCCAACCTGGGCGGGGGGCCGGGGCCGCGCACTGTGCATAGTTGGGCTTTTTCTACTTGCTCTGATCTGGTTGAGGCCGGGTCAAAGGGACCGACGGAGAAGAGCCCACAAATGCCAGGGAGGGAGGCCGGGCCGGGGTCACCGGGGGGCAAAGCGGGAGCCACTGGAAAACATGCCTTTCTCTGAAGCACACACCGGGTGCGCGGCTTTGGCGGGACCCCTGAGGCACCGCTGCCCTGCTGTGGGTGAGCGGGGTCCAAAGCCACTGCCAAGGCCGTGGCCGCTGGACAGCGAAGAAAACGAACCCTGACTTCAATCTGCCTGAGCCACGTGATCGAGCCAACACACTCTACCACATGCTCAGAACCTCCTATAAACATCCGTGCGTCCTACCGCCGTCTGGCACGGGTGACTCTTCGGCCACCTGCGACCTCCCTCCAAACTCCTCAGACACCGCCAGCTACGCGCTGGTTCCAGTCTCACGCGGCGTTCCGTCTGGGGCAGTCAGACCAAACAAAGCTGGCCTCCCAAGGGCACACAGGTCAACAGACCCCCCTGCCCCCGGGAACAGGGTCCCCAGGAGCGCTGCAGGCCCGGCCGGGGGGGGGGGGCAGGAGCACCCGTGTGAGCGTGAGACCAACCACAACCTGAGCCCACAAGCACAGCGTGGGAGGATGGGGTCCCCAGAGAGGCTCACGGTGATGTCGGCAGGAGCTGCGTGCCCAGCCCTTCCCGTCCGGCTCCCTCTGCCCGGCTCCCCGTCTGCTTCCCGCTCCGCCCCGCAGGGCCCTCCCCGCTGACCGGGCAGGACATCTTGGGCCCGGTCCCAGCGGCCCTCTGCAGTCACAGACACGCTCTTCCTCGCCCACCTGCTTCAAGTTCAGATCTGTCATCAGCTGCAGGGACGGTCCGGGCTCCCTGCTGGTTGGCGGGGATGAAAGCCACGCCCGCACCTGCAGAAGCACCAGCAAGGCCCGGCCAGGGAGTTCCCGGGGCAGCTTCCAGACAGCGGAGAACACCCACCCCTCTCGAGAACAGCGGGCACCAGGCAACCCCGGAGCCCTGGGCGCCAGGGCCACCAAATGCCCAAGGTCTGGGGACGGCTGGGCCACCCGCCCTTCGCTTCCCCTTTGGCACGCAAACCGAGGACAGCGGCTCCTGGGCCTCCGTGTCCCCAGTTCAGCCGCTGGACACGAAGGGGCCTCTTGCCCTCGCTCCCATCAGAAGGACCCCGGAGGAGAGCGCTGCCACTGGCACTCCCACCGAAGACCACGCTTTCCTTCCTGGGGCTTGGGGCCGGCCTCTCCCATAAAGAGGGGAAATAAATAAACAGGGAAGCAGCCAATGCCCCCCAGGGGCTGTGCAGCCGCTGAGTTTTGCTTGGAGAACCCGCACGGGGGCCGCCGGCCCGAGGATGAGGTTCCACGGCCGAGCCGAGCAGGGCCCCCAGGCAGGCCGCGGGGCCGCAGGACAAAGGCGGCAGTCACCGGCATCTACCTCTGCTTTTCCTCCAACAGCCTCTCAGGGAACGAGTCCCTGCTGGGTCGCGTTACAAACCAGTCCCACAGTCCTCTCTGCAGCAGATGCCAGCGGTGCCTACCCACGTTTACAAAACGGCTCGCGGGCACGGGCGGGCAGCGCTGGTTCTGCCTTACAAAGAAGAAAAGAGGATCTACGTGGCTGCGCGGCCCGCCAGAGCCCTCTGCCCCCCTCAGCGGGCTGCCCACCCCGCGCTCAGCAGCCTTCAGGGCCCGCGAGCACACACGCGCGGCGTCACCAGCACACTTGTTCCGCACTGTGTTGCGAGTGTGGCCCTGGCACCGCGGCCGGGCCGGGGTGGCGAGCACAGCGGAGCCCCATGCTGCACCGACAGCAACAGGCGGCGGCCTCAGCGGGCATCGGCCGTCTTCCTCCCGGACACACGGCACCCGGCCTCTGCTCTGCACGCCGCGAAACGCAGACGCCGCGGTGTTGCTGGCAGCTTCCCGAGGCGAAAGGACACTGGAAACCACGGGCTCTGCTGGAAGGGAGGCCCCGGCCCGAGCCCACAGGGCAGGGCCCCGGAGCTCCATCCCAGGCAGGAGGCGAGGGGAGCGCCTAGAGCCCTCCCCGATCACACACCCAGCAACGCACATGCTAGAACTTCGTGCTTCTGATTTAAACACACAGGAAAGTGTACACTCTAAACTGCATTCCACACAAAATTCCCGCGCTGAGACTTTCTAACAGCCCCGGAGGGGCCTCTCCCCAGGGGGGTGCAGCAGGGGGACCTACAGGCAGGGCCGGCCCCGTCCCTCGGGCCCCCTGAGACTCAAGAGCTCAGGAAGGATTACCTGATGTGCTCCCCGAGGCAGAGATCCGTGGTCCCCCAAGTACTAACGTGACGTGCCGGGGAAACAGACTACTGCTCGCTAGAGGCCTCGGTGCAACATCCACAAATGGCTCTTTCAGTTTAGACTGGACGGATCTCGGCAATACGATAAAATCCTCACCATCAATCAAGAGGCACCAGATGCCAACGCTCACTCACGCTGGCCCCACTCAATGCCCCCGGAGCGGGGAGAGGCCAGCCTGAGGGGCAGAGTGGCATGTGGGGGGCGTGGGGATGGACACTGCCTCCGAGCCAAATCATCTCAGGGCCGTCACCATGCCCTGTGCCCTGGGGTCCAGGTTCACGAGGGGCCGACGAGAGACACCGCCATCCCGGATCCTCACAGTTGGTGAGGAACCACGCAAACCCCTCTCCGCAGACGGCCAGACCCTGAGCGTGTCTCTCCCCCTGCGGTCACCAAGGGGTCAAACACAGTGTGCGCACGCGCGGGCACACACACACGTGCGGGCACACACGACAGGCACACACACTCACACACACACACGATTCTACATTCTGCCCTTTCTTCCTCCGTTACTTGAAAGCAGGTGAAAGCCAGACAGTAAGATCCAGGAGTAAAAATCTCCCCTTATTGCCCTCCATTCTAAAGCAAACACTTGGCTGTTATTTACAGTTTTGTTAAGAAAAATGAAGCACCGGGGCGCCTGGGGGGCTCAGTGGGTTAAAGCCTCTGCCTTCAGCTCAGGTCGTGATCTCAGGGTCCTGGGATCGAGCCCCGCATCGGGCTCTCTGCTCGGCAGGGAACCTGCTTCCCCCCCCGCCCTGCCTGCCTCTCTGCCTACGTGTGATCTCTCTCTCTGTCTACACCGCACGGCTACAGAGAAAAGACAAGTTCATGGTTTTCCTTGCGTGTCCAACTAAGTTCAAAGTCCCACATCTGCCTTCCACAAAAACGAACAGAACCACTGGAGCAAGGACTGTGGCGCCTTTGCCAGCACAGCCCAAGGACGGGAGGTTCATCTCCTGGCATCGGGGTGCTCACCTGGCACTCGGCCCCGCGGCACCGCCGGCAGAAATCCACAGCCCATCCGCCCGCTCCGGCCCCACAGAGCAGCCTGGCCAAGTGGACGGAGACCGGCAGCCGATGGCAGGGCCCCTGGTCCAATGCCCAGGGCCGGCATGGCCAGTGGCCTCAGGCAGCCTTCCTCCTGGGCTCCTTGGTCTCCACAACGAAGTCTTGGAGCTCCTCCCGGGACAGCTGCGCTCCCGGCTGGCAAGCGCTCTGTGCACATCAGGGTCTTCGCACAGGCCATGGCACGCGCTCCGCGCCCGTGGGGCTGAAGGAGTCCAGGAGGACACGTCCTGGGAAGGCATTTTGAGGAGCCTCACCCAGCACGTAGAGGGGCTAAATGAGGAAGCGGTGGTAAGAAGCTCCCTGGCCGGGGCTGGAGCTCGGTGCCCGGGGACGTGGGGCAGCCGACGGGAGCACGAGGGGAGGGCGGCGGGATGCTCTGCCGGCTCCCCGCCCCGCTCCCCGCCCCGCTCCCCAGGTCCCCCTCCGACCGGCACACAGATGTGCTCAGCAGCAGAGTCTGGCTTCTGCTCTCACTCAGTTCATCATTTTAAATACACTCTTAATGGAAAGCAACTAGAGGACTTGACAAGAGCAGCTGACATAAACGTCCCTGCGGCAGCTCGCGAGTCAGCCCAGCCGTTGGGACGCGAGGATGCCGAGCGGAGCCCGAGAGACGGTTGCACGCGGGGAGCGTCCCCAAAGGCAGAAGGACGAGCTGCGCGACCCGGCCACGGCCCGCCCTGGGCGTCGGGGCCAGATGGCCAAGACGACCACGACGGCGGTGCGGGGCGCTCTTCACAGGCTCTCAGGAGGCCGCGCGGTCAGGACCGGCTGCGGCCTTCCGCACCACTCGGCAGATACGGCTGTCGGGCCTCAGCAGCCCCGGCCCCCAGATCTGCCACACCAGTCGCCGGAGCTCATGGTGGACAGAGTTTGCTCCTTGGGAAAACAAGTGTCCCCAGAAGAAAGCCCACTGAGCACACCGGGGACAGAGTGAGCCGTTAAGAGAAGCCTCTGAGTTTGGTAACGTGGCCTTGAGTGTTTCGAGCCTTCTCCAAGCCCAGCTGGCCTGGCAGGGGAGCAACGAACCCCTCGAAGGCAAGAGCTCTCGGCGGCGGCACGCGGGCAGGACCCATCCTCTCAGCGTCACCTAACTCGGCCACGCTCGTGGGCCACGGCTAAAGGCCAGGAGACCACGCCGTGGGCTGAGCCAGAGGGGAGGAGACCACGGCTCCCTGGGGAGGCTTGTCAACCTCCCTGCTGAGGGGACACAGCCCTGCCCGGCCCAGACGCTGACAAGTGGGACAAATCGAGCAAGACTCCCCTGGGGGGGGCCGGGGGAGGGAGGTCCTGGGCGTGGATCGGGGGAGAATCCAAACCAAAGACCGAGACCCGACAGACCCGGAGGCAGATGCAGCCAGAAGCGCGTCCCTGCTGAAGCCGCGCAGGCCCGGGCCACGCCGGCACCCGGCAGACGCAGACACGCACCCTCCCTGGATGGGCGCGCTATCAACCTCAAAAGAATGTCTGTAAATCATCACAAGGCATAAAGTCACAATCGAAAATCAAAAGCAGGGGGAGAAACCCAGGGAGCAGAAGTCAGGCCAGGGCAGACTGCAGTTATAGGAAAATCTGATCTGACCACGAACCACGAAATACACGTCCACACCAGGCGCGCAGCAGCGGACAGGGCCGTCCAAGGAGCCAGCGGCTATCGGGGACTGTCACTCAGCAGCCGCACGGCCCCGGAGCCTCGGGGCCGTCCCTGTGGCTCAGTCTCTCCCCGGCCAGAGAGGGACAGGAACAGCCAGACCCTCCACGCCAGGGGCATGCAGGGGGCGAGCAGGGCTGCGAGTCGCCCACCCGCAGATGCCGGCAACCATCAGGCACATGTGACAAAACGGTTACTAGTGAAAATGAAAACACAAGGAGTAGGTTGACTAGTCCATCCGCTAGGGCTGCGGAGAGATGTGGTGAACGGTAAAGCAGCACAGAGAGAAGCAGGAGGCAGCCCAGAAAGACACGAGGGACAAGTAGGAGCGGCTGGGGCACCACGCCCACAGGGCCGCAGCGGGACAGACATGCGGCAGGCGCGGGAGGGCCACATGCTCCCAAAACAGGCAGGGAGCCGGGCCAGACCGAAAACCCGCCCGGGAGCCGCCACACTTAACACAGCGGCAGACGGGCACACAGACAGGCACGCAGAGCAGCGTGGGACAAGGGGGCGTCTCGATCGCTGGGCGGACAGGAGCTGTGTCGCCCACGGTGCTGGGACAGCGGGGGAGCCACTGGGAAGTGGAGGCTACACATAACACACGCACACACGCACTCACCCACGTGCGCGTGTGCACACACACTCCCCCACATACCCTCCCCCACTCATGCACACGCACACACACGTGCACACACACACGCACGGGGACCAGGGAGCTAGCTGTGGAAAATGAAATCATACAAGCCCCAGAACAAGACATGGGGGTTCCTCCGGGGCAGGGAACAGAGGAAAGCGTCCCAATGGCAACTCAGTAGCCAGAAGCAGTTTGAAAAAGAAGAAGAAGAAATAGGTCAATTTGAACCATGATGGTGGGAGAGGAAGGGGGGTTTACATGGTAAAGAACTCAAACTACAATGGACAGACCGGGGGCAAGGATTTGCAATATATCTCACAGATAAAACTAATATTCCCGGTGCATAAAAAGCTCTTAAAACTTGTGGACACAGTGACCAAAATCCTGATAGAAAAACGGGCCAAAGGCACAAGGAGAGAAAAAGGCCCTCAGCCTGAGCTTCCATTTCTTGCCTGTCGGACTGGCCAAAAGTACTGGCCTTTGCTCCCCACACCGTGTGGGCACAGGCACACTCAGGGGTCGCGGCAGAAATGCCAGCGCAAACTGGTACAAGCTTCACAAACCAGACCCAGCTATGAGTCTGCTCCTCCTCTGTCGGAATCCCCCACAGGTGGGGCGTGAAGGTGCAGGTGCGCACGAGGGCCTCCCCGGGTAAGCGCAGGGGCCCGCCAGCCGTCCGAGCGCAGGCCAGGGGCTCCAGGGAGGGACGCCAGGCCATCCGGGACACACTCGGGCGTGGAAAAGCCACGTGCAAGAGGGCTACCGGTACGATGTCCCTTAGGTGCCACACAGACTCCAAGATCAGTTACACGTGGTTGCTCTTTTGTCCAGAAGGCGAGTCAGGAGGGCAAGGGCGGGGCGGGGGTGACCACGGGGTGCACGGCCGGGCTCGGACGCCACTCTCTGAGTCCGGTTTCTCACACGCCCCTGGCGTTGGGGACTGCACTCGGGTCTCACATACCCGAGAAATAAATAAGTAAATCAAAAAGTATGAGGGGGGGAATGAAATACAAACAGAATACAAACAGAAACAAAATGAACCAAACCACATTTCAAGTAACACACGTGCACAAGGGCGGGGCTGGGACACGGACCCATCGAATGACCCCAGTCGTTCTGAGACACGGTATCCGGACTCTATTTGGCCAGTATGCCCTCAACAAGTGCCGATCCCCGGCTGGTGGGTCTCTTTCCCACAGAGGCACGGATTAGCAAGTGCGTTCTGCACCTCCTGGGATTGAGCAACCACGTAAGGAGACAACGGAGGCCGGGAGCGAAGTTCCCACCGTGAGAGGAGGGGTGACAACACGGAAAAGAGAGAGGGTGGTCCGCGGGCCTGCGACGCGGGGCTGGAACTGGAGGCATCCGTGTGAGCGCTGCAGTTCACGCACACACGGAGCTCCACGGAGGCGGGAGGGCCGTGTGCATGCGGCCCACGCGTCCGTCTCCTAGCTCCCCCTGCTCTCGGGCCACGGAAGCGGTCGGCTTCTAAAACCCAGGCCCGGAGAACCAGAGCCACTTGGGGAAAGAGTAGACTCCAGGTGGGCGGCCGGGGAGGCCCCGGGGAGCCAGACGACCTTCCTGCACCAGAGAGAGCAGAAGGGGCCCCGGAGCGCTGGGGACATACCAGAGGCACCAGCGGGCAAACGAGGACACTACAGGCACGGGGATCAGTCACACTAACGACGGCTCAGACCCTGTCAACAAAGTAAGAATCTGGGCGCCTGGTGGCTCGGCTGGTTGGGCGACTGCCGTCGGCTCAGGTCACGATCCCGGGGTCCCAGGATCGAGCCCCACATCGGGCTCCCTGCTCGCCGGGGTTCTGCTTCTCCCTCTGTCCCCTCCCCCCTTCTCATGCTCTCTCTCTCTCATTCTCTCCTCGAATAAAATCTTTTAAAAAATAAAATAAAACTAATGTATGACTCCACATTCATGTAAATAAATAAGCTAATCGGTAAGGAAGGAAGGGAGGTGCTCCGGAGGAAAAAGCTGAGCACGGCGTGCAGTGAGGACGGCTCGGGGAGCCAGCCGCCGGCCGCCGCCGACACAGTCAGGGGCTCAGTGAGGCCTCTGTCACGCAGGGGGCTGCAGGTGTCCATCACCAAAACCATCTCCTGGTTTGTGGACTTTTCTACTATTTACTGGCAAATAGGAAACAGGTGGGTGACAGGCAGGACGTCTTTTCTTGGGCCTCCGAGTGAACCCATCTGGCCTTGCAGACCGGACACGGGGAGGTGCTGGGCCCTGCGTGGGCACGAGGCCTCCAGGGCGTCCCGGCCGTGGGAAAGCTGACCTCCGCGTTCTGATCATCTGTAACCAACTCGTTAAAACTATAGACTGCCTCCCGATAGGGGGTTCTTTGATTATGAAGACTGGCGGGCTCACCAATCTATTTCCCGGGACGTTCTCTGCACCTGCGTGAATGCTGCGGTTTCCCTGTTGGGACAACACTCCCGCCACAAAAGCCCCGGCGGCAGCCGAGCGCAGAGTGTGCTCTTCGTTCTCTCCCCCAGCATTCTGTTCACAGGGAAACTTTGCACACCGTTTTTGTTTTCTTGCTGTTTCTAACAAGTTCTAGAGTTAGGGCACTTCCATCTCATAACACAGGATAGCACTTCTCGAGGCTTACAAGCAATCTCGAAACGAGCTGATGTTGCGTGAACTTTGAGAAAACACAGAGTAATCCTTTAAGAAGCAGGTATTTTCTTTTTTTTGTAAGATTTTATTTATTTGAGGGAGGGAGAGAGAGGGAGAGAACGAGCGAGAGGGAAAGCAGGCCCCCCGCTGAGCTCGAGCCTAGGACCCGCGGATGATGACCTGAGCCAAAGGCAGACGCTTCACCGCCTGAGCCGCCCGGGCGTCCCAAGGCGCAGGTACTTCTAAGAAACGTCCGGCTGGGTCCTTTGCCAACAAGTCCCAAGTCTGTACCAGCTGCTCTTAGTGACAGCAGCCCGTGCTGCCTCTGAGCGGGGAGAAGGATGCTCCTCTTCGGCGCTGGGTGTAGACATCGGAGGCGCCCCGTGCTTGGGCACATGGCTGACGGTGGCGATCTGACTTCCTGGCTAAGTGCTGTGAACCCTTCCTTCTGGGGGCTCCCTTCCAGGTGACTCTCCATCCTACTTGTGCAGAGGCCTCCTGTGTGCCCCGGGCACGCGTCCCTTCTGTCTGGCAGCCGCCACCGCTCCGGCTGAGCTCAGGGCCCCGCTGCAGATGGCGTGCTGCCCCCGGCCGGATGGTCCTGCAGCAACCCCCAGCCCGCACCCCTGCATCCGGCCATGTGCGGTGCAGGGGGACAGTAGCAGGAACTCTCGCTTTGACGCCAAAAATAGAAGTGTTCATTTATTGAGAATGTTTCTACCCAAACTACCTACCGGACGTGTTTTCTTCTTTGCTCTTAGAACTTTCCTGGCTGCTCTGTTTCCTTGTTACGCGACACTTGTAACCCTATCATCATTTATTCTCCATGTGACTACATTTTTCGGACACTTTGGGTCCAGAAGAAGCATTCTAAAGATCCCCCCTCATCTACGGGCTTTCCTGAAGTTTGTCTTTTTGCAAATTGACAAACACTCAAGGAGAACAAAAATTCTAGTAAATTGATTCTTCATCAGCTGCATATGTATTTACATACTAAGCCAAAACAATTTATAATTAAATGCAATGTAAATACAAGGCATACACAAAATAATCAATCATTTTCAGTAGCCATGACTTCCGCCCCCAAGGTGCCTGTGGACGGGGACGTGCGGCCGCGTCTGTCGTCCCCCAGGCCCGCCTGCCCACCCGGGCGAGACCACAGAGGGGCCCAGACCGCCAGGGCCCAGCGCCCCCAGCCACAGGTGCACCCCCCTACA
Organism: Procyon lotor; assembly: GCA_028646535.1. Lineage (NCBI taxonomy): Eukaryota > Metazoa > Chordata > Mammalia > Carnivora > Procyonidae > Procyon > Procyon lotor. The sequence continues at coordinate 705,252 of CM053605.1, read as the reverse complement.
CAACCACAGGAGTAACACTTCCCCTTGACAGCCGTCACTTCCCCCGCCTCCCCAGGCCTGAGGGTCAGAACACCGAGGACAAACTAATTGTAAGGGCTTTTAAAAATATTTTAAAACACGCCTCCCCACGCCAGCTGGGTCAGAACAGCAGTTCCCACAGTGTTTAACCTCAGAGCCCCTCCGCCTCTTAAAGACCACTGAGCACCCCAAAAGCCTTTTATGTCACGATACCTACCGCTATCGCCATATCATAAGCTACAACCGAGATCTTTTTCAGTGTTCATTTAATTCATTCGAAAACAATAACGTCGCTGAATGTTAACATGAATTACCTGTTTTAATGAAAAAATAAGTATCTTTTCCAAAACATAAAACAAGGAGTGAGCAGGGCGGCACTGTTTCACATGGGCGAGCCTCTGTGGGGTCTGGCTCCGGGGAAGTTAGCAGGACCGTCCCACGGGCTTCGGCATGTCGTCTGTTGGGATAGGTCATGAGGGTGGAAGAGACAAAGGCAGCCCCTGTCGCAGAGACATGTCGAGAGGGCGAGCGAGGTCGCAGCCCTGCAGGCTCTCTGACTTGGTGGCAGGCGGGAGCCCGGGCCAGGCGGCTCGGATTGGTGACAGGGTGGCCGTGACCCCCACCAGCGAGGACCCCCACCAGCGAGGACCCCCACCAGCGAGTTCCGCAGACCCCACCCCAGTCTGCAACAACAGGACCTGGTCACGTGGAAAAGCACCGAGCTCTCCTGGAGGCTGACACGTGTCATTAGACACCACGGGGGGTGGGGGGGCACATGGGCTCCAAAATTCCAGTTTCCACTTGAGAGCTGAAATGTCATCGCCGGCAACACGCGCTGTCAGCTGTTTTCCTTAAAGTGACAGCCGAGCTCTGTTTTTCAGAAAGTATCTGGCAAGTGCCCAAGTCTGAAGACCCACAGTTTATCCATCAGTTATCTCTTCAAGGACAGATGGTGGCCCACGAAAGAAGGGCTCGTTCCGCGGGCAACCCGGTCACACAGCCGTCCTGGGGACGGCCACCACGCCGGTCTGTGTCATCGCTCAGAGTTCTGCATGGACCTGTACCTCCAGGGTGGAGACGGAAACACTCGGTAACACCAACAACTCTCCTGCCTCATGGGGAACAGTCCTAAGTGAAACTGCAAGGACCCCGGGCCCCGGGCCCGCCGGACCGGCCGCTTCGCCCACAGCATGCCCACACCCAGGAGGGAGGTCAGCCCGGCGAGGGGAGCCCCCTCCTGACTCTTAGGAACACGGCTCGGACCTCGCAGAGCTTCGTGGGACCCCGGGGGCCGACCAGCCGCACCGCAGCACGACGCACTCAGAAAGACAAAGCATAATACAGCCCGAAAGGAAAAAGACCACGAGTCTCGGGATGAGGTTAAAAAAAAAACCCTCAATGCTTACAGAAGTAGAGGTTCTGCATACAAGAAAATGGGGTTTTCTAACGACTACTGCCCAGAGCGGGTACCTGCTCCAGACCAAGCCGATCTCCCTTTGCTCAAAATTACGCCATCAAGTCACTGCACACGTCACCAGCTCTCGGTGCTGCTGCAGGCTGCGCCCCCTGCTTCTCTGCCGTCCTTGGGAAGAAGCCGCCCCGGCCTGCGGGCCCCACCTGGCCGGCTCACACCGGCTCTGGACACGCTCCCCTACCCTGTCCCGCCCCGCCCGCCAGCCCCACCCCCATCCCCGGCTCACCTGCAGCCAAACCCGCTTGGGTTCCGCATCCCGCCTCTCGTCTGGGATCCTGCAGGCAAGCACAGCCCGGCTCGAAACCCCCCAGCTGTCCTCAAACTCAGAACCAGTCCTCGCGGCCTTAAGCCTCCCCGGCACCACCCCCGCCAGCCCCACGGACAGCTGGCATCGTGCAGCAGGGCCACGTGTAGGGACAGGAGCGCCAACTGTCTGGCAGAACTCCTCCAGCGGGTGGTTTCCTTCCTCAAGGCCTCCGTGTGCTCATCTGTACAATGGGGCTGCTGTACGATGGCAAACTCCCTCCCAGGCTGTTACAACAATTACACCTGCAGAGATGGAGAAAGGCCCTAGAGAAAGCGCCAGTCACACCCAGACTCACCCAATGCTGGCCATTTCTAGTGTTAGGTAGCAGTTTACTTGTCTGCCCTATGATGTCCCCAGGAGCCCTGAGCGACACCGCGCAGGGGCTTCTGCTGTGCGGTTCCCCGGTAGGTCCTGGGACTTCGAGGCTGGGACAGAACACCGGCTCAATCAATGTCCCCAGTTCAGTGAGTGAGGTGGGGACAGCAGTAGCGGAGGAAAGCTCTGGGACGTTTCCGGACCTCACCACGGCGGCCTGGGTCGGTCTCCTGGCTCCATGCCCCGCAGCCCCCACGCAGGGCGGACAGGTGGCGAGAGATACGGCTGGGAGAGCACGCGGCTCGTCCTGTCTGTCGGGGAAGGAGGCCTGCAGATGGGCTGCCACGGGCAGCAGCAGTACGCTCACAACCGGGCCGCACAGCCGCTCACAGCAGAAGGGTGGCCTGGCGGTACGTGTTCCCATGTGTGTGCCCTCTGTCCCAGCAATGCTATTTCTAGGCCTTTACCCCGATAAATCTAGAATAATAAAAGCAACCATCCCCAAAATCAGAGACAGAGATCTAAGAGCTTCCCGCTAAAGTAATATTTACTCCAGATAAAACACGGGGAGTCCCACTAGCAGAGGACATCGAAGGACAGGAATAGTACGCGGCTACCACAAGTACCCCAATTCCTCGGGTGCATATACGCAGGGGCACAGCGGTGCCCAGGGGGAGACTCTGTACAAGGTGGCCTGTGCGGCTCTGCTGAGAGTGGTGTCCTACAGCTGCTTGTGGTCCACTTGGGACACGAGAGTGTTTTCTTTTTTATGTCTTCCAGCATTATGTGACTCTGAAACAACCTTAACTTTTATAATCAGGGGGGAAGAAAGTATTTTCCCATTTATTAAATAAACTGTCCTCACAAAAACAAAACCTACGAAGCTAGCCTATCCTTTGAGAGCCTGACCTGTGGAAGAGCCACTTCTGGCCATTTCGTGGGATCAGATGGAGGAACAAAACTCACTCTCCGCCCTCCAAGAGCTGGTGTGTTCCGCAGGGAGAGAGGAGGCCCGCACTCAGGCCTCTGTGTCGGGTCCCTCCCAAGCCCGGGCTGGAGCGGAAGGAAGGCCCGGGGGCAGCGGCACAAGCAGCCACTCTGGGGCACGCGGCGAGGACACGGCGGAGCTCAGGGACAGCGGGTCCCACACACACAAGCCTGTGCAGCCGGAGAGGCCCACCCCCCAAGCAGGCAGGAGTATCACAAAACTCCCAGTTTTTACGGTAAAGACATGAACACACATTGTTACTGAAATGTTTAACTTACAAGAAACAGTGAAATTTTCAATATGAAATACGCCCTCTGTAGCTTCCCTAGGATGTAAGCTACAAAAAGTGTGTCTGGCTGGGGACACACACAGCGCAGTGTGCAGTCAGGGAGCCCTGATGAGGGCCGGCGTGACTTCTAAAACGCTAAGGACCGGCACGGTGGAAAGGGGACCCCGCATGGCAGCTAAAGGACGGAGCTACGAGAGAACCATAAGAAAGCGGGCATTTGAGCAGTATTTTCAAACCCAAAGTACTCAGACGATCCTGAATTTCAAACCCGCACTGGCCACCACGCAAAGGCAAGCCGCGACCACAATGAGCTGACAGCAAGCTGGCCCAGGGCGTCCCGCCAGAAACGCACTCTCCACTACCCACCACTGCGGAAGCCGGCAGGGCGGCAGATACCGTGTGCTCCCCGAGACAGAGACACTGCTAGAACCATAGCAACCTGGGCCTTCAAGTGGTTGCCATTAAATAAAAGGACAGCAACACTCAAATGCATTTAAATAAGATTAATAGACCTGTAAGAGTGAAGTTCCCTGGGAAACCCTCAGCCCTGATGTATTTGCCCTGACAAGTGCTGGGCCGGACCCAGGAGTCCGCCGTGGGCCAGCAGCGGCTTCCCCCTCCCCAGCAGCCTGCCTGGGACTGTGTAGTGACCACTGTGCTCAGGGTCCCTGGGAAGATGCCTAGTAATCAGGCCCTGTGCAGGCAAGGGGAGAGAGTGGCCCGCAGCGGGCAACTCGTGTGCGGCTGTGGCTGACGGCCCCCTAGGCCGAACCCGGGGCCTGTCCTCTGCAGAAGCCACGGAGGCCAGCCTTGAACTCTCTAGCCCTGGGGGAGTGGGCAAACAGAAGGGGGAGGGGATACGGGGCCAGCTTAGGGACTGGGCTGGAGAGGGAGGAACCGTATGCGTGGGGGCAACATGGCGGTGGACGAACACCACGATCCGTTAAGGACGCGGGAGCGCAGGGGGCTCAGCACACTTGCACAAAGACCAGAAACAAAAACACCTCTGCGGCAGCAACACCAGTGCTAGGACAGCTGGACCCACAGGCGAGTGTGGGCTGGGACCCCTACTTCCTCACGCCGTAAGCAATATTAACTCAGAATAGACCGATCCCCCACATGTAGGGACTGAACTCCTAAAATCCGTACAAGAAAATGGGAGAAACTTGTGACCTTGGATTTGGCAAATGGGTGTGTAGACATGATACCAAAAGATACAAGCCGCAGAGGAAAAGAGATACCCGGGACCTCATCAAGATGAAAGACTCGTGCACAGGAAGAGGCATCACAGAGCGAAAAGACAGCCCACAGAACAGGAGGAAATATGTGCAAAGCATATATGCAGAATACAAACATATCCCACGACTCAGCAACAAAACGACAATCACAAAATGAGCAGAGAACTGGAAGAGCCACTTCTCCGAAGGGGTGCTCATGGCCAACGAGCACGGGAGCAGATTCTCCATTCATCAGACATCAGGGAGACGCGGGGTGAGGCCACAGTCAAACACTAGAATGGCAAGTGTCAGAACCCCCAACGTGCGCACGGAGACGCCGGAACCCTCCCGTGTTGCCGGGGGGCCGGGGGCCGGAAGATGGTGCGGTCCCTGCGGAAACCAGTTCGGGGGGTTTTTCTGAAAGTTAAACATGACATTGTCACCCGGCAATCCCACCCCTCCGTGGGTACCCCAAAGGTCTGAGGGCAGAGACCCCACCCGGACACTGGCATGTCAGTGACAGTCCCAAGAGCCCAGAAGTGGAAACAACCCATGTGCCCCTCCAGGGAGGAAGGGATAAACACAACGTGGTCCATCTGCACGGTGGAATATTATTCGGCCTTAAAAAGGAAAGGCGGCCTGACCCGGGGCTACAACAGGGACGAACAAAGCCGGCCGGACGCAGAAGGACTCGGACTTCCCGACTGCATCTGGGAGAGCCCAGGACAGAAAAATCCACAGAGAGAAGGGACGCGAGGTTCCGAGGGGCCGGGGCGGGGGAGGGGGCACTGAGGGCTGAGTGGGCGCAGAGTTCCTGCTTGGGAAGACGAGGAAATTCTGCAGACGGACGGTGCTGACGGCTGTGCGACTGTGAATGTACATAACCCACCAAACTGCGCGTGTAAGACTGGCTGAAAGGGTCCATTTTACGTTATTTATCCTTCACACCCCAAATAAACCACTGGGAGCCAGGAAATTAGACTATCTCTTGGTAAGCAGATTACAGTAATACAGAGAGTAAGGGGCTGCTCCATTAACTGATGCGGAGTGGTCTTCAAGAAGTAACAGGAAAAGCGCAAAGGGGTGAGAAGAAGCAACAGACGACAGCATTCTTAAAGCCGGTGGGACTCCCTCAGGAGCTCCCAGCTGCGGAGCATCCCAGCAAAGCCGGCCACTTGTCGGGCTTTCCCCCGCCAGCGCACCCCAGGCACAACACCTGGGGACTCTCCCCACGGCGACCAGGGGCCGGCGAGCAGTCTGCACGCACCCCCGTTCCCACAGAGGACACCCCGGTCATGTTCCTGAAGAGAAGCCACCAGAAACCCAGAGACCCCACCTTCAACCACCCTGTGAGTTCAAGCACAAGACGCAAAGAACGAGGGAGACCACATCACTGGCTCACGGTCCCTAGCGATCTGCACCTGTTTCTGGGGAACATCACGCTCCGACTGTGACGGTGAACTGATCCAACGGCCTTCCTGAACCACCGTGGCAGAGTCTCTGATGGGCAGAACCCAAGGAAGCCGCAGGAGCCCGAGCACACACGTGCAGGCCCACGGCTGGCTCGGCCCCCCAGGCGCCCGGTTTCTTCGAGCACGAGGCTCAGCCTCGCTGCCCCCGACTGGAACAGAAGGAGCACCTATCCCCCTCCGTGAGCTGATGGCACAAGTGAAGCAAGCTCAGGCTTCGCGAGCACCGCCTGTCCCGAGGGCGCAGGGGCTACGGCGGTCAAGCAGCGTGGCCCTAGCACCCCGTGTGCAGAATACGCAGCACGCACAGCGGGTTCAAGACACCTGCTCTCCGGGCCGCTCCGTGAGTCCCGGTGCTCAGGGAGTGAGGCCCGGCCCTCGGCTGCTCAGCCAGGACAGGGCAGGCTCTTCTCAACGTCCCACAAAAGTTAGTAATTATCAACACCTCAGATCTGTTTATCATTTACGATCCCTCCTTAAAATCAGGGCCCTCACCAGGGCTTCTGTGCACAGGCTAAATGCAAGCAGAAACCAAAGCTCCAGAAATCAGTCAGCTCGGCACCCTGGCCAGACACGGACTCGGTGTGGGGGCTGCTGCTGGATGGGCCGTGGACACAACTCCCCAAAGCCTGCCCTGGGCCCTGCAGGTACCCAAAGCAATCCCGGAAACCCAATGGCCAAGTTCAAGGGCATGGCCCCGTCCCACCCAGCTCCTGAGCCCTCCTGTTTCTGCTAGCGAGCTGCCCCGGATAGCCGTGCATGGCCTGGGGACTGCTTGGCCTGCACAGCGACCACCCCAGGGCCAGAGGGCCATCATCTCCCCTTCCGAAGGTCAGTGAAGGCCCATTGCATGCCCCGGCCCCGACATGCCCTCAGCCTCTGCCAGCTGCCACCTTCCGGGCCGTCCTCTCAAGTGCCCGCTGGGAACGCGCGCCCCTCGAGAACACCCTGGCAGCCATGACTGGGACCGTCACCGCAGCAGGGCCCCGCCACTCTGGCCAACTGCCCAAACCACCCACGAGAAACTAGAGGTCAAGTCCTTCCTTCTGGTTACCCAGGAGGAGCCACAGTGTGGGCACATGGGTTTCGTCTCGGCCAGAGCAAACTGGTAAACTGAGGCCTTCGTGGACAGTCCCTTGTTTCTGGCATCTTCCACGAGCCACACAGAGCCTGGGCGGGTGCCTCAGAGGAAAGGGCTCCCGCAAGGACAGATCCCTGGAGAGCTCCGCTGCTTCGGAGAGGGCCTGCAGTGCGTCTCAGAGAACGCCTCGGGAAGCCCAGGGCTCAGACAGCGAGGGCCGCGCCCCGCCACCTCGGGAAGGTTCCCGGAGGCTGCAAGAACTTTCTAAAGGTTACAGAAGACCCGCTGGAAGGAGGCAAACATTCCCCATGAGGAAGACAGGGAACTGGGAGGAAGCAAGACGACCATTTCAGCAAATAAATCCCATCTGTGCGGTCCCATCCCTTGAGGACAGAGCCCTGAGAGCCCTCGGCCCGGGGCTCCTCCGCGCCCAGGAAGGAGGAGCTTTATCTCCGGCTGCTCGGCCTGCAGCTCCTCGGGCGGGCCGGCGCTGGCCGAGCGTCAGGGGCGGTGGAGCTGGGCTCCGTGTTTATGTCTGCCCGAGACACTGGAGGGTTTATGACGACTCACTGACGCAAGCGCTCTGGACGCCGCATGCCAGAAATTAATCAGGGGAAGAGGAATTCTTTTTAAGAAACCACTTGGCGGCCACTGCCCTCCCTGAAAGGCTGAGTGTAAGCTGAGCTCTTCCTCCAGGCCCCAGGCCGCCAGGGAGCAGCAGCACAGCCGGGACTCACGGGCCACAGGGTCAGGCTCACGCAGAGGGAAAGCAAGGACCCCAGAGCCCCAGAACTGGGGCGCAAGGCCCCGCTGCGGGGCCTGCCGCACACTCCATGAACCCCACGTCCCTGAGCACAAGGGGCGCGCACCTGCCCTCTCAGGGCCACGCTGCTCCAGAAGGCCTCATTCTGAGGGTCAAAGTGGACCACTGCCAGCTATGCGGACCCTGAAGACGCTTTCCCTCGGGGAGCCGTGGGTGCCCCATCTTTGTCATCGTTGCTAAAATCCCTTTCTTAAGAGTTGTGTTTTAAAACTTACAATCACTAATCAGCAAAGCAAAAAGTTGAAACGTACACATTTGAGGCTGATGTCTCAGGTCGGTGGAGCAAGGTGCCCTGGGGCGGGAGTGAGTACCCAGGAGGGCTGAGGGACAGCTGCGGGCCTCTCGCACACACCGCGTCCCTGCACCCCTGCACACACAGCGCTCCCCTGCTCACTCCCCGCGCTGTGCCGCCTGTGCACCCAGGGCAGCCCTGCAGGGAGAGACCGCTCGCCGGGGGTAGCAGCCAGGGAAGGGGTAGGGGGCTGACTTGTGCAAACACCCCTACTCAAATCTGCTTTCAGAAATGACATCAGAGTCATTCTGCAATTTCAGTGGAAGGACGCAGGGCTTCTGTATTTGTCAAAAAGGGCACGAGTCTGACAATGTTGACAAAGCTGAAACTTGCCGGACACTCTGGGGCTAAGAACTAAGTACTTAGTACTAAGAAACCTAGGCTTTCGATGGTCCCGGATCCCTGTGATGCTGACAGCAGGTGACATCCTGGGCACGACCGGGCCCCGGGCAACCTGCCTGCCTCACGGAATCCCCTCGTGGAATCCCTACAACAGCCTTAGCAGGTGAAGCTCTCAGGGCCTCGTCCTGCACAGAAGGGAACCAAGCCCAGAGGGAGCGGCTCTGGGGGCTGGGGTCGCACAGTCCTCCTGCGCAGGCAGTCCGCGGAGAGCAAAGGGGAGAAACAGAGGCAGGACACCGTGAGTGGCCCCGAGCGGCCTGATGGCAGGCTCTCTGTGGCCGCAGAGCCGCGGGGCCCTGACCCCGCGTTCCCACCCGTCAACCAGCAAACCTTCCAGCCCGCTTCATGACCCTTCCGGCTGCGAGGAGGACGAGGAGAGGGCCACATGGATCGGCTGCTCCTGCCGCGCCAAGGTGTGCTGGAGTGTCACCCTCCAACTCGAAACTGCTGCGCACGGCCATGGGACGGGCCCCCCGCAGTACCGCGGTCAAGGGTGCGCGGCCTCCACCATCACGAACTAACCACCCACTCACGCCTCGCTCCCCAGGGCAGCTTCGAGTCGGGACGTCACGGGGGCCGGCAGCGGGGCCGGGGAGGCGGGACCGGCTCCAGCTGCGGCGCCTCCCAGACCCCAGCCGGGAGCTCAGCTCCAGGGGCTCCCGTTTCCTGGACGGAGACGCCCCGAGCAGCATGAGGCGGGAGGAGGCCCACAGTCGACAGTCCAAAGGGCACCCTGAGACTGGAGAGGAGACACGCGCACGATCAAGTGTAGCAAGGGGCAGCTGCTCATCCTGGCAGCTGGAAAGGACCCCAGGGACCCCGGCCCGCTGCCTGGAGACAGGCCTCCGTGCCCACCCCGAGCACCCGGGCTGCAGAAGGCCGCAAGGAGAAGCGCAGCGAGGCAGGAACACTGAGTGCTGCCCTCCGTGACCACCCCCTCCCCCTCTCCAACATCTACTCTCCATGGCCAAGTGGAAACAGACCGCCATTAACCCTGGGGAGTGGCAAGTGTTTACGAGTCCGCCAGCCTTCACACTGTGTTTGTTTTGTTATCTCTAAGGAGGACGCAGATTCCAGAAAACTATCCTGCAGCAATGCTCAGACGGTCTTCTGGTCTAAGGCCTCCCCTCCTGCAGAGGAGGGGGGAGGGGAGCGACGACAGGAACTTGCTTCTTTAAAAGTAGTCAATCAGTAATTCAATTTGTAAATAAAATTCTATTTATTTTTAAATGATTTAAATTAGCACTCATAGGAATAAAAGGTACTTCTAAACACAATAGACCAAGCAAGGTATTTATAACCTAACCATGTGCTATGAAATGCATGAGTTACAAAACAGAAAAGGGAAATTTTAATGTGGAAAAAATAGTGGCCACCCCCCTGAACAACAACAAAATCATTAAAAAGGAGGAGCTGTCTTACTCTCCCACCCCCGGGGATGAAACGGTGCTGGCCTGCGGCTCACTCCCCAACATCCTGGCCTAGGCTTCCACCTGAACGCGAGAGTTGCAGGACCTCAGCGTGGGGAGGCGCGAAGGGACCATCGAACACAGCCTGCTGGCTCCACGCACAGCGGACACGAGGCCAGGAGCGACCAAGTGGCCGGAGGGAGCAGACGCTGGCGTAGTTGTGACATTAAGGGCATGAAAAGCCAAGTCCTCCAAATTCTTTCTCAAGCCAAATCCAGAATGAATTCTTCATTTATACGGGGGGAGGGGGGGCTAAGAGGTGAACAACTTGGTAAAACCCAAGAGGGGAGGGGCCGTGGGCAGGAAGTGCTCCGCACACTCCCATCTGGGAGATTTTACCACTTAGAGGGTGCGACATAAACCACCTCATAAAGTACCTGAATAAAATAAGAGCAGCTCAGGGATGAAGATAAATTTCAGTCACTTTAAAATATGCCCAGCAGTTACGTCACGGCCACAGAGAGCTCAATACCAGCCCACAGTCACCGGGAAACTTAAATAGGAATGAACGTGGACGACGGTGGACAATCCTCTCCACCACGACCCTGGGGACGTGGCCCTAGCCCAGACAGGTGAGCTTCACCACCACTCTGCCCACAGCAGACCAGCTGCTACCACACTAACGCCTGGGCCAAGGCCAACGAACGCACACAGAGTCGGACAGCTACCGAGGCAGCGAGGACTGGAGGGGCCAAAATGTGAGAGGCAGAGAGCGAGGGGAGGGTGTATGTGAGCTCGCGTCCCCCACCCCCAGAGCGGTGTGCTGACACGCAAGCTGACCCCAGGGAAAGGATACGGGGTCGGAAGCTGCCAAGGTGGAGGGGGACCTGTAGACACCTGCGATCACAGCTGGGGGGCTTGAATACCAGGAGTAAGGACGAGGGGCCCTAGGCTGCCCCTCACAGACACTGAAATCAGACATTTCATAAAAATAAAATGGTTATTGCAACAAGAAAGTGTAAAACTCCAAATCTGTACAGACTTAAAATAGCATCAAAATATTCAAAAGCAACGGACAGAACAGGAGGAAGGATACTAACCTGTGATTATCCTCCCAGCAACTGGCAGGGAAAGGAGGCTGCAGACCAGTGGAGCCATGGGCGAGCGCTGGTAGCACCGAGCCTGATGCGGCCGGCGCGGCCGGGAGGGCGAGTCTCACCAGCCATACCCTCTGCCTGTGTGCATTAAACTATGTGCAAAACTGGCCATACAGAGGCAAAGCAAAACTCAAGGAATTTTCACAAACTGAAATAATAGACAGTAAATTCAGCGACCAAAGTGAAACTAGACTAGAAATCAATAACAAAAGCAAGATACTAAGAAACTCACAAACAGATGAAATGAAGAAATGCTTTCTGAGATAACCCCTGGGTCAAAGAAGAAATCCAAAAGGAAAGTAGGTATTATTCTAAGCTGAATCACAATGAAAAATGACACACCTGTGCAATCCAACTCAAGCCATACGTAGGTTAAAACGATAGCCTTAAGTCCTCGTAGTACAAAAGAAGAATGTCTGAAAAAAAATTCAGTGACCTAAATATTTCACTTAGTTTAAAAAAAGCAAAGTAAATCCAAAGGATAAAAGGAAGCAATAGCAATCCCACAGAGATAATCAAGAAAACTAAACATGGCAGCTGAAAAATATTAATATCCTAAGCAAATGCAATGAAAAAAAAGAGAGAACAATACAAAGAATGAAAAAGGAGATGTCACTTCAAATCCTATAAACATTGCAAAGATGCGAAGGTATTTAAATAACCTCATAGCGATACATTTGAAAATTCAGATGGAATGAAAAATATTCTAAAGAAAAACCAAACACAATAAAAAAACAAGATGGGCACCCGGGTGGTGCAGTGAGTTAAGCATCCAGCTCTTGGTTTCAGCTCGGGTTGTGATCTCAGGGTCCTGGGATCAAGTCCCGCATGGGTCTCCATGCTCAGCATGGAGTCAGCTTGATGTGCTCCTTCCCTCTACCCCCTTAACACCCCCTCCTTCTCTCTAACAAAGAAATAAAATCTTAAAAAAAAAAAAAAAAAACTGACACAAGAAAAAACAGAAAATCTGAATAGTCCAGCACCCGTTGAGGGTGCAATTTACAAAGAAAATAGGTTCCAAGTCAGAGAAAACTCCAAATTCTTCCAAAAACCTAAGGAAGAAATAACATCAGTATTATATAAACTCTTCAAGAGAATTTGACAGTGGTCAGCAAACTATGGCCTGCAGACCATACACAATCTGTGGTCTGATTTTGTACCATCTGCTGAGAAAGACTGGTTTTTACATTTTTAAGTGGCTGTTTAAAAAAATTTAAAGAAGGAGGAAAATAAACAACAGAAGCCATATATGGTCCACAAAGCCTAAAATATTTATCATCTGACTCTTTAAAGGGAAACTCGATCCACCCCAGGATTAGACAAAGAGGAACAAGCTTCCCACCCTTTAAGTGGCAGCACAACCTGGACGTCAAAGCCTGACAAGGCTATGTCAAGAAAAGAAAATCACAGCTCAATCTCAGTCACGAATATGGATGAAAGAAATTAAGCCAAATATAAGCAAAACAAATCCAGTAGCATATAAGAAGAGTAATACATTAAAATCAAGTTGGATTTATTAAGACATGCAAGGCTTACCATTCGAAAATCAACTATGAAAATTCATCACATGAATCAAACAAAGGAGAAAAATCATATGATTAATAGATGCAAAAAAATCCAATATATTGAGCTAAATCAAATCAAAGTGCCATTCTGTAGACTAAAAAAGGTCAAATATCTGCAATGTAATACAGTTCAACCTAATATTTTAACACCTGCTTCTGAGAAAAACTCAGCAACTCTGAGAACAGAAGAGAAATCCATTAATGTGATAAAGCCTACTTACAGAAACCTATAGCAAATTTCGTACATAATGAAGGTGTGTTGAAAATTCTTCCCTTAATTTTTGACCAAGACAGACACGTCCACTATCACCAATTCTGTTTAACATTTGTGTGAAGGCCCTAGACAATGTAACAACACAAGAAAAAGACAAAATGCTTAAAAATGAGCAAAGAACAAAACATTTGCTATCCATAGAGAGCAGACATAAAAAGTACAAAAGAACCTTCAGATAAGCCAGGAAAATATGAAGCAAACTCTCCAAGCAGTCCACAGACAGGTAGCTATACAAAAATTAATTACATTTCTAAATACACACAAACAAAAAGATAAAATTTTCAAAACAAACCAGCCTCAAAAAAAAAAAGAAAAAAAAAAGTAGAGGGGACACCTGGGTGGCTCAGTCGGTTAAGTGTCTGCCGTCGGCTCAAGTCGTGATCCCAGGGTCCTGGGATCAAGTCCTGCATCAAGCTCTTTGCTCAGCCGAGAGCCTGTTTCTCCCTCTGCCTTCTGCTCCCTCTGCTTGTGTGCGCACATGCTCTCTCTCTCTGACAAATAAATAAATAAAATCTTAAAAAAAAAAAGTAGAAATAAATCTAACAAAAGAAATGAAAAGACCTCTACACCAGAAACTACAAAAATGTGAGTGAATAAATTAAGGAAGACTCAAATAAATAAAAAGATACATCATATTCTTGGACTGGAAGATTCGAAACAGGCTGATCTTACGGTAAATCAATATAATCCCAAAAGAGATCCTAGTAGGTATTCTGCTGACATTGAAAAGCGGACTTTAATTCATAAAGACATGCAAAGGGTTAAAAAGAACCAAGACGAGCTTTAAAATGGTCCGAAGTTGGAAGAGCCACATGACCAGATAGGAAGACTAATTACAAAGCTACAGTTAGTAAGACCTAACCATCACCCACCGTGGGACGGGACAGACCAACGGCCCAGAATACAGGACAGACCCAGACCTCCATGGACCTAACTGATGACCAGGTGACACTGCAGAGAAGTGTGGAAAGGAGGAGTCTTTTAACTCAATCTTTTGGGCCAAGTGAATATCCAAATGAGAAAAGTAACCTTCAATTACTACCTCATATCATGTTCTTTTTAAAAATCAATTCCAGGTGGACTGTAAATCTAAACATAAGTGGTAAAACAACAAAGCTTCTAGAAAATCGTATAGAGTTATCTCCACAACCTTCAAGTAGGCATTAATAAAACCACCAATAAAGTGGGCTAAGTTAAAATTAAGAACATCTGTTCATAAAAAAAAATCAATAAGGGAGAAAATAGCTAAGAAAATAACTAGCAAAGAACTCATTTCTCATCCATATAAATAATGGCTACAAACTAGTCAGAACAATAAAGACAACTCAATTTTTTAAAATGAGCGAAAGACCTGAACAGGCACTTCCCGGAGAGGGCATCCAGCTGTCCAGTGCACACGTGGAGTGGTGCTCTCAACAACCAGGAGCGCGGCTCACGTGGGCACGAAGAAGGACAACTCTAGGCATCGTCAAGTGCAGGGGCCGGTGGGCCTCTCTGAGTGTAAATGGGTACAGTCAGTTGGAAAACCTGATTGGCACACACATTATCTTACCAAAAGGAACACACACGGACGTGGACCAATAGCCGTACCCAAGAATGCTGTGGGAGCACTCCAGGAAGCACCCCAAATTGGAAACCACCCCTCAGTGATCACAGCTGTTCGGACTAGGGAACAGCACACACCCATGGAAACGAACCCACGATTCGAAGCCACAACCTCAGGACATCTCACAAAGATACCGGTGAGTGAAAGAAGCCAAACAAAAAGAGTAAATGTTTTAGGATCGCGTTAATCTAAACTTTAAAAACAGAAAAAACTAATCCAAGGTGGCAGAAGGCAGGCAGCTGATTCCTGGGGCGGGGAGGAGGGGGAGGAAGGTGCAGTGACCAAGAGGGGGCACAGAAGGGGCTTTGGGGGTGCTGGACTGCTCCATTTCCTGGGGGGCGTGGCAGTTACAAGTGTCTTCCTTCTGTGGGACTCCATCCCCTAAGCACCCCAGGTTTGTGCTCCCTCCGATGCCTGGGGCGCTTCAGCGACAAGCTTCCGCAGGATGGGGTGCTCTGCACTGTTCGCAGCAGCCATGCGGGAAGATGGGAAACAAAGTCACATCTCCCCACACTGACCCATGTAGTGCATAACACTGTGTCCCTGTACAACCATTAAAAAAAAAAAAAAAAAAGAAGGAGGGGTGCCTGGGTGGCTCAGTCATTGAGCGTCTGCCTTCGGCCCAGGTCAGATCCCAGCGTCCTGGGATCGAGCCCCGCATCGGGCTCCCTGCTCCGCGGGAAGCCTGCTTCTCCCGCTACCATTCCCTCTGCTTGTGTTCCCTCTCTCGCTGTGTTTCTCGCTGTCAAATAAATAAAATCTTTAAAAAAAAAAAAAAAAAAAGAAGGAAACTTTTTGTGCTCATTTACAATAATCCACAAAGGCAAAAATACAAACGCTGACACGTCTATGCTATGCCTCCATTCACATAGTGGGTGAGACCAAGAATATCTACAAATTCGGAGTATCTACAAATTTATTTCCTTGGCTCGATTTTATCAGGGGACTGTACAACCAGGTGAGTAGAGGGAGCTCCCGCACAGGGCACCCCCGATGGCCTGCACCACGTCCCCGCTCGTGACCTCTGGCCTGCTGCGCGGCACCTGGCACGGTCACAGAGCGACGCTCAACTTGGCGCTGGGCATCATGTCCCCTCTGGCTCATCTTGGCCGTGACCGTGTCTCAGACGGCACTGGGGGACAGGGCCACTGTCCGCCAGGACATGCTTCCCCACTGGACATGGAGGTGGGAGGGAGGGACACCGCGCAAGCAAAGCGCCCTTGTCATCACAGGAACCCATTTGACATCCACGGCCCACAACCAATGCAGCCCAGTCCCTCGGAAGCCCCAAATGGCCGCTGGCTGCCACACCAACAGCAGCGCCTCGGAGTCACTGTACCCGCGCGCCGCACACCCCTGCTCTGGACGCACACGGGCCCCGTACTCCCACTGCCATGAGCTAGCAACAGTCAGGACGCCAAGTGGGAAACAGAACTGGGCCCGAACCTGGTAGACAAGGAGCAAGGATTGCGCGTTTCCATCTTCATCACACAGCGTGGGGATGAGCGAGCCGTCTGTGGCTGCGGCGACGACTACCCCGGCTGTGGGCTGCAGACCCAGCCCCATGGGAGCCATCACAGCCTGCACCCGGCCAGGGCTCAGGATAAGGGGTCAACAGGGACAAAGAATGCTGGCTCGCTTTCGTACATTGCTATCCCGGCAGAAGGAAAAGAAAACGGGAAAGGGAAGGCAGCCCCTCCGAGGTCTAATCCCAGGAGCCCAGCTTAGAGAAAGATCCAGAAATGCACAGGGACAGGCTCGGAGGAAGGTGTGGCCCAGCCCCACCCAGCGGCTGGCGCCGGGCTGCTCACAGAGGAGAGAGGATTCTAGAAAGAGCCGAGGGAAATCTGTGCACTCAGCTGGGTGGTCCCCGCCACCAGCCGTGTCTGTCCCACCCTGATCCCCAAGCGAACTGCTCCGTGACCTTCCAGGGCGCCTCCCTTGCAGCCCAAAGCTGACGCATCCTGAGGCCCGCCACCCTCATCTCCCTCTGCTTGGCCAGGCAGCTCCCCAGGCACCCTCTCCTCTGACCTGAGCCTGACCTGGGCCCCCACTTCCCTTCAACCAGGAAGTACCTGAAACTCTTTCTACGGGATGCCTTTTCCAGACTTGGCAGAGCGCTCCGAAATCTGTGCGATTCCTGGGCCTGATCCCCAGCTCACAGCCGCCCACGCCCAGGGGTGAACATCAGGTAGCCTGGCCTGTCTGAGCTGCTGAGCACACATCATGCCCGAAGTTTACTCCCGGTTGTCCTGTAAGACCAAAGCTAGAAGCTGACATTCAAACTTCAGCTCTGACCATATAAAACAGGAGCACGTGAACCCCTGTGCTTTCTTACTGCGCTGCAGCTGCCGTGGGATCTGGAGGGCCCTCAAGGTCCCTACTCCCAAACTGAGAGAGACCGCTGGGTTCGAGGACAGCCTCAGCTCAGTCCAGAAGATTCCATGAGCATCCAAGGCAAAGTGAGACGCAGCCACGGAAAAGCTTTCCAAAGCCACGGGTGGAAGGCTCTAGAGCAGGATTCTTGGGCCACACAGGGCACGGCCCACACCTCGCAGCTCATGCCCCACGCTGAGAGTCTACCCGAGCTCGGTGTCAGCTTCCCGGTGATAAAAGAGTTTTGTTTCCAACAAGAACAAGTGTGTAGATTTGCCTTGAAAGATTTCCCAAAAAACTGTGCAGGCAGAGAAACCTGCATTTAACAAAAACCTGTGAAAACTATGTTTTTAGTTTACATAAAAGCAGAAAATACAGAAGCCGGCTTTGTAGCAAACAATGGCAGAGACATTATCTTGGTTAGTGATTTCAAGCAATGTCTCAAAACGTCCGCTCCTGTCCGGGGGAACACTGGGTGCCCCTTGGGTCCCCAAACTCCGCAGGTAAGAGCGAGGACGGCTGTCCGACCAGGTGCAGCAGGGCAGGCCCATGAGCTACTGAACCTCCAGCCCCTTCCTCGTGGAAAAGGGGCTGGTTTTGACCGTAAACACAGGACGGCCTGACTTGGAAGCGACTCCCCAGGGCCGCAATGGCGGCCTCTCCGGGGAGAAAGAACAAGCACTCCCACCCTTCCGCCACATCGCCCCGTCTGCGAAACCGCCATGCAGGCGCTGGCCTGGAGGCAAAACCCAAAGCCAGGGGCCCTCGGAAGGGCTGGGGCCTGGTCCAGGCAGCGCAGCCCTCCTCCCTTTCAGGGGACCAGCGGGCCAGGCCGACAAACGCCACGGACATTCCCCCAGCAGACGTGGCACAGGCTGGCACGGCCGCCGCTGCCCCGGGGTTCGCCCAGCCCCTCCCACTGCCCATCCCCCAGCGGAAGCCCAGCTATTTCACAACCAGAGATTGTTGAGAAATGCTAAAATGATGTTCTTTCAGGCAATTTAAGCACATCAAGAAAGACACGAGTGGCTCGCTTCTTCTGACAGGTGGTCCTGATGTCTGAGATAAGGCCCCTCAACCAGCGCAGACTCATCCCCTAGCATCACACACGCAAGGCCCGGGGCCCCCCTGAAATCTACCAGGAAAAGATCACAAGTGCCGCCTCCCCGGGAGCCGCGGCCGACTGGTCTACCACATCCACGCCCCAGAGCCGCGAGCGACCAGAGGACAGGAGAGCACCCACCAGCACACACAGCCCGGCCAGTGGCTCTCCTGCACCAAGTCCCCTGGCCTCCCAGAGGGTTCTGGGAAAGCCCAGCCAAGAGCAAAGAAAGGCACGTCTATACCCAGCCAGGGCCAGCAGGCCGCACGAGTCTGACCTCAACGTGGCAGGGGGAGGGGGGCAGCCTACTGAGAGTGGGAAGCCCCCGACCCCCAGGGTCTTCCTCTCCAACACAGCTGAGCCGCGACAGCCTCGCAGCCGTCCAGGACACGTGGTCTCCCGGCTCTGCCAGGCGGTGCCTTGTCACCCGCCAGGCGCTGTGGCTCCGTCACGGCCGGCACACCGAGAGCCAGGGCTGGACCGGCCAGAGGCTCACCTGTGCCCCGCACCTGCTCCCGTGGACACAGGCCCACCTGCCCTTCCACCCCGCTTAGGAGAAACATGTCGTACAAAGTGCTCCTGAAGGCTGGGGAGCGGGGGGGGGGACAGAAGGACCAAAGCCCAGAAAGACGTGAGAGCAGATGGACAGTTGGATGAGTCCCGATGAAAATCTCCACTTCCCATGTCTCCAGTTCCCCCAGCGCCTTCTCAAACTTTCTAAAAACTCTACCAATACTACCGATACCGAAGAAAGAAACCCACTGAGCCCCCGTCACTCCAGTTCCCTGATGCTAGAGCAGCCGGGGCCGTGGGAGGGCCCGCAGGGGGCCGGGGCGAAGGGCGCCTCCCCCGCACAGCCACACGGACACTGCGGGCGTCCAGGCAAAGACAGCGTGGGCCACGCAGCTCGGAGCACACAAGGACGGCGAGCAGGTGTGCATCCCGCCTGTCAGACCACAGTGGGGAGACGGGGCCTTAAGGATCAGCCACTCAGCCCCTGGTTTGGATTAAACCTATGTGACCGTGAACATGAGGCGCATCAAGAACACTACACACACTCAAGGTTCGACTCCGAAGGGAGAATTTCTGCCCCACGCATGCGCACCGTAGCAGCTGTGAGCGGGTAGAAAGGGCTCTTCATACAGAGTCTAGAAAACCTCAGTGAGCCGACAGCAGACCCCGTGGAATTCTCTGGACCTAAATGATATTTCACAGACCCCACCGGACCAACAACTCAACGAGAAACACGGTTATAAATCAATGACCAGTTTCCACAAAGGATTTCCTAGGAAAATTCGTATACATTTTGAAAGGAATAAACCTCAGCCACGAATACAAACAAATCACAATAGAATCTTCAGCTCTTAAAACGCAAGGCTTCCTCCTGGCTTCAGCCCTCAACAACCAGACCTTGAGATCAACCTTCTAAAACACGACCTCAGGGTTTAAAAGTTTAAAACGTGAACTGCCACCAACCGCAAGTGTTCCCCAGGAAAGGTTCACCAAGGACAAGGAATCCTGAACTCGGACAGTGGGCACTGAGAACAGAGCTCCTCTGGGCCTTGGAAGGTCACTCTGGGCAGAAAACACTCCCCCATCAGAGACGATTTCGTACTTAACACCAGATTTCATTCTTAACATCACAGTGCTTAAACCAACCTTCCATACTTCTTTATAAATACTCTTTGAAATGGAGCAATGAGAGGGGTGCCTGGGTGGCTCAGTGGGTTAAGCCTCTGCCTTCAGCTCAGGTCATGATCTCAGGGTCCTGGGATCGAGCCCCGCATGGGGCTCTCTGCTCAGCGGGGAGCCTGCTTCCCCCTTCTCTGCCTGCCTCTCTGCCTACTTGTGATCTCTCTCTGTGTCAAATAAGTAAATAAAATATTAAAAAAAAAAAAAGAAATGAAACGATTAGATATAAGACAACTATGTATTTTATTCTAAAAATCGTACCACTTTTCAACAAGCCTCACCTACTACCTTTCAAAAGGAAACAGTATTAGCCAGAGTGAGGAAATGGCGGTAACACGGCACGTTGTTTCTCACGTTAAAACCCCAGAGCTCTGCCGTTTCATCACAGCATGGAACGTTTTAATTCCAAGTCAAGATCATCGCAGTCAAGGGACAGCAGCAGGAACGCTGGGTGGAGGAGGGGTGATAAGGACCAAGGGCCACGGGGAGCCTGAAGTCCAACATGACACGGGCTGCGCGAGAAGGTCTGGGTTGATGACCCTAAGGGATGACCCGAGCCACAAACCCAACGCAGCCCTCCCGGGGAGCAGCCGCCTCACTCGCCACGCTGCACAGACCCGGCTCCCGTCAGCGGCCGCGCTTGATGCATGAGAGGCAGGCTTGATCTCTTCCATTTGTGTTCTAGAAAGGGGAATGAAGGGAGGGGCCGGTCTGGAACCAACAGAAGGCTTCTTTTCATCGCACACTGCTTATCACTCCTTAAAGGCCAATATGCCCAGTATCTTACTGATTAAGTGGCTAAGAGCAAACCAATTTAAAAACACAAAGCCAGACACAGTTCTAAAAGTTCGATTTTTAGATTTGAATTTTTCTTGTTATTTTTCTAAAATTGACTACTTCTTATCACGTTCTCATGAAATAAGCAAATAAAAGGCCCTTAAGTGGAAGTAAAATGAAGTTTCATCTCGAACCTCCCAGTGAAGTGGGTCCGCCAGCCGCCCAGTGAGTCTGCCCCCCAGTCCCAGTCCCCAAGGGCGGAGAGAAGTTCAGCCCGAGTCCAGAAACACACTCAAGTCACATCGCAAGCGGCACCAAAGCCATGTTCCAGGACGGCAAAACCACGCCCATTTAAACTGACGAACACAAAGCGTGTGTCCCAGGAGAGGGCACAGCGCGAAGGGGCAGGAGCCTCAGACAACAACCCCTTGCTGGCGCCTGCAGGGTCTTGGAACCAAGGGAACTAGGGCCCTGTCCCCTCTCCGTCCCCAGAACCCGCACCCTGTGCCCATCTCTCGGCCCCCAGGCCCCTCCCTCCGCCGCACCAAGCTCTCACCTCCAGCCCCCGGGGCCGGCCCCAGGGCCCAATCTGGGCAGGGGAGCTCCTGCCCTGCTTTCCGACCTGCTCCCCTGCCGGCGCCCCCGCCCACCTCCTCTCACCACATGAACCGCACACCACATGGCCTGGAAGTTCCACGCATGTCAGCTGGATCACCCCTGACCTGGCCCAGCGCACCCAACGTCCGCCACACGGGGCGCGCGCCCCTCAAGGGCTGGGACCAATCTGGCTCCCGGCTGGCCTCCAGTTGGCGGCCTGACGTGAAGCTGCGCCCCCGGCAGCAGGACATCCCGGCTCCCTCACCTGCAGAGCAGGAACCGGGGGGCGCCAGCTCGCTTTACGGGGGCCCACGCAGCACACGCGGGACGGGGCAAAGCACGACTCAGGATGAACGAGCCCTTGGCGCCGGCGACCTAAGAGCGCGGGAGCTCGGGGGAAACCGACTCGGACCCGTCACTATTGTAAGTTTCCAACGTCGACGGTCACGCAGAGCCCAGCCCGGCGTCTGGAGGTGGCCGCACATCGGCACACCTGTCCTCGCCGGGCCTGCCCCCGCCGCCGGGCGCTTCGAGGACGGCCCTTCTGTTCCACGTGCCGCGCCGCGCTCAATGGCGCCTAATCATTCTCGAGCTGGGTTTTCTATGTCAAATACATACCGCGGGTTCATTCTTAAATTTCAATATCATTAATCATCCAACATTCAGCATCTCAGAACTCCGAAATTTGCATTTCTACAATGGTGGCTTTGAAAAAAAGGACATAAATGCAAATGTTCCACATACTGTATAAGAATTTTCAGCGAATTGCCAAAACAAACCATCAATGCTCCATTGACAGTGAATTTTCTGAGCTCTTCATAACGACTGAGTATTCGTGATTTTTAAAAGACAAAACACAATTTGAGGATTTAAAAAAAAGGGGGAAAAAAGTGGGTTGAAAAAGAAGTCGTTATGTCTCCATCATTTCCAGAACAAACCTTGACTGATTGAGCTCCCAGATAATGACAGCATGGGGGACTGGGGATGGTGGCGGCCCGGGAGCTGCGAATGTTCTCGTGACGGGTGCTCCGAGAGGGCCTGGCAGACCGCCGCTGCAGACGGGAGCCGCACCGGGGTCTCCGGAAAGCTTTCCTGTAGGGGGCGGGCCAGTGCAAGAGGCACAGATGTCTCCCACCTGAACCTCGGCTGGGACCACTGAGGCAATTCCTCCCCCACCCAACCCTGAAATACCTGCATTTGCCTGGGGAATCGGGAACCGGTCTGTGACTCCCCCCGCGCCCCCAGCCCGTGTCCTCGGGGCTCAGTCTTGCTGCCCCTGCCCAGGGCTCCCCCCGGGTCCATCAGCCAGCGGGGGCTCCCTCACGCCTTCCCAGAAGGTCCTGAGGCACTCTCCTCCAGCTGTCACTGGCTGCTCTCGTCCTCTGGCAGCCAAGAACCGAGGCTCTGTCCCCTCACCAAAGCCGCGGGACTCCCAGCACCCTCCTCCGGGCCTCGTGCAAGGCCATTCCCGGGTCTCCATCTGCCGCTAGCGGCCCAGGCCCTTGCTCAGGGTCCATGGCCCGCCTGTCACCAGTGGCTCCAAACCAATGTCTTCCCTGTGTTGATGACATGTCCTCAAAATTCATTTCCTCCCCTTAAAACTCTGGAATATTCCTGAGACATTCAATCATTCCAAAGCATGATTTCAATGACATACAAATGTTCCTTTCTGAGATAATTTCTATATTAAAACCTAACAGCCTCGACAGCCAAACTGGCTGAAACAGACTCGGGCTCAGACCGAGGGACAGCAGAGCGTGCAGAGGGAAGAAGCCCAGAGCCCCAGCTCAGACCAGCCAGAGGCACAGCCTTGTCCCGGGAGACTTTCAGGATTCAAACTTGACGATGGTGTGAAGAAATCAGACTATGTCGAAACTCACTAATCACTAAGTTATTGTTAACACAGTCTTCCTAGCTGCTTTTATGTGGATGGGGTATTTCGCACTGAACAAAATCTTAAGAAATCAAAGAACGGTCCAAAGGAAAAGACTGATCTTAAATACACAAAGTTTTCCCCAAAATAGTTCTGCTTTTAACCCAACTCCGTCACCTTCTCACAAAGAAAGACAGGACACTTGAGTGACTCTACTCCAGGCCAGCTCAACCGGTTTTCGAGCAAGAGTGCGGTTGGGGAGACCACACACTGAGTCCTCGAGACCCCACTGCGGGCTCCCTGGGATTGACAAGGAGGGCGGAGGAAGAAGGGAGCCTTTGCTCGTCCTGCTAGGAGGTCCGCACGCGCGTCCGGCCTCCATCAGTCCTGTGCTGGGGACTTTCCTCCCGACGCCCTGAGTCCCAACCAGCCCGTCCTGACCTGTTCGGGCACATCCCCAGCAGGGAAAGGGTTAGATCCAGTGCCGCGCCAGGAGAGAAGCCTAGGATTTTCAGTACCTGCTCTCATTGTTCTCACTATCAAAGAGGAGCTCTTGTAGGCTGGATTGCCCGGGCCTCTCCCCAGGCTGCTCGCATCGCCAGGGACAGTTACTGAGAGCCATAAAACCCCAACAGCTGAGTTTTACGTCAGAGAATCAGGGCCTGGCTCTGGCAAAGTTCAGAAAGCACAGCAATAAAATCATACTGCGTACCTCACCCAACACCAGAGGGAGTTTTAAAGAAAAACAGGGAAGAGAAAAATTATACACATCAAACAAAAAGGTCATGTTATCATCAGGGCACAGCCAACGGACACGGCCAAGTATGAGGGGGGGTCCACATGGTGCTGGGCTCTCCCCGGCCCGGTGGGACCCGCCTCACGGCCACACGGGAGCACAGCAGAGTGGGGACAGCCGGGGGGCGGGGGAAGGCAGGCACCCGGCCAGGAATGCTGGGAAGGCCACAAGTGAGCCGTGCGGGCACAAAGACAGGACTTCTTCCCTCGGGCTCAAGAAAAGCGATGAAGGACACCTATAAGTTTCCCCTCCCAGAAGGCCACTAAAAATGACATAAATAAAAATACGAAAGGATTTATGGTAAAGCTAGACAATGGGAAGATGACAGCGTCAACAGACAGAAACTCGGGGGAACCTCCTAGAAAATACAAATCCCAGGGGATCGACCTGACGGGAAGCCAAGCGCTAGGAGCAGCCCCTCACTCGGGCGGGCCGCAGCCACGGGAAGGAAGGGCAGCCGCAGCCCGGCCCGACTCACGGCCCGCCACGGGGCCACTGGTGTGCCCGTGTGTGCGGGGCTGTGCTGGGGGAGGGCAGGTCGCTGGGGAGACCCGTGGGCTAGGAGATGGGGGAACGCCCGGGGGCTTCAGGCCCACCACACACCCCGGCACATGTCCACACCATCCCAGGAGGGTCGAGGTCCGGCCTGAAGGGCAGCGGCAGCCCCGGGCCGGCTCTGCCTCTCCGGAGACTCCCACCCACCCTGAGGGGACAGGGACGCTGGCGGCGGTGGTCAGTGCTGGGGGAGGCAACACACGTCAGACAGGACCGCGACTGCAGTAGCCAACAGTGGGCACGCTCCCCGCACGAGCGGCCAGGGCTCTCGGAAGGGCGACCTGAAGGTTAAGGTGAGTGTGTGGAAATACGCTGAGGAGCTAACGAAGCCAAGGGCAGGCTTTTAAAAGACATAATAAACTTTGGAGCAAAAAACATTAAGTGAAGAAAAATACTATGCATTTTGTGAAGAGGACTGAGCTACCGACACAGTCATCAATCTTTAAGTGCAGAAAGACACACTGAAACATACAAAGCAGAAAATGGTCAGGAACGGGAAACGAATGTTGCATGTTTTTGTAGAAACCAAACAAAATGTTGCATGTTTTGTAGCAAAACCGTAAAGCTACACTGACTTCCATGAGTCAGTGAAGTTAGTGTGCAGGTACACACAGAGAAGAAGACAAGGGTGCGAGTACACGGTACGTGTGAACAAGGAAACTGCACAGACAGACCTCCTGAGACACGGAAACGGGAACAAAAGAGCATTCTTTCTCTCCAAACGCGTGGGCAGCGTGGACCAGATTTGACTACGTCTGTACAAAAACGGGCACCCCCGTGTGCACAGCGATGTAGATTCAAACATTCTCCCCTCACACGCTGACGAGGAAATGGACCGCACCCACCCGGCGCTGGGGCAAACGGAGAAAATTCTGGGTGCTGGTAAACTGGAAGTGAGAAGGGAAGTTGAGACCATTTCTGGAGCAACCGGAGAGCGGACCCGACGCTCACGCCCCCCCAACGGAGCGAGTCTACTTCCTGGAATTGGGCCAGCGGAGACACATGCAGAAGCGACAAACATCCTTGCAGGAACTGTGGGATGCCGATTTGGGGCTCTCAGAGATAGTCTGCAACCACACCCACACCCACGGACAAGCTATCGAAAGTAAGTGACGGCTGTATACGTGCCGACCTCAAAACACACTCACAATACATGACAATGGGGACACACGGAGAACACAGAGCCCACATGTGGAGTGACCCCACTCTGTCCAAATGTTTGCACGTATGTCCCCCACGTTTACCCACAGGAACAAGGCACACCCCCCAACTTGGCCGCAGTGGCGCGCTCTGAGCCGAAGGGGGAGCTGGGCACCACCCAGTGTCTCCTTAACACACTTCGATCCAGACTGCTTAATTCTGCTTTGTGCCCTGTACCAATCAATACATGGACAATTTAAATCAATAAAGCTTTCCTATCTAAATATAACCGGGAATCCTGCTCTCTGGAGCTTCTGACAACTCTGATCAGAGCCAAAGGGAGGTGTGAGAATGCCCTGGGGCAATCCCAGAGGGAGAGACCCAGACCCTAAGCCTCTGGCCCCACTGCAGCGGGCCAGGACCGAGGCTCGCTCAGACGCGGGTGCCGTGGGGACGCGTCGCCTCTGTCCAGGTGGGCCACCACCTCCCCCTCACGTGGAGGCAGGGCAGACCCGCTACCCAAGCGCCCTTTAAGACCACACTGCACGGGAAGAGGCCGCAGCGGGGCGGACAGTGCTGGCTCTGCAGGCTGGTCCCGTTAGGAAGGACACGGCAGTCCGCCAGGCTTTAGGCAGCTATCCGCACTTTGGCTCTACAAGGGGATGAGTGCAGGTGCCCGTGACACCCTTCTGAGGCTAAGAGCCCCACAAACATGGCTGCTAATCCATTTGGCCAGCTCCTAGCTCTGTGGCCTTAGACACGCCACTTCTTCCCCCCCAGGTCTGAGATTCTCAGGGCTCTGGGAAGACGACGTGCATGCCAGGACCTTCCTGCCGTGCCTCATACAGAGCATGGCCCGAGGAACGACTCCTAGGGCCCCGAGGCCGGTGCAGACCGGGTCCTGCCTCCCAGACTCCGCCCAGAGGCCCCAGCGAAGCAGCACTCCTGCCCCACGAAGTCCCCTCGAAAACAAAGAAACTGAACAAGGAATTAACTCTCCAAATCAGCGACTGACCCAAACGTCACCTTGCTATGTACAAGTCTCCTCTCCCAGCATCAATGGGAACCACATGCCATTCTGGGTGTGTGCAAATCAGAGCCGAAGACACGACCCCGGGCCCCCGAGACAAAGAACCCACGACCTGCTCTGCGCTGGGCTGTCACAGACCGACCGCGGCCCCGCAGCGAGCTAGCAGTCACACGGTCTCATCTTCTACAGGGAGAGCCCTGCCGTCCGCCGAGGGTGAGGGGCGTCGCCTTACCTGGGTGGCTTTGGGAGCTCATTGCTGGCAGCGTCTGCTCCTTTAAGCACTTCAAAATGGCTCACAACTTCCACGTAAACGACAGCTCCAAAGAGCCCCCACGTTGCACGGACACATACAAGGACAGCCGCGGCGAGTGTTGGCGCGCAGCCGCGAAAACTCCCAGTCGTGCTGACCACGTCTCGTGGGCCGAGTCATCCAAGAGGCGGGCAGGGGTCTTCCGCGGGCTCTTGGGGGGTGACCTGCGTGGTTAGAGAAGGAAGAACAGGGTCAGTGAGGGGTGGGGTTCTCGTGGACGGCAGCTTCTAACTCGGGGAACAACACGGGTGTTCACGCTGACTTATCGCGGGTGGAAAAGCCATCCCAGGTGGAATCCGTTCTGGGGACACAAACCACGAGGGGGCTTTGTGCCTCAACAGGTGTGAAAACATGTCACAGAGCAGCGGCTCTCAGCCTCGGCACCATCACCACCAGGCGTGTGAAAAGAACCACGAGCCCCGGCCCGCCCCCACCATGTGCCGTCCGGCCGGACCGCGAGGGGCTGCGGCCCCACAGGCCACACGCGGCTTCTGCGCGTCTGCGGCACCGCGTGCAGCCCCTACCCCCGCCCTGTGTTTCCAACGTCATCACCACCACCTTCCTGGTTGATCTCCAGGGCACATCACAGCTAAGGGTGTCAGGTCAACCACGATGCTGGCGGCAGAGGCCAAGGCTCAGTGAGGCTCGGACCTGTCCCCTTGCCGTGTTTCTCTGCCCTCCGACCACTCCACGGCGGGGCGTCCTCTTCCCTGCGTGTCCCCACGTCACGCGCCACTCCCGGTCACGCCGCGTCCAAGGCTGCTTCCTCCTCCATCTGTGGCAGAGGATAGCCGCCTCTCCCTCCCTCCGAGGGGCTGCCCCTCCCCCACCACGGGGGCACTGTCCTCAGGACCAGGGTGGCACGGGTCGCACGCTAAGCTCGGCAACCCCGCCCCCCAGGCCGGTCTCCCCCGTGGAACACCGCCGCCTGGAGACAAGCACAAGAACTCCCGCCAGCGGGTGCTGGCCTCTCGTGGGGGCCTCACGAATGAATTCTTACACAGCCGCCTGTGATCTCTCACCATCGGAAAGTGGATAACACTGTGACTGAGTAACTACAGAACATCTCCGGCTGACCCCGGCCCGAGGCTCTGCTGAGGCCTCTGTCACCTCCTCCTTGAACGATGTGACAGATCCCTGTTTTGATTACATTATTCCGGATCCTGTCTCTGCCTGTTGCTTATACTCAGAGAACCCTAACCAGTGTGTCGTGAAAATGAGCGCGACCCGGAGGCCAGCCGCTTTGGCGGTTTCCATAATACGTTATCCATAACTCTGTGCTCAGTGTCCTCCAACTGTTGTTCGTGTCTGGTTGTTTCCTTAGGAAACACAGTGACCTTTATCTCAGGTTCAGAATTTTCATTCCTCTCTTGGCCAGAAGGAAACACCAACTGTCTCAAAGACCACGTAAACGGTTTCTTCGGCAAATCTCCGGTGGTTCCGTACCCTTCACTCACAGGACCCAGCTTGGCTGGGTATAAAAGTCTGAGAACACAAACACTTTTCCTCCCTTGAAGCCTGCAGACCCGGCCCCACCCTCGGCCCTGCAGAAACCCCACGTCCCTCTCCTTCCTCGGGGGCCTCTGGGGGCCGAGCTTGGATGCTGCCGCCGCCATTTTCTTGTCTGGATTCTGAGAGAATGTTCTTTCTTGTTGAAATTCCCAAGTGTTGTCAGAAGGTGAAGTAAGAGCCTCTTTTCCCTGATTTTGCTCCAAACATGAACCTTTCAATACACGCAGGTCTCTCTTCTGCTCAGGAGAACGCTCTTCAACTAGGTTTGAATTCCTATTTCAGGAAACTTGTTGTGGCTTCCCCAGAGACCTCCTCTCCTAACTGGCTGGTGTCCCCCTCGGCTCTGGCCTCTCCCACCACTGGCACACCTGCTGTTTACTCTGCACTCCTGGGCATCTTCTCAAGTACGTTCTCCACCGCACGGCTGCTATTTTCCGTGGTATCAGTCTGATTCCTTACGATCTCCAGAACAGATTCTAACTAAACCTCAGACTCCCCATTTTCAAACCATTTCCCTTCACAACTCCCTCCTTCATCTCTTCCGCTCAGCGCACCCCGTCTTCCTCACCCGTCCACGGAGCCACGTCTTCTCCTCCCCCGGGTCTTTTGAAATCTCTTTTTCTTGACTCTAACTGTGGACCACTTTCAGAGGTGTATTCGTCCTCTGCATTTCTGGGTATTTCCCTTTTTACCACATTCTGGGAGACCCCATGGGGGGCCTTTCTATTCATTCATCCTCAAATAAGAATAGCTCCAGTCCAGACCTGAGTTTGGCCAAAATGCCGTGTGTACTTGCTTCTACCCCATCCTGTGTCTGCTGTACCCTCGGCCAAAGTCTGCTTCTTAGAGCTACAACCCCATCAGCAGAAACGCGCAGTCCCCAACCCGTGCCCAGAGGGCTCTGTCCTTGTGCAGTCTCGCCAGGCTAGAATGGACTCTCTTCCCAACTGCAGATGAAACAGGAGGAAGTTTCTACTATGCTACAATAGACGTGCTCTAGAGGAAGCTGACGTTCTGCAAAACTCTCCTAAAAACACCAGGGCATCTGAAAACAACATAAGGTTGGAGAGGACCATTCAAAACTGCGATGTAATAACCAGGACACCACAGAAATCAATAACTACACTCATAAAAACACGACCACAGCGTTTCTAAAAAAAAAAAAGAGAGAGAGAGAGACACGTAAAACTCCTAATAAATAAAAAGTCTTGCAAACGTAGAATTTTACCGCAGCAACAGTTTTATAAAGGAGAACAAAAGCAAGACAGGAAGTCTCAGAGTCGTGGAATTGTGGACAAAGTGTGAGAGCGGAGAAAACCGTGAGACAGAGCACGTGATCAAAATGGGCAGGAGGCAGAGCCGAGGCAGGAATGCGTGCACACACACACACTCACACACACACAGCACGCCATCATCCATGGGCTACCACACTCAGCGTGACCGTCCTCCACATGTGACCCCTGCACACACACGCACTCACTCACGCACAGCACACCATTGTCCGTGGGCTACCACGCTCAGCATGACCATCCTCCACGTGCAACCCTTGCACACGCATACATGCACACAGAGCACGATATCCCCCGTGGGCTACCACACTCAGCATGACCATCCTCCACATGCGACTCCTGCACACACACGCACTCTCACGCACAGCACACCATTGTCCGTGGGCTACCACACTCAGCGTGACCGTCCTCCACGTGCAACCCCTGCACATGCACTAATGCACAGCACACAATCGTCCGTGGGCTACCACGCTCAGCATGACTGTCCTCCACGTGCAACCCCTGCACTCGCACACACACACTCATGCACAGCACACAATCGTCCGTGGGCTACCACACTCAGCATGACTATCCTCCACGTGCAACCCCTGCACATGCACACACGCACTCATGCACAGCACACAATCGTCCGTGGGCTACCACGCTCAGCGTGACTGTCCTCCACATGCAACCCTTGCACACACACACACGCACGCACAGCACGATATCCCCCCTTGCACACACACGCACGCACAGCACAATATCCCCTGTGGGCTACCACACTCAGCATGACCATCCTCCACATGTGACTCCCGTACACACACGCACTCACGCACAGCACACCATTGTCTGTGGGTTACCACGCTCAGTGTAACCATCCTCCACATGCAACCCCTGCACACGCACACATGCACTCATGCACAGCACACCATCGTCTGTGGGCTACCACGCTCAGCGTGACCGTCCTCCACGTGCAACCCCTGCTCCTTGGTAACAAAAAGCACCCACGTGCTGGACAAATCCAGTCTGGCCCAGCTCAACTCGTGCACTGCAGACACCTTACCTTCTCCCCTAAACCGGGAGCCAGTGCGCGAGCTTGTGTGTGAAAGCGTGCTCTGTCCCAGGACAGAATGCATACGAAGTGGGCTCCCTTCCTACAGCTGCTGGAGCACCGCACCCACACTGGGGGGCTTAGAACAACAGAAATTGATCGTTCGTGGTCCTAGAGGCACGAAGGTTTCCTAAGTCTGCGAGCAAGGTATCGGCAAGGACATCCACGCTCGGAAACCTGGAGGGAAACCCTGTCTGCCTCTTCCCAGCTTCTGGTGGTTGCTGGCAATCTCTGACACCGCTTGGCATGCTGCCTTCGCCCCCACATGGCTTCTCCCTGTGTCTCCGCCTTCGCACGGCCACGTTCGTCTAAAAGCACCAGCCATGCAGGATCAAGGGCTCCGCCCACCCAGTAGGACTTCCCCTTAACTAATGACAACTTCAACAACCCTACGTCCAAATAAGGTCACATTCGGAGGCCCCGGGTGCTAGGACTCCAGCGTATCTTCTTGGGGAGGGGAACACGATGACACCACCCAGGCCCTAATACCCGGTAGGCACTGCGTCATGGGCTCTTCCTGACTGCTCCCGTGCCAGCCTACCCGAACTTGAAGGTCCCAGAAAACCACGTGCCCCTCATTTCACAATGCTCTCATCAGATCCCCACCTCGTTCTATGCGGACCAGCTCTTCTGGACTACCAGTGCCAATGAGGACGGCACCTGGGGCACAGAGGCACGAGGCTGGAAAAGCAGCTCACGCACCCCAGGGACAGTTGCCCAACGTCCTGGCGGGTTCAGAGGGGACTCTACAAACCCCAGGGATGGTGGGGAAGGAGGGTTTCCTTCGTGCTCTCAGGGGAGCCACCGGCTCCACCGTTTGGCCTGGTTTCTCCAGCTTCAGCCACACTGTGTCTATCAGCAGACTCCGGACCCTGGGTCTTCAGGTGAAACGAGAGAGGCCTTACCAGAAACATCCAGCCAGCTGTGGGTTTGCCGCACCGCAGAATGCCCAAGGGCACAGGCACACGAGACAACACTGCCAGGGTCCCGGGCTCTGCTCTGGGTCTGAATCTCAGACTGCCATTTTTAGCATGCGACCTTGAGCAAGCTCCGAATCCACAGGAATGGGACCGAAGATGGGGAAAGAGCAGCACAGCCCTAGAGGCAGGACTGAACATGGCTTGGAGACGGGAGGTCACACCCTCTAAACCGTACAACAAATCTTCCCTGAGCATTACACGCCCACAGCATGCTGCCTACAAGGAACCCACTTACAGTACAAAAATACAAACATGTTAGGGGCCCCTGGGTGGCTTCAATCAGTTAAGGGTCTGCCTTCAGCTCAGGTCGTGATCCCAGGGTCCTGAGATCAAGTCCCGAATCGGGCTCCCTGCTCGGCAGGGAGTCTGCTTCCCCCTCTGACCCTCCCCCTGCTCAGGCTCTCTTTCTCACAATCTCTCGCCCTGTGTCAAAGAAATAAATAAAATCTTCAAAAAAAAAAAAATACAAATAGGTTAAAGGTAAAAGATGGAAAAAGATAAATTATGGAAATACTATTCCAAGGGAAGCTATGACAGTTACATTAGTATCAGACAAAATAAAGTTTAAAGAAGGAGTATCAGGGATAAAGAAGGGCATCTCCTAACAATAGAGACAGGACGGACCCGTTTATGCGCCCGATAAGAAAGCCTTCTACGTGAGGCAAAGATTAACGAAACCGCGAGGAGAAAGGGACAAATCGACAATCACAGCTGGAAATTTCGACTGTGTTCTTAGTAACTGCTGGAGCAAACGACGGACACGCAGAGGGGACTGGGCCACGACGGGGCTGAGAGGGCACCTTCACCAACAGAGCGCTCAGATCCTCACGTGGCTTCGAAAGAGCACACGGACAACCTGACGAGACGGCCCAGCTCTGGGGCCATAAAACGAGTCTCAGTAAATTTAAAAGGCGACAAGTCAAATACATAAAACATGTTCTCAGACGAAATTGAAATTAGATATCAAAAACAGAGAGACAGCTGGAAGACTCCCAATAATTGGAAAGCAGATAATACACTTCAGGGGTCAGAGAGGAAATGAGAGCAGAAGTCAGAAGGCACTGCTGACCTATCCAAATGGGCAGTACTTGGAGATAGGTAGCATCAGATGCCCACGTTAGAGAGGGAGGGATCGACTCCACGAACTCAGGTTTCACCTTAAGAAACTATAAAAAAAGAGGGGCGCCTGGGTGGCTCAGTGGGTTAAAGCCTCTGCCTTCGGCTCAGGTCGTGATCTCAGGGTCCTGGGATCGAGCCCCACATCGGGCTCTCTGCTCAGCAGGGAGCCTGCTTCCCCCGCTCTCTCTGCCTGCCTCTCTGCCTACTTGTGATCTCTCTCTGTGTGTCAAATAAATAAATTAATTAAATCTTTAAAAAAAAAAAACCAGAAACTATAAAAAAATAAATTATACCCAAAATAAGCAGGAAAAAACTAAAAAACAAGGAGCAGAAATCAGTGAATTAGAAAAAAAAAGAAACTAAAATCTGATTCTCTGGGACAATAAAATCGACAAACTTCCAGCTGAATTGATCAGGAAAAATAAAGAGAGAAAGAAAACACAAATTAATAATATCAAGAAAGCGAGAAGGGATTAACTATACACCAAACAGATAGTAAATGCACAATAAGGGACTACGACAATTTTATGTCAATGGATCTGACAATTTAGATGAAATAAACAAATGTCTTCAAAGACACAAACTAAGGAAGTCGGCGAAGAAGAGCCAGCCCAGGACCAGTGCATCATGGCGGCCACGGACCCCTCGGGGAGCCTCCGGGAGCCGCAGAAGGCAGGGGCTGGAGCTCCGGGGGGCGGGCGCATTAGAGCAAAGGCGTGTGTGTCGGAGGCTCCCGGCTGCACGCCAACAGAAATGCACCTGGAGATCCAGGCAAGCGAAGGAGACTTCCAGAAGGAAGCTGGGTGGCTGGAGAAGGGGGTGGGCGCCCGGAGACAGAGGTGATGGGCAGTGCCCGGAGGACGTCTGTCTGAGACGCCCCCTTCCCAGGGACCCCAGCTGCTGGGCAGCGTGAGTCCCCCTGGCCAGGGCAGGGCAGGACACCTTGACCGGCAGCCCCACCGAAGTGAGTCTAACGGGCAGGGGGTCGCTCCCCGGAGGGAAGATGCCGGGCTCCACCAGAGGAGGTGAGGGGCTGGGCAGCACGTGCCACGGGGAAGCGCAGGGGAGCGGGGGCCAGACCACGG